>OW052183.1:148685288-149043210 GCA_932526625.1 Rhingia campestris
GCTGGGAATCGAAGACTCTGCGAGCAGGAGTATTGGTATCCATTCCTTCTTCATGTCCTAGCCATCTAAACGTTCCAATGCGGAGTTTTTTTTGACTAGGAGTATTTCGCCGTACAGCTCGTATAGTTCGTGGTTGAATCTTCGTCTCCATAGCCCGACAACGCAAACGGGGACGGGAAGATTTTCCGAAGAATTTTCTTCTGCGAATCGACCAAGGATTTCTTCATCCGCTTTTGATACGGTCCATGCTGCAGCGCCGTAGAGCAGGACTGGCATGATCAGGGTCTTATATAGGATCTCCTTAGTAGTTCGAGTGAAGGGCTTTACTACTAAATTACCTTATTAGCCCGAAGAAACTGCGATTGGCAAGAGTAATTCTTCGTTTGATTTCTGACGTGATGTTGTTGTCAGAGTTAATAGCGGACACCGAGGTAGACAAAGTCCCGTATTACCTCAAAGTTATATCTGTCAATGGTGACGTTCTGTCCAATTCGTCGATGTTGTGTGTCCCTTTCGCGTTGACAGCATATACTTTGTCTTACCCTCATTTACTGCTAAACCCATTTTTGCCGCTTCCTTCTCTATACTAGCAAATGAGGGCTATGACATCACGTTGAGTCCTACCAATGATGTCAATATCGTCGGAGTATGCTAGTAGTTGCACCGATTTTTGGAAAATTGTGTCTCTGGTGTTGGCTTTGGAGTTTTTTCACAATCCTCTCAAGAATCAAATTGAAGAAGTCACATGACAGCGCATCGCCTTGCCTAAATCCTTTTTTGGTATCGAATGTGTCGGTGAGGTCGTTTCCGACCCTGATGGTGCAGCGAGAATTCTCCATCGTCATCCTACACAAACGGACGAGTTTGGGCAGTATACCAAAACTAGACATGGTTCTGTATAGTTCGTCTCTATAAATGCTGTCGTAATAGGTGGTGGATATCGATTTGGACTTCTTGGGTTTTTTCCAGGATCTGCCGAAGTGTGAAAATTTGATCGATTGTGGACTTTCCTGGCCTAAAACCACACTGATAAGGGCCGATCAGGTTGTTGTTAAACGGTTTCAAGCGTTCACATAATACGGCAGATAGGATCTTGTAAGCGATGTTGAGTAGACTTATGCCTCTGTAGTTGGTGCAGTTCAGAGGGTCTCCTTTTTTGTGGATCGGGCAAACGATGCTGAGGTTCCATTCTTCAGGCATGCTTTCAACCGACCAGATTTGGCTTATGAGTTGATGAATGTTACTTACCAAGTCATCTCCGCCCGCCTTATAAAGCTCAGCGGGAAGGTCGTCATTTCCGGCAGCCTTATTTAGCTTGAGTTTAGATATTGCTATCCTCACTTCACTCAGGTCGGGTGGTTGGCAGTTTTCGCTGTCGTTGCCAATATTGAATGGATCGTTCTGCCTGACAGCGGAATGTTGTTCTTCATCGCCGTTTAACAGTCTGCAGAAGTGGTTCTTCCATATCCTCAGCATCGACTGTGTCTCAACTACGATATTTCCTTGTTCATCTCGACAGGATTCTGTTCGAGCCTTGTATCCTTGGCTTTGACGTGTTACACTTTGGTAAAACTTGCGAACATCGTTCCTGGAGTGGCACCTCTCTATATCCTCGATCGCGCGCTTTTCTTGCTCTTTTTTCTTCTTTCTGAAAAGCCGATGTTCTTCCCTTCTTCTTTGCCTATAGAGCTCAATGGCAGCTCTCGTCTTCACCAGCAACTTAGCCTTGTAGGCCTCGTTCTTGGCTGCGAGCATCTGTCGGCATTCCTCATCAAACCAGGGGTTTCTTTTCCTCCGTTGGACCATGAGCGCATATAAGGCTTATGTTGGCGAATTTGGCCCTGATGCAGATTGTTACAATGCGTTCGCTAGTGTCTTGAAAACCTAAGACTTCTTGCCTAAGTCTGGCACCTATAACAAATCCGCATCCAAATAGTCGCTGTTTCTGCTCACTATAATACGGTCCATAGTAGATGTCACAGTTTTTCATCCTCTTTTTGCCCGGCACATCCCATCGTATTTCCTGGATGACAGTAATGTCTGCTTTGTAGCAGTTTAGTGCTTCCGCTAGTTGTTCGCCTGCACCTCTCCTGTTTAATGTTCTAACATTCCAGGTGCAGATACGAACGTCGTTGTCCGTTTTTCATTTAGCATGGTCGTCAACAATAATATCAGTCCTTTCCGAGGCTATTGGTTGCTTCGTAACAATATTTTTTTTCCGTGGATGGGTAGATAACCCAAAGCACAACCCCCAACCTGGAGTTCGAATTCCTCGTCAAATATACCAGAGAAATGAATATTTTTCTTCATTTGATGACCTCTTCTTCTTTTACAAAAGATTTCGGATAACAAAAAAAATAACAATTGTGATTTTAGCGAATAGAAAGCTTGTTGAAATGTCCATGAAACCGGTACAGCTAAATTATTTTTAAATTAACAAATAAAATAAATTTGGCGTATTTAGATAACAACTCCATATCTCCTATCAATCAACTTTTGGTTGCTTTGCTGTTTTTTGCAACTGGAAACCATCTTCTTAGTATAGCTGATTTTGGAGGAATGCATGTCTCGACAGTTTCATGGATAGTTTTAAAAGTTTCCAAAGCAACTTGGAAATGACTTCATCAAATTTACGGACCCAACTGATATTTTAAAAAACTAAAAAGGATTTTTTTGCAATAGCATCGTTTCTAAATGTTATTGGAGTGATTGACGGCACTCTTATTAAAATTCAGTCTCCTGGGGTATTATTCCGTAACTTTGAAGACGATTATCACTCAGACGGTAGTCGAGACCTTATGAGCAATCGCTCAACAATCGTCTGTGATTTGACGATTATTGTTTTAAGTGAAGCAAATGAAGTGATATCGCCGACAACAAAAACGACAATTAACCTTAAAAGTTATCGTCAAACGATAATTACTTTACGGAATGAGGGCCCGGGTTAGTATTTGGTTTTCTTTCGTTTTTTCATTTTTTTTATTTTAAAACATGTATTGTATTTGTAGGTGGGCTTGATGCAGAAGTTTTTCGAAACCGAAAAAGTTATTTCGCAATCAACGTCCAAGCGATTTGCAATGCTAAAATGATATTCACCAATGTGGTATCATGGTGGCCTGGATCAAGTCATGATGCAACGATTTTCAATAGTGAAAATGTTTTGAAAAGACAGTCTAGCTCTTGCCCATACTAAGGTGGTTTCATTTTGAGTACGTCCTTTAGATTTCATGTTTGTAGCAATATTATATTTCTTAAATACATATTAGGTGATTCAGCGTACCCTCTAAAAACTTTGTTGATGAAGCCACTTCTTTATCAACATGGTGCAGCAGTACAGCTGTAAAAAACCTTTTGGGATCTTAAAACGAAGATTTCCGATTTTGGGCTACGGTGCCCGTTTGTAATTGAGTACAGTCTTAACCATTATTATTGCAACCTGCACCTTCCACAACAATTTAAGACAAAACAACATACTTGATAAATCCCCTGAACTTTTAGATTTTACAAATGATGATCTTGAACGTGTTATCAACGCTGGACAAGTAGATATTGACCATTCTTCCCATCATAAACGATTCAAGAACAAATTCTTCAAATCTTAATATCCAAAAGCATTTGAATTGAATAGATAATTATTTCGCATGCTTGTAACCGTTTAATAATTCCTAAAGTGACAAAATAAAACACAACGTTAAAATAAAAACAAAAAAGGACGTTTAAAAAAACTGCAATTAAAATGCATTCATTAATTACATATACTTTCTACTCATCAATTTTAACTTTGAATGCATGATTTTAAAATTTTGACATATCGCATAGATCGATGTGACCTTTGATTTTTTTTTAAATCTGTTACTTTGCTAAGTTCCATATAGATTTTTATGTGCAACATAAATAATTTTATGTATAACTTAAAAGTTATGTGGAACATAGCTATTAACAGGATTTATGATTCTAATCAGCAAACGGGCCTAAATAGCGGAACGAAGTGGCACTATACCCATCATACGATTTCCGGACTTTAATATCAATAAGTGGGTATGGCGGTCTCCAGGTCAATAGAATTGATCACAAAATATAAAAAATTCGGCCTCATCACCATTTCCAACGCTCATTCATTTTGATATTGCAGCTGTCCGTGCTTTGGACAAAGCCAACCTGCTTGCTGCGTTTTTCGGAGATTGTGCTAAGTCTCCTCCTGTATTTGATAACGTAGATTATTCTATGGGGAGAATTAACTTTCGCACTCGTACAGTTGCAGGATATCGACATTCATAGATCCGCTATTACAGAATATGCTATATCCCACTTTATTCTGAAGAGGTTTTCTTCTACGCTAGTAAAACCACTGCGCTAGCTTTTCTATATATTCTACTCATCAGGGCTTTTTCCTATGGAAACAATATTTGTACAGCTCTACCCTTCTCCAGTTACCGACTAATTGCAATTACGTCCATTCTTCCCAAGGTCATAGAAACGCTGATAAATCGTCAACATATGAAATATCGACACGAAAAGGAAGATTATTGCACTTGATATTTCAAAGGGTTTGACGACATATTCGAAGTTGTTAAATACGCAGCGAAATAGCTTGGCTTCTTAATCGATGTAAGATATATTTCACCCCTGATGATATGGAAACAATATATAAAGCGTTTATACGTCACAAATTGAAAAAAACAAAATTGAAACTCCTAGATAAAATTTAAATGCATACGAAAAACGAGTGGTGGGTGCACGACTGGGTCGTACGCAACTTTCTCTTTCACAGCGTGTTGGGCGTTAGATCAAATAGCTAGTACGCATTTTGATTATTGATGCTAAAAATGATATAAATAATGTCGAAATGTGTTTATACGAACGTTTACTCCGAAATTTGAAGGAATCGATGTCAATGTGAATAATAATGATTTTCCGTTATTGGCCAAAACTGAAAATTCCGTTTAGTGAAAGTTGGGCTTAAACTAATTATGTGGAATTTCTTCAAGCTGTAATAGTAGTATATATATTAAATTTCATTCAATTTGACATAATAGTCCGACGGTCCGACGGACCGAGCGACGGACCGACGGACGGAATTCCAAAAACCACTTTTTTAGGCTCCGCTATCATCGTAATGTTAGAATCAAACAAAATATCGAGGTCGAAAATTTTCACGAAAACAATATCTTTCTCTTTGTAAGAGAAAGTTAAAAATATTATAGGAGACATGGGAAAAGAGAACCCTAGTTTCGCTTGAACATCGTCCTTATTTTATCGGTATTTTTACAACCAATTTTTTTTTTTTGCGCAACAGGCTCGTGAGTACCCGGGGCCGTGCCTAGCTTTATCACAATCATTCATGTGTGCATGTGTACTTCTTCCACGATGGCGTAACCTCCTGTTATAAGCCGACTCCCAACGGCTTAGTTGAGATAAGCTTTTTATGACGAGAAGAAGGCCAGTGAAAATCATTAAGGTGTTGCTACGGCTGGTAATCGAACACATGCCTTCTGCATGGCAGTTCATCACACTAACCCTCGCGTCACTGAGACCAATGCTCAAATGAAATAGCCGGCTACGTTACT
Organism: Rhingia campestris; assembly: GCA_932526625.1. Taxonomy (NCBI): domain Eukaryota; kingdom Metazoa; phylum Arthropoda; class Insecta; order Diptera; family Syrphidae; genus Rhingia; species Rhingia campestris. The sequence goes on from OW052183.1 coordinate 148,690,856, forward strand.
TCCATTCAACAATCAGGTAACTCTCAATTCTATCTTCGGCAAAACGCTGAAATATAAAATTCGTAAAGAAAGGATTTCCAAATGTTTACCAAAGTACAAAACGTCAAAGCTAGGTATATAAGATATATATCGATATGATCATGAAAATATCGTAGTGCCGTCACAGTCGATGATGTAGTACCACATCTGCAGCTTGCTAAACGGCGATGACGAACTATCTCTCGCTGTCAGGCAAAAGGTACCATTCAATATTAGCAATGATAGCGAATACTTAAACTTAAACTTAGCAAGGCTACAGGAAAAGATTGACTCCCTGTCAAGCAATATGAAGCCGGTAGAGATGATTTAGTAAACAGCAAACACGAACTCGTTAGCAGCATTTGGTCGGGTCGAAACATGCCTGAAAAATAGAAACTCTGCATTGTTGCCCGATCCGCAAAAAAAAAAAACTGCGCCATCAAAAGAGGCAGAAGTCTCCTCAGAAATACATACGAAATCCTATTTTCCGTAATATGTCAACGACTGAACCGTTTAAAAACAACCTGATCTGTCCTTATCAGTGTGGTTTTAGGCCAGGACTGTCTACAACTTATCAAATCATCACAATTCAACACTTTATTTCTTCCAATCATTTCTATTTTTTTGAATGGATATTACTCGTTCGCTTACACCCAATTATTGATCAAAAAATCCACCTACCTGACCATCAATTCGACCTGACAATCAATTAGCATTCGAGGATTGACAAATTACATGCAATTATTGGCGTGATTAAAGAAGCTTTCGAAGAAAATACAATATTCTCTGTGGTGTGTTTTGACGTCACGCAAGGTGTTGCATTAAGGCCCTAAATCCAAATTATGACAAGTGATAACTGTTCAATTATAAAAAAAATCTCATATCGTATCTTGAGAAGAGACTCAATCTTGCAATCAATCAAGCAAGCGTCGGGTAAAAATGATATATTGACGAATTGTTCGTATCAATATCATCGAAGTATTTTTTTTTTGTCGAATTTCCCGGGAATTTGACCGTAAACCATTTTTTTTAATGAAAACGCCCCCAAAATGTGTGAGTGGCAAACAGAAAAAAACATCACACTACTGTGCACACGTCCCGACGCGACATTCCTAATAGTGTCATAAAGAAAATTAAAAAAAAAACAGATCCTTAAAAAACTCAAGCCGAAAAAATCTCCTTGAACTACCAGGAGATCCTTTGTAACACCTGTTTCATGCAATTCCTTCCAAGTCTACGACCTGGTCTTTTGTGGGCCATCTATGACGAGAGGAGCTGATAGGTTAGGTTTTCATAGGCCTAAGATTTGAAATCGACTTAAAATAGAAGTGGGGCTCTATCGTTAAGATGCCAAATATTTGGTAGTGTTTTTTTTAAGTCTATTGGGTATTGATGCCTTATTCAACTCATATTGGACTTGTCGACCATTTAAAGTGCTTTCCCAAAATCAAGTTTTGCGATCGCATAGCTCTAAGTATCATTGTTGCAGAAACAGATCTGCACCTCCATGGCTTGTCCCATTTGGTAGGCAAGTAGTATGTAAGACCGTAAAATGTGGATAAACCTGAGATTATTGTGGATCACCCATAAGGATAATGGGTAATAGTACTAATATATCTGTATTTGTTTTTTAATTAAACAATCAAAATCACATTTGTTCCTTCTCAATGTCCTGAGGAATTCCATAATTCCTTTTCCATATTAAGTCCAACCAATCTTCTGCACGGACAACGCTGCTTCTTCAACAAACCTAATTTCTTTGAGCTGGGAGACTGCGTGTTCTCTTTTCTTTCTGCGTAGGATTTTCTTCTCTTTCCTTCTTTGAGGACATTGCGATATTTTATCCACTGGGTGTTGACATTGGTGGCGGATGAGGGATGAGTGGGGAGTCTCTCACTCAGTTTTTACTCACTAACACGATCAACGTGAAGTCTCTATTTTTGCAGCATTCGTAAATTCTTCTAATTGGACAGTCGGTCTCTGAATTTTGCTGCGACTAGAAATGCGTGCCTCTCATCTATGATCGGTTCGACCATCTGGAGATCGCCAGGTTGATTTGTGAATTCGATGTCGTGGGAACTTAATGTTGCTGATAACCGTAGTCTGTTATTCGAAAGCCAATTCGCTCTTTTTGTTTTGTGGAGGCTGTGCTTCCCAACTAACCCGTCAACGACATTCACTAACCGGCTTAAAGTCGATTATTCTACTACATTATGGAAATACAATAAAGAAGTTCGCCTGGCTTCAACGTAGCGCTTTGCAGACCAAACGGAACCAGCTGTTTTCGTTCCGAAAAACGGTACATGGAAATGTTTTGCCCGGATATAATCCTAGACTACAACTGTCACATGGGAGGTTTAGACTTGATAGACGGACTGATTGGTCGATATCATATGTCCCATTTGGTAGGCAAGTAGTATGTAAGACCGTAAAATGTGGATAAACCTGAGATTATTGTATATCACCCATAAGGATAATGGGTAATATTACTAATATATCTGTATTTGTTTTTTAATTAAAAAATCAAAATCACATTTGTTCCTCAACGTTCCTTCTCAATGTCCTGAGGAATTCCATAATTCCTTTTCCATATTAAGTCCAATCAATCTTCTGCACGGACAACGCTGCTTCTTCAATAAACCCCATTTCTCTTACTGATACTGTTAGACCTTACAAACAAACAAAAAATTAGACACAAAACTCTTGTAAGCTTCCGGATGGATGACAGCTCAAGGAAAGGATAATTCCCCACTTAATTTTAAGTTCCCACCTACATGGTGGCTAAAAAATAAATTCATGTAGCCCATTAAGTCCATGGCAGTCTAGAGATACCTTTGTGGCTCCGTTCGAATGACGAAACTACTACATATAGCATCTAAACTAGGGAGTGTACCGCTCGCTTGAAGTTGTCCCGCATGATGATAATAAATATGCGAGTACACACAACACGTCAGTTTGGGCTTTCCGAAAGCAGCCTCCACTGAATTATCCTTGCCTTTTGTTAAACTGACCGTCTCCGTACATATGTATGACCGACGGCGTTCTTCCTCCCAATGTACTTGCAGCTCGCATCCCAATCCCAACCATCCAACATTTGGATGGCGGCGGTCGTTGGTGGCGGCAAAGTAAGAGGCGCAGGCATGTTGTTGCAGCTGGGTAAATTGTGGACTTTTGGACGAGGAATTTATTCCGCTTGTTAATGTGCCTTGGGGAATGTGGTGAGCGGTTTGTTGCAGGTCCCTTTGCAACGCGATGCATATCCTTGCAGCAGAAGGGAATCTTCTGATGATGCACGTCCTTTTTTCTGCACTCTTTCTCTTCCTCTCGCATAGAGCTAGATGCCTTGCCAAAAGAACAATGGGTGTCTGTATGAAGCTTTACGCTTGGAAATGTGGTTTTTGCTCGCTTTAGATATGGTTACAGCGTTCGCTTTATGTGGTCAGCTCATGAGGAGTGCATTAATATAATTTTCTCTTTAGCTGTTCGGCTGCAGCTGCATAGTCCTTTTTTCCATTTGGTTGTGTGTGGATTTAGTTAAAGGAAAAACAAATATATGAAGCTGAGCGGTGGGGGCTTTTGTAAGTCTTTCTGTTGTCTGATGGTTTTAATTTTTTTCTTAGCACTCTTGTACCAGTAGGTGGATTTTTTTTAATATCGCCGATAACATTGCATATAGGATAAAATAAGTTTGTTTTTGTTTATTTTTAGAACTGTGTACAGTATTGAAATGGTTTTTACTGCCATGTTTCAAAAAGCCATAATTTTAAATGGATAATGAGTGGCTTACTGTCTTTGTAAGCATGGACGGCCTTCCGGGAAGAAAAAGATTGATGTATTGATGGGATATTCCATGGCTGTCATTTGATAAATATTTTAAACGAAAGATGGTGTGGGTTAGTAAGGCTATCAGGTTTATTGATGCTCAATACAATTATTATCGACTCATGTTGACCATCTGCGATTTTTTATCGAAACAAAAAGTGTCTTTAATGTAACGGGTGATTTTTTAAGAGGTTTAGAACTTTTTTAAAAAAAAAACACAAAAAATTGAATGAAATATTTATTTGAATCGATAGTTTGAACCTTGCAATTTAATGTTTAAAGATAATTCCATGCAAATGTTGACCGCGGCTGCGTCTCAGGTATCCCATCCGCTGAGTCCAATTTTGGCATACTCTTTCACACATATCGGCCGGTATCTCACGAATGAATGCATGGATGTTGGCTTCCAGTGCGTCAATCGAAGCGGGCTTGTCCCTATAGACATAAGCCTTGACATACCCCCACAAAAAATAATCTAATGGTGTCAAATCGCACGATCTAGGCGGCCAATTGACCGGCCCGAAACGTGAAATTAACTGTTCACCAAACTCGCCTCGCAATTGCGCCATTGTTTCGCGTGCTGTGTGGCATGTGGCACCGTCTTGTTGAAACCACATATCATGCAAGTCAAGAACTTCCATTTCGGGCAAAAAAAAGTTTGTTATCATCGCTCGGTAGCGTTCACCATTGACAGTAACGCTGCGATTCGCATCATCTCTGAAGAAATATGGCCCAATAATGCCGCCGGCCCATAAACCGCACCAAACAGTGGCTTTTTCGGGATGCATTGGTAGCTGTTGCAATGCTTCTGGCTGATCTTCACTCCAAATGCGGCAATTTTGCTTATTTACGTACCCATTCAACCAAAAATGAGCCTCATCGCTGAACACAATTTTTCGATAAAAAAGCGGATCCTCGGCCAGCTTTCCAAGAGCCCATTCACCAAAAATTCGGCGTTGTGGTAGGTCGGCTGGCTTTAGTTCTTGCACCAGCTGCATCTTAAAAGGCTTTACGCCCAAATCCTTCCGCAAAATTTTCCACGTAGTGCTGTAACAAAGGCCTATCTGCTGGGAACGGCGCCGAATCGACAATCGCGGTCTTCTGTCACACTAGCTGATACGGCCGCAATATTTTCTTCACTACGCACAGTACGTAAACGTGTTGGTGGTGGTTTAATGTCCAACAAAGTAAATTTGGTGCGAAATTTGGTCACAATCTTCCGAATAGACTGCTCAGAAGGTCGAGAATGCCGATCATAAAATGGAAGCAGCGCGCGATGAACATTTCGAACCGAGCACGAATTTTGATAGTAAAATTCAATAATTTGCAAGCGTTGTTCATTTGTAAGACGATCCATGGTTAAATTGCAAACCAAACTGAAGCTGTTTGACAGTGACACAAGGTACTAAACACACGTCAGCTGTCAAAACCAGTGTTGCCAAAACCAAACCAGCTAAAAAATCACCCTTTATTTGTTGGCGATAACATGCAATGTAGGCAATAACATGTGACCCTTTTATGAAATGCCGTCTGCTTTAATCAACATTGAATGGTTTGTTCCGCTTAGTAATAAATAAATGTTCGCCATCGCTGTAAGAGTCTGTAAAAGTGGTTCATCATTAGTCTCAGCATCTACTGTGACACAACTAAGAGTTAAGATGAAATAATTTATTCGAAACCTTTTGAGGGTCTCTACCTGAGACAAGGCAGCCTTCTATCCTTTTCGATTCTGGGCATGTTGATTCCAGTTATTCAGTCCAAGCGCGTCTCAGTCTTCCTTATCGCATCGAACCTGAAGGCTGTGCTTCAAAGACTGTTTTGGCTAGAGCATTTTTATTCGCTCGATGTAACCGAGCCAATGTAGTTTGCTTTTACCTTGTGAACTACATCCACTCTTGTTACAGCTCATAAAGTTTGCGGTTGTATCTTCTCCATTTGCCATCCTCGCATACAGGACCAAAAATTTTACAACCGAACGTTGGGAGCGATTAATGATGTCGATTTCGTTTGCGTACCCCAGTATCTATCCCTTCCAACACAAAACTGAAGAATATCGCATTTTCTTGACAGAATCCAGTACAAGCTTAGAAAAGTTCAGTTGAGCTGTTTCCAAACTGAACCTTGCATCACGTGTTAGGTGACACTGTTGTATCGGTATCCAGAATTCCACGATCGGCTTTGGCGATGGATCATACGCGGTCTTGCATTCGATGAAAAGATGGTGTGTTTCGACTTTGGTCTTAAGTTGATTCACTGAGTCGAAACCCTCAGTATATAATAATTTCCGATAAGTGTGTTGCACAAATGCTGCAACACATTTACCATAGATAATTGTTGCCGCAGGTCATGGGATCGCCTTTTTAGTAGATTGGACATATTATGTAGCTGATATTTTAGTAATGGGGCATGGTTGATGCACACTTTTAAAGCACCACCTCCGTATTTGAAGATGGATTACCCATCAGAACCGGCTGCCTATTGTTTATACTTCAGTTTTTGTATCACTGCTCTAACTTCTGTTGCTGTGGGCTCAGTGGCGCGATGGTTAGTGCGATGAACTGCCGCGCAGAAGGTCTGGGTTCGATTCCCAGCCGTAGCAACATCTAAATGATTTTTCACTGGTCTCCTCTCCTGATGATCTGACAAATCATCTGAGTAATATCAATTGTCAAGAATAGCTTAACTAAACTTAGCCGTTCGGAGTCGGCATATAACAGGAGGCACCGCCATCGTGCAAGAAGTACACACGCACACACGAATGGTTGTAAGAAAGCTAGGCTCTGGGTACTGACGCGCCTGTTGCGCCAAAAATTTGTATTTTTATTTTGCTCTAATTTATTCAATTGAACTACTATCCGAACTTCCAGAACTTGACATGAACTGTGCGGTTACAGACCGCTTACCAAAGACACTATGCTTCGACAAAAGATTCTCAACGGAGATAACAACCAGAGAAGCATGGTGTAGCAATAACCCACCAAACTGCCAAAACGGCCTTAAATGGTATACGGATGGTTCTAAAATGGACTCAGGGGTAGGAGCTGGTATACATGGACCAAATAGAAACATCTCAATACTTACTTACTTAAGTGGCGCTACAGTCCGGAATGAACCTGGGCCTCAACCAACATGCCTCTCCAATTAGCCCGGTCCTTAGCTAACTGCCTCCAGTTGCGCACTCCAAGTTGGTTGAGGTCGGTTTCCACTTGTGCGCGCCACTTAAGGCGAGGTCTTCCTCTACTGCGTCCGACGTCTGGCTGGGAATCGAAGACTCTGCGAGCCGGAGTATTGGTGTCCATTCGTTCTACATGTCCTAGCCATCTTAAACGTCCAATGCGGAGTTTTTTGACCAGGGGCATGTCGCTGTACAGCTCGTATAGTTCTTGGTTGAATCTTCGTCTCCATAGCCCGTCAACGCAAACGGGACCGAAGATTTTTCGAAGAATTTTCCTCTGGAATCTACCAAGGATTTCTTCATCCGCTTTTGATACAGTCCATGCTTCAGCGCCGTAGAGCAGGACTGGGATGATCAGGGTCTTATATAGGGTTTCCTTAGTAGTTCGAGTGAGGGCTTTACTACTAAATTGCCTTCTTAGCCCGAAGAAACAGCGGTTGGCAAGAGTAATTCTTCGTTTAATTTCTGACGAGATGTTGTTGTCAGAGTTAATAGCGGAGCCGAGGTAGACAAAGTCCCGTACTACCTCAAAGTTATATCTGTCAATGGTGACGTTCTAACCAATTCGTCGATGTTGTGAGTCCTTTCGTGATGACAGCATATACTTAGCCTTACCCTCATTTACTGCTAAGCCCATTTTCGCCGCTTCCTTCTCTATACTAGCAAACGTGGCTGTGACATCACGTTGAGTCCTACCAATGATGTCAATATCGTCAGCGTATGCTAGTAGTTGCACCGACTTTTGGAAAATTGTGCCTCTGGTGTTGGCTTTGGAGTTTTGCACAATTCTCTCAAGAATCAGATTAAAGAAGTCACATGACAGCGCATCGCCTTGCCTAAATCCTTTTTTGGTATCGAATGTGTCGGTGAGGTCGTTTCCGACCCTGATGGAGCAGCGAGAATTCTCTATCGTCATCCTACACAAACGGACGAGTTTGGGCGGTATACCAAAACTAGACATGGCTCTGTACAGTTCGTCTCTATAAATGCTGTCATATGCGGCTTTGAAATCGATGAATAGGTGGTGGGTATCGATTTGGACTTCTTGAGTTTTTTCCAGGATCTGCCGAAGTGTGAAAATTTGATCGGTTGTGGACTTTCCTGGCCTAAAACCACACTGATAAGGGCCAATCAGGTTGTTGGTAAACGGTTTCAGGCGTTCACATATTACGGCAGATAGGATCTTGTAGGCGATGTTGAGGAGACTTATGCCTCTGTAGTTGGCGCAGTTCAGAGGGTCTCCTTTTTTGTGGATCGGGCAAACGATGCTGAGGTTCCATTCTTCAGGCATATTTTCATCCGACCAGATTTGGCTTATGAGTTGGTGGATGTTACTTACCAAGTCATCTCCGCCGGCCTTATAGAGCTCAGCGGGAAGGCCGTCATTTCCGGCAGCCTTATTAAGCTTGAGTTTAGATATTGCTATCCTCACTTCACTCAGGTCGGGTGGTTGGCAGTCTTCGCTGTCGTTGCCAATATTGAATGGTTCGTTCTGCCTGACAGCGGAATGTTGTTCGTCATCGCCGTTTAACAGTCTGCAGAAGTGGTTCTTCCATATCCTCAGCATCGACTGTGTCTCAACTACAATATTTCCTTGTTCATCTCGACAGGATTCTGTTCGAGCCTTGTATCCTTGGCTTTGACGTTTTACACTTTGGTAAAACTTGCGAACATCGTTCCTGGAGTGGCACCTCTCTATATCCTCGATCGCGCGCTTTTCTTGCTCTTTTTTCTTCTTGCTGAAAAGCCGATGTTCTTCCCTTCTTCTTTGCCTATAGAGCTCAATGGCAGCTCTCGTCTTCACCTGCAGCTTAGCCTTGTAGGCCTCGTTCTTGGCTGCGAGCATCTGTCGGCATTCCTCATCAAACCAGGGGTTTCTCGCTGGTGGGCGCGAGAAACCTAGCACATCAGTTGCGGCTGATCTAATGGCCTGTTGGCATCGTTGCCATTGCTCTTCGACATTCGATGCTGGTGGTATGGTGTTAATCGAGAGGTTAAGGGATACGCGTTGTGCGAAGGTCTTGGCGGTCTCTTGCGATTGCAGTCTTCCGACATTAAATTTTTTCACAGTATTTCTGGATTGTTGTGGCGTGGTGGATATCCGCATTCTTACCTTGGCTGCTACAAGGTAGTGATCCGAGTCGATGTTAGCTCCTCTGAATGTTCGGACATCCAGAATACTGGATGCGTGCCTCTTATCTATCGCAATGTGATCTATTTGGTTGACCGTTCGTTGATCTGGAGACCGCCATGTCCCCTTATGGATATCGAGGTGAGGAAACCGTGTGCTGGCTATAGTGGCATTTCGTTCCGTAGCGAAATCAATTAGCCTAAGTCCGTTACCAGACGTGTTGTCGTGTAGGCTATGTTTTCCGACAATACTTCTAAAGATGTCTTCTCTTCCTACCTTTGCGTTAAAATCTCCCAGCACGATTTTAACATCGTACTTCGGTAGTCGCTCATAGGTTTTGTCGAGGAGCTCGTAGAAGCAATCCTTAGCTATATCATCTTTTTCTTCCGTCGGAGCGTGAGCGCATATAAGGCTTATGTTGGCGAATTTGGCCTTGATGCGGATTGTTACTATGCGTTCGCTTATGTCTTGGAAATATAAGACTTCTTGCCTAAGTCTGGCACTTATAACAAATCCGCATCCGAATAGTCGCTGTTTCTGCTCACTATAACACGGTCCGTAGTATATGTCACAGTTTTTCATCCTCTTTTTGCCCGGCCCATCCCATCGTATTTCCTGGATGGCAGTAATGTCTGCTTTGTAGCAGTTTAGGGCTTCCGCTAGTTGTTCGCCTGCACCTCTCCTGTTTAATGTTCTCACATTCCAGGTGCAGATACGAACGTCGTTGTCCTTTTTTTGTTTAGCAGGGTCGTCAACAATAAAATCAGTCCTTTCCGAGGCTATTGGTTGCTTCGTAACCATGTTTTTTTCTGTGGGTGGGTAGTTAACCCAAAGCACAACCCCCAACCTGGAGGGCCAGTTCCAATTTATTAGATACCCCTAGGACACGGGGCCATCAGTATCCACTACGGGATTGAGCGCTGCCGTTGGCCTTTCGGTTCATCCGCCACCATCTCTGTTCAAGGGGCCTGACTAACCCTTGAAATTCCTAGACAACCTGTTGTCCGAATATGTCAGAGCAGCTCATCTAGGTTCGCCTGGGACAGCAGGCCGGGTATTCATCCGTGCCATTCTCACCAGGGTGTTTATAGTGTTGCTGTTTTTCGTCGTGTTATCAACACTCGCACTTATCGTTTAGCAAGTCAAATCCGGTTGGATGAGACCAGTACCCGAAACATCTCAATACCTATGGGAAAAAACCCTAGTGTATTCCAAGCTGAGCTCCATGCCATAAAAGAATGCGCAAACCTAATACACAACTCAGGTATTAAAGTCGCAAACATCCATATATTCACGGACAGTCAAGCAGCTGTAAAAGCCCTTAGTTCACACATCATTGACTCCAAATCAGTACTACACTGCTTCAACTCCCTCCAAACACTCAGTTCCAGGAACAAAACCAAACTATGGTGGGTCCCCGGACATAAGGGAGTTGAAGGTAACGAAAAAGCTGATGAACTAGCCAGAAAAGGTTCGGAAAGCCCCTTCATTGGACCTGAACCCTTCTGTGCAATCCCCAAATCAGCCATTAATCTAGTCATAAAAAACTGGGAACAAAACAAATGTGTTTCATACTGGGGAAACATCCCAGGCCTAAGACAGGGCGAAAGAGCTATTCAGCCCTTCAAATCAGATGCCAATAAGATACTAAATCTTCGCAGGCACGATATCAAAAACTTAGTAGGCTACCTAAATGGTCATCACGGTCTGCGATATCACCTAAACAAAAAGCGTCTAGTCGACTCACCGGAGTGCAGACTATGTCTAGAAGAAGATGAAACAGCCGGGCATATCATATGTGAATGCCCGGCCCTTTACGGTATGAGAAGGGAATTTTTCTTCAGGGAATTTTTAAGTCCCGAAGAACGGAGGAAATCTTCGGCTGAAAGTATTATCAGCTACATTAGGAAAGTAGAAGCGCTACTAACCTAAAAAACATCTGACGGCAAGCACAATAGATCTTTTAGGTCGATGTGTATATTACTGCTTAGGCAGGTCAGAATTAAAAAAAAAAAAAACTTATTCAATACTGGGTGGGAGCGATACCTCTTCGTTGACTGGAGGCGGGCTGGTTTCTTGCCCTATCGCTCTTGACAATATGTCCAATAAGCAGCTGCTGGAAATGCTGCTGAAATAAATAACCAATTCGCTGTGCGTCAGTGGCTAGATTGTCATGGTTCTTTCGTAGAGCATGTGTTCCTACTTTGAAGTCAACTGCCAGTTGTTTGGTATTCTTGTGGAATTGACTGATGTTCTTCTTGTCGCGAGACTCTTCGATATCCCTGAGCTGGGAGACTGCGTGTTCTCTTCTCTTTCTGCGTAGGATTCTCTTCTCTTTCCTTCTTTGAGGACATTGCGATATTTTATCCACTGGGTGTTGACATTGGTGGCGGATGAGGGATGAGCGGGGAGTCTCTCACTCAGTTTTTACTCACTAACACGATCAACGTGAAGTCTCTATTTTTGCAGCATTCGTAAATTCTTCTAATTGGACAGTCGGTCTCTGAATTTTGCTGCGACGAGAAAATGCCCAGAGTCGATGTTTACCCTCTGAATCTGTGTACTTCTATTATGTTGGATGCGTGCCTCTCATCTATGATCGGTTCGACCATCTGGAGATCGCCAGATTGATTTGTGAATTCGAAGTCGTGGGAACTTAATGTTGCTGATAACCGTAGTCTGTTATTCGAAAGCCAATTCGCTCTTTTTGTTTTGTGGAGGCTGTGCTTCCCAACTAACCCGTCAACGACATTCACTAACCGGCTTAAAGTCGTTATTCTACTACATTATGGAAATACAATAAAGAAGTTCGCCTGGCTTCAACGTAGCCCTTTGTAGACCAAACGGAACCAGCTGTTTTCGTTCCGAAAAACGATACATGGAAATGTCTTGCCCGACTATAATCCTAGAATACAACTGTCACATGGGAGGTTTAAACTTGATAGACGGACTAATTGGTCGATATCATATACGCATGGAAATCGTCAAAAAATCGTGTAGAAAATTTTGAAATCCGCTCACTGCCACGTCCCCTTTTCAGAAAAACGTAGTTTTTGGACAAACCGTAAGGAATTTCGTTCATATAATATATTTCGTTCATATAAGTTTTTTGCCTGCCCACTTTTTGGGGGCGTTTTTATTAAAAAACTTTTTACGGTCAAATTTTAAAATTTTCGAAAAAAAATTTGATGCAGAATAATTAGTAATATTAATATAAACATTTCGTCTATAGACCATTTTAACCCACGCCTACTTTTAGGGCGCGTTTTTATATAAAAACCATTTTTATGCACTACCCCATAACAAATGCAGGAGAAAAACCTTGTCTTTTGTAGAACCGTACAATTTGTTGTGACATTGTCATTTTCTATATTTAATCCCCATCGTATTTTAAGCCATGTCCACATTTTGGGGATATTAGTTTTACAAATGGGATGGGATAGGGTATACAACGATCCGCACAGCGGATTGTAGCTCTCTCATATGTTTTGTTTCAAAATTATATTTTCTTGCGTAAATATAAGCAAATAAAATTAATTGCATAGAAGCTTTTTTTTTATTGTGGCACTCAAGCCCAATACCGCCTTTTGGCGGTCTGCATAAACAATTCAATTAAACAATTAACTTGGATTCTAGTTTTTCACTTCAAAGTATAAATGCACTTTGAAGTGAAAAACTAGAAACTAGAAACCAGTTTCTTCAGCTTAATCAAAAAACTTGTTCAGTAGAGGATAAATTCGCACTTTTAAGATACAAAATCATAAACAACTACTGGTTTGTATTTTCCAATTTATTTCTCTTAAATAATCTTCATGAATATATATGTCAATGTCACTGTCATATTCAGTGTCTAAAACCCAACCTTACCAGTCGACCTTCAGAAATATTCTATAAAACATCTTTCGGATAAAATTCATTGCACTCTATCATATGCAAAATTTATTACCGCTATTTATGTATCTATATACCTACCTCACGTGTTAAGAGTCCAATTTGTATTGTTTAATTCATGCAGTATTTACTCTGAAGTGGAATCACTATAATATGCGGCCTAATACCAGTTAGGCAGGTTTGTTTTGATCTTCACTGTGACTGTTGTATTGATGAAACAGTTCGCCTTCGACAATGGAACGACGAGTATCAGCAATCACTTTCGCTTTATTCGTAAATTTATTATTTCATGCTAATGTGATCGCAGACGAAAATTCTACTGGTAAAAGAAAAAAAAGTTTACTTGTTATTGATTCACAGTTTCGGTTCAGTTATAGCTATCATTCAAAAGCGTTTTTAAAAAATTTATTTTATTTTTTGTGGTTTTTTATAAAGCGAATCATTGACGAGTTGGTGTCAAAACAAAGCCTATGAATTTTGAAACATTACTTTAATTTTTCATTAACGTTTTCTCAGAAAATAACTTTTTGTTTTTCAATGATATAGATTTATTTTTCTGAAGGTTTGTCATTCCACCCAAATGAAAAAGAATTTCCCAATGATTCCTTTAACCAACTATACCTAAGTAAAATTTTAATTCCATCATGTTTTCTGTTCCAATGATGTTGTTCTATGATAGATATAACTGAACCCATTGACAAGATATATTACATTATAAATGGAGAACGTACCTCATTAAATGAATACCCATTTATGGTATGTATATTGTATGTGTATAGGTAATCAATAAAAATAATTTGTTTTGAGTAGTCCGCTCTTGGTTTCAATAGCAGTGCAACTGGACAGATTGAATACTTGGGTGGAGGGATGTTAATTGCCCCAAACTTTGTATTAACAGCAGCACATTGCGCACTTCTAGAAAAGTTCGTTTAATTAATTTAAACTTTTTCTGTAAACATTTCGTTAAACTATTTTTTTCTTAGGAAACCACCAAGTGTTATTACTGTTGGTGGTAATTATTTATCGTCATATTTTAACGAAGAATTGGATGTAGAGGAAGTTATATTACATCCGGACTATGACGATAATCAGGCGTATAACGATATAGCACTCATACATCTTAAGAAAGGATCTATGTAAGTTTTATACATTTAGTCAACGCATCGGGAGCGAAGATTTTTCGAAGAATTTTCCTCTCGAAACGACCAAGAATTTCTTAATCCATTTATGATACTGTCCATGCTTCAGCGCCTTGAGCAGGACTGGGATGATCAAGATCTGCTATAGGATCTCTCTAGTAGTTCGAGTAAGGGCTTTACTACTAAATTGACTTCTTAAGCCGAAGAAACAGGAAAATGTAATATTTCGTTTGATTTCTGACTAGATGTTGTTGTCAGAGTTAATAGCGGAGCCGAAATAGACAAATTGTCGTAATACCTCAAAGATATATCTGTCAATGGTGACGTTCTATCCAATTCGTCGTTTTCAATGATGTCAATATCGTCGGCGTGTGCTAGTAGATGCACCGAGTTATGGAGGATTATGACTCTGTTTTGCACAATCCTCTCAAGGCCAAGAGTGATGTTACAGAAGTTATATGACATTGCCTTGCCAATGATTATGTCGTGGGTTTTGAAACTGATTTCTTGTGTTTTTTCCAGGATCAGCGATGTGTGTTGTGGACTTTCCTGGCCTAAAACTACATTTGTAAGCGCCAGCCGATTGGGTTGCTGGTAGGTACTTGTTTTCGGGAGTTTACCTATTACGGCAGATAGGAATTTGTTTGCGATGTTGAAACAGTTCAGAGAGTATAATTTTTCTGGCTTAGCTGCGACTCAGGTACGATTTTTTTCTTTTCCAACAGGATTCAGTTCGACCTGTCTTTGAAGATTTAGTTTTTGGTAAGACTTACGAAGATCATTTCAGGAGTATCTCCTCTTTACATTTCGTTCAAGTGCTTTTCTTGCTACTTTTCCTTTCATCATTCCTTTCCGAGGCTTCATAACAATAGGGCTTGTTCATGATTGAGTAGTTAACCCCCCAACTGCAATAAATATCCTTTACTGGATTAAGGGCTGGCGTTGGCCTTTGGGCTTACCCGCCACCATTTCTGTGTAATTGGCCTGAATAACCCTTTCGGTTGCTATTTCACATACTATTTTCCAAATACGTCGCAGCAGCTTTATTGTAAACTTTAAAAGCAATTTATATAGCTGACGGATTTTTACTTACAGAAAGGCTCCTGTATGTGTATGGGACTCTAAAGTAGAACATTCAAATAACGTTACCGCAATTGGGTATGGGGTAACACAATTTGGTAACAGGAAATAAATTTTATTAGAATGTACTTGTTAATTTAATTTTTCGTTTCTTTACGTGTAGCTGGTTTTACAACGGAAAATCTGCTTAAAGTTAATTTGACTGTATATCCTGAAAAGGTTTGTAAAAGATTCTTTAAAAGGCAGAGGAAATTTCGTTTAGGTATTGTAGAATCTCATCTTTGCGCTGGTGATCCAGACGGAAAGAAAGACACTTGTCAAGTAAATGGGTCTCTTGATAAAAAAAAAATAAACTTAATTCCAATAATCTGTTTTATAGGGCGATTCTGGCGGTCCTTTATTAGTTAATCATAATAATCGTAAGATTGCAGTGGGCATTACTTCGACCGGGCAAGCATGCTCTGGGTTTCCGCCAGCAGTCTACACCAGAATATCATCTTTTATCAATTGGATTGAAGAGGTGCTTAATATGCACGGACAATCTGTTATACGTAATTGTTTATAAAATGCTTGTGATGGTGATAAGTAGCCAACGTAACACATACAGATTGTTGCAAATTGTTAATGATATATATCCTAATAAAAGATTATTTTAATTTATTTTGTTTTGATATAAACTTTTTTACGAACATGGGTGATACAACAAGTTTGTGTTCGTTGATCTCCTATTATTTATTTTATTATTCTTAACATATTTTTTAACTTCCTCATACAAAGAGAAAGATATTGTTTTTAGTGAAAAATTTTTACCTCGAGATTTTGATAGATTCTAACAATACGATCATAGGTGAACTCAATGTCTCTCCAATGGTCTCTCCAGCCAAATGACTCGACCGATGTTGTTCACACTTCGTATCCTCGTTTCTCGTTTTTCTGTGGTCATAATGCTAGGCCATTTTTTTAGCTGTTATACAAAAATAACACATAATGTCAATTTTCTTGAAACGGCTTTAACGATTTTGAATAAATTTAACATATACTTTTTTTAAATCCCCAAACTTATTTATTTATTTATTTTTTCTGGGATATTTGTAAATATTTACAGATTATTTTGACTTAATACCTAAGAAATAGTTAAATTCTGGAAAAAAAATTAATATTAATATTTGATAAAAAAAACTTCCAAATATCTACAAGACAAATATATACAAGGTGGCGCAAAAGTAATCCTCCTATCAGAAAATGCTAAAAATTTTGCGATTGGCCCCTAATGTCAGTTCTGTTTTGACATTTGTGTAGTAAACACATGCGAAATACACGTTAATAAACAATGTTACGCTACACTGCTCCAGAACGCGGAATATTGCTGACTATTTATTTGAGCAATAATCGGTCGGTGACTTTGGCACAACGTGAGTTTCGTCGCAGATTTCCTAGCCGTCCAACGCCTACTGGTGAAACACTGCGACGTTTAGCCGCTCGCCTTGAAGAGACTGGCACAACACGAGATGCTGCCAGGCGTGGCATACCCCGGAGTAGCCGTTCTGCAGAGAATATTGCTGCTGTAGCCGAAGATGTCATGGAAGCGCCGTCGACATCGACCAGACGACGTGCCACGCAAATGGGTATCAGTCGGCGGTCTTTACAGCGAATTTTGGTACAAGATTTGAAGATATTTCCGTACAAAGTCCAGACGGTGCATCAGCTGTTAGCTGCTGACCGCCAATCGTGTCTAACGTACGCTCAAGCCATCCTTAATCACCACCAAGAGGAAGATGATTTTTCATCAAAAATAATCATGAGTGATGAGGCCCATTTCCATCTTAGCGGGTACGTAAATAAGCAAAATTTACGCTTCTGGGGCACTGAAAATCCGCGTGTAACCCACGAAGAGCCATTACACCCGCTCAAAGTCACTGTATGGTGTGCTGTTTTCGCTGGAGGAGTCATCGGACCTTTTTTCTTCGAAGACGTCGCGGGCCAAACGGTTACTGTGAATGGTGAGCGCTACAGAGCAATGATCAACGAGTTCTTTTTGCCGCAACTTGATGAATTGGGATTGGAAAACATGTGGTTCCAACAGGACGGTGCAACGGCACACACTGCACGTGCCACAACCGATATGCTGGAGGATGCATTTCCCGGGCGCCTAATCTCCCGTTTTGGCGATTTGATGGCCAGCAAGATCGCCTGATTTGACCGCTCCAGACTTCTTTTTGTGGGGCTTTTTGAAGTCGCGGGTTTATGTCAACAAGCCTCAGACTCTTGCAGCTCTTAAAGACAATATCCGTCAAGAATGTGAGGACCTATCGCCGGAAGTTTTGGCCAAAGTGATGGAAAATGCCATAAAAAGGGCTCAAATCATATTCTCGACTTGATGTAAAAAAAATTAAAAGACCAAATAAAAATAATCCACAAGAAGAATCAAAGTTTTTAATTTTTTTTTAAATTACAGCCAAAAAACATCGGAAGGTTATTTTTGCGCCACCTTGTATATATATCATAAAAAGAATATAACCGTAGGAAAAAAATCGATTGTGAGTAGAAGTGAAACTGTATTCTGCCTTATTTCTCTCTCACACACACTCTCTCTCTCTCTCTTTACCACTTCCATACCACCTCCGTATAGTACTCAGATGAGTTAAACTGACATATTGATAACTGCCTTGGGTACTTTTTCTAAATTCGCAAGCTCTTGGGTTTATGTGAGAGTTATATGCATCTATATTGATGTTGACTGCTCGTATCACAAAACGCGTATGAGAGCCGAATGGCATTCAGTTTTGTTCAGACTTAAATTGGAACATAATGTATTTTAATAAGTTTTTAACCTTGTTCTACCGCACAGAGTTGAAGAATTTCAACTCTTTCTTACCCCGAACATCAGTTCCCTCGCCTACAAAACCGCTTCCATGCCAATTGAACTCATCTCATTCTTTTGGAATAACCAACAACACGCGGTGTTCCCAAGCGTTCCCATATCTACCTAAGTACTAACAGCGACCGACGATGCTTTCATTCCGTGATCAGACGACAGCTACCAATACTTTGTCTGATCTCTTTTTCGTTACACTTTTTCGTTTCATTAAATCGAATTCACAACGTCGCAGAAGAAGTTTCACTTCAAAAAGACAATCATACAAATACTCTCTTGCCATTAATCCCTTCTGCAAGAACTTCATTGTGAAGATATTCTCTCTTCATTGTAAGAACTTAACAAAATCAAACCAAAGCTAAACGCTCCACCTTTCGGAAAGACTGCCAAATATCGATAAAACCGTCAAACATTCGAAAGGCAATCTTAGCCAAAAGAAACGTTATACAACTGAATACTTCATTAAATCTGAATACGTCAACCTACCCGAATCAGAGCACAAACCAATTTTCAACTTCATCTCGCAGCTTCGTCCAATCTGTCCTTTTCAAAGTACCGCAATTTGTATTCACTTTACACCTACAAACGTTAGAGGCATTCCAGATATCTATCACCTCGTTATACCCTATCCCATAGGGGTATATTAGTTTTGATACATAGTTTGTAACATATAGAATTAATTTAGCTACATATACCTCAAAGTATATGGATCGACTCAGAATCGGTAGCTGAGTCGATTTAGCCATGTCTGTCCGTCCGTCCGTCCGTACATCACCAGTTTTTAGGCCTTAAATTTTGAGCTAGAAAGATGAAATTTGGTACACGTGCTCTTTGTTGCTCCCACCAAAACAAGTGTAAAAACTTTTAAAATCCGCCCATTGCCACGCCCCTTTTTTAGAAAAACGTATTTTTTGCCCAAACCGTAAAGAATTTAAAAAAAAGTGCCTGAGCAGCATATTTAGAGAATCGTTATATCTATATTTCGTCAATATAAAGTTTTTTGTCAGGCCCACTTTTTGTGGGCGTTTTTAATAAAAAACGTTTTACGGTCAAATTTTAAATATTTAAAAAAAAAATTTTGATACAGAATCATTAGTATTATTAATATGAACATTTCGTCTATAGCCCATTTTAACCAACGACCACTTTTTGGGGGCGTTTTCTTACAAAAACCGTTTGTATACCCTACCACATAGCATATGCAGGAGAAAAACGATGTTTTTTGTCAAACAACAAAAGATTCTGATAAACTGTCTGAACAATATGTTGTGACAATGTCATTATCTATATTATAGACCCATAAAGACCACTTTTTGGAGATATTAATTTTAAGGATGGGATGGGATAGGGTATTCAACGATCCGCACAGCAGATTGTAGCCTTCTCATATGTTTTTAAAATGTCGTCATATGAAAAACACCGTCCTTCCTGAAGGCAACACTCCAATTCACATCGAAAACTCAATCAAATTAAGCTGTTTGGATTCAAGCTTCAATTACAAGCTGCAGGCGTCAGACACACACCTTCACTAAAACACATTTATGACACCAAAAGAGAGCCAGGACCATCGATCAGCTGTCATTTTAACATTCAGAGGGAAATAACCATTTTAGCCACCAATATGTTACCAAATCAAACTTTCTAACAACAATGGATATTGCATTCCTGTACTCACCGATGAGTTTCATAATTTGATCTTGATCACTCACCTTCCCAAATTGCCAAATTTATTTATTGAGTGCACCAACTTCCTTTCTCCAACCAACATGCCAACACAAAACCATCACTTTATTGCACACCAAGGTTAGTACGTGTTGCCTGAAGGTAGCCCTAAACGACAAACATGCTCGCTGAACCTGCTCGTGCTAGCTATGTTTTTCTCGTGTAAGGGCTGGTTCGTGAGCCGCTCGCTGTTGGCAAAAAATTTCGATTTTTTCTTGTTCCATATTTTTGATAAAATGAATGCTCGCCATACTCGTGTCCGTCGTTTAGGGGATAATGCAAAAGAGCATTATCGTCGTTTAGAGCTACCTTGAGATAAAACAGATACAACAATAGCCGTCCAAAAGTAATTTTCACTTCAAACAAACAAAATTAACCAACAACACGCGATCAACGACATCAAGCAGCGTCGCGACGCACGGTTGTGGTTAGTTCTTGGATGGGCAGCCGGATCGGAACACCGTAGTTGTAGTTGTTTGGCATCGTTTCATAAAATCCAATTCACACCGTCCCAAAAGAAGTTTCACTTCAAAAATACAAATTTTTGAAGCAACAGGCTCGTTATTACCCAAGGCCTAGCATCCTCACAATCATTCATGTGTCCTTTTGTACTTCTGGCACTATACAGGGACCTCCAGTTTTATGCCGACTCCGAACGACTAAGTTGGATCAGCTATTCTTGACAATTTATACTACTCGGAGGTCGTCAGATGATCACGAGAAGAGGGTCAGTTATAAATCATTTTAGGTGTTGCTACGGCTGGGAAACGAAGCCAGATCTCCTGTGCTACAGTTCACAGCATTTTTAAATTCGCTGGAACTGGAACTGCCTGGGTTACCACATCAGCATCTGCAATTAAAAGTAGGATCGGTAATTATTATGTTGCGGGGCATAAACCAGCCACATCTTTGTAATAGCACCCTTGAAATATTGTTTTTTTTTATTTGTTCTTAGCTAAAAGTTGTCCATTATCAGGTCAAATAGTTCATAGTAAGGTCCTAGTATGCGATTACGTTTCTTATGAATATTAGTTGAAATTGCTATAAATAATTTCTTTGATGACATGTTTCTGTATAGGCTCCTGATCCAAATAGTCTGTACCATTTATTTGCACAGACAGATTTATAATGTTAAAACCTTTATGCTCCGCATTATAGCAATACCATGTCCTTCCATTATTTTTATATAGATTGTTATGAGTTGGTGTACTTCACAAATTATTTCGGTATTTCTAAAAAATATATTTAATACGATGCACTTTAATTGCTTGCCATTGTCATGTCATGATTAAATATCTCACATCCTGCTTTTAAGGTTGATGCAGATGATGCCAGAATGCTGCACGGAATTTTCTCCATTTAACTATCAACATAATCTGTAGCTGTGTGTTAACACTTTCGACAACAGCGCCCAAAATTCATTGCGCCCATTTCACAAAAGTACCTCGCAGCAGTGTAGCATAACAGCAGCAGCGATAGCATGTTAAAAATGTATAAATTGCTGACAATGAGATTGCGTCTAATTAAATACCGTTGCAGGTGGTTCACGTTCACTCAATTCAAAGGATATCTATGAGATAAAACCGTATCACCACTGCCTCGTTACTAATAACAACTACTACGGATGGTGGTGCGATTTAAGTAGATAAAGCCTCATTCACCCCATTTTCAGGGCACAACACTATTCCAAGCAAGCCTTAGCGTGTTGAAGTCAAAAGCGTGAAAAGAAGTCTTTAGCAATACACTGCTTTCTGATGCTCATAGGACCAACGAACACAAAACCATTTTGGTTGATGCAAGCGTACACTGATGGAGAAGTATTGCAATACACGCTTTGCAGGAGCAGGCAGGTATCCTAGAGTTGAACGTTAACGTGTTGGTAATTAAACGTGAACCGAAAATGTTTCACGTTACTTGAGGCAGACGGGAGTGGATTATGTGCTGAAAGTAGGTACATATAAGTGCAGCAGTATCATGTCTCGTGTTGCAGCTTCGTTAAGCTAACCTTCAAACAAAAAAAAAAAAAAAACACGAAAAAACAACTCGAAAAGGATTCACTTTCCAAGAGTAGTAGGTACACTAAAACTGTAGTAAATTTTCGACTTTCCCATGGTGCACCCTTAATTCGCTCAGTATTATATGTCTGTATCTGCAGTGTATGAATACTTCTTCTGTCGCTGCCGGAGTTGGTATTAAGAAGGTTTAGCTGCTGATGTGGAGTTGTTTTTCTATCTTTTGTTTGCATCCTTTGCAGGATAATATTTTATTTCGTTATTGTTATTATTTTCATTTAGTCTTTGCACATTCTTGGTATACTATCTTACTCCATCTGGATTGTTAGGTATAATCCATGGCTAGCTTTAGGTTTGGTTGTTCCCAACATGGTATCCACAACCCACATACAGATAAAGAAGTTGTGTGCCTGTTGTAATCCCTGTTGACGCTACAAGCTGAAATAATCTTCTTGTTTTGTTCTGGCTATAACAAAAATTTGAATGAAGGATGTCAAAATTCATCAACATTTGAGGTAAAAAATAAAAGTCCAAACTAATCTAAAATTATAAACGTGAAACCATCATAACCACACAAATAACCACTAACAACACATTCATTTAATCCCTTAATTTTCGTTTGAAGGCTAATTACAAATCTAGATTATTATGGTTTTAGAAAGTTGATTACAAAATCGACCAGGGATTTCTTCATCCCCTTTTCATACGATCCATGCTTCAGCCCCGTAGAGAAGGACTAGGATGGATCAGGGTCTTATATAGGATATCCTTAGCAGTTCGAGTGAGGGCTTTACTACTAAAGTGCCTTCTTAGCCCGAAAAAAACAACAGCGGTTGGCAAGAGTAATTCTTTTGTTGGTAAACGGTTTCAGGTGTTCACATATTAAGGCAGATAGGATTTTGTAGGTGATGTTGACAAAACGTATGCCTCCGTAGTTAGCAAAGTATAGAGAGACTCCTTTTTTGTGGATCGGGCAAATGAGGCTGAGGTTCCATTCTTCAGTATTTTTCATCCGTCCAGATTTAGCTTATGAGTTGGTGGATGTTACTTACCAAGTCATCTTCGCCGGCGATATTTCCTTGTTCATCTCGACAGCATTCTGTTAGAGCCTTGTATCCTTGGCTTTACGTTTTGCGAATCGGTAAAACTTACACCTCTCTATATCCTCGATCGCTCGCTTTTCGTGCAACTGCGAAGTCAATTAGCCTAAGTCTGTTGCCAGAAGTGTTGTCGTGTAGGCTGTGTTTTCCGACAATACTGCTAAAGATGTCTTCTCTTCCTACCTTTGGGCTAAAATCTCCCAAAAACGATTTTAACTTCGTATTTCGGTAATCGCTCATAGGTTTTGTCAAGGACCTCGTAGAAGCAATCATTATTTTTGTCATATTTTTCCTCCGTCGGGGCGTCAGCGCATATAAGACTTATGTTGGTGAATTTGGCCTTAATGCGGATTGTTACAATGCGTTCCGTTAATGTCTTGGAAACATAAGACTTCTGGCGCTTATAACAAATCCGCATCCGAATAGTCGCTGTTTCTGTTTACTATAACACGGTCCGTAGTAGATGTTACAGTTTTTCATCCTCTAATTGCCCGGCCCATCCCATCGTATTTCCTGGATGGCAGTAATGTCTGCTTTGTAGCAGTTAAGGGCTTCCGCTAGTTGTTCGCTTGTATCTCTTCACATTCCAGGTGGAGATACGAAAGTCGTTGTCCTTTTTTAGTTTAGCAGGGTCGTCAACAATAAAGTCAGTCCTTTCCTAGGCTATTGGTTGCATCGTAGCAATAGGTTTTTTTCTATGGGTGGGTAGTTAACCCAAAGCACAACCCCTAAACCTGGAGGGCCAGTTCCAATTAATTAGATACACCTAGGACACGGGGCTATCAGTATCAACTAAGGGATTGGGCGCTGCCCTTGGCCTTTCGGTTCATCCTCCACCATCTATGTTCAAGGGGCCTGAATTACCCTTGAGATTCCTAGATAACCTGTTGTCCCAATATGTCCAAGCACCTCATCTAGGTTCACCTGGGACAGCAGGCCAGGTATTTGTTCCGTGCCATTCTGACTAGGCTGTTTAAAGTGTTGCTATTTTTCGTCTTATTATCAACACTCGCATTTATCGTTCAGCTAGTCAAATCCGGTTGGATGAGACCTGTACCCGATGGTTACCATTTGGAGGTAAACATAAGCACAGCTGATGTGTGGTCGGAGTTTCAACCACTGGGCATTGCTATACTAAAGCCAATCAGAGTCTAGCCTCGTTCTACAATATCGAACCATCCAAAACCATGTAGTTACTGAAAATAAGCCGTACACCAGATTTGTCGCAGTGAACAATAAACTTTCCCAAGAGCTATCTGTAGACTTTATTATTTCCTTACAACGTCGAAAATTTGAATTTATGCAACATTTTCTTTTTATTATTATATGCTTTAGATTCTTTTTATCTACAACACGTTTTTCCCTGGCGCCGATGAGAACACAATCAAAAGGATTTTAATGCGTGCCACATGCCGTTCAGCGAATTAAGTAGCCCTTGCTATTCAATGCGATAATCCTGCTACAAATTGCAGACATATTTTCAATTCATACATCTAACCATTTACACTGGAAAGCGGCAGTGCAAATATCCTTCTCCGGGGATATGTATTTTAATTTGATTCCATTCTCCTATCTGCCCCGGCCGACAGGCGTTCACTCAAACCAACTAGTTCTTGGGATAACCAATGTATCTCTTGATCCTTTTGTCTGCCAGTTCTTAAGTCGCCACAAATGTTAATTTGTCGCCGCTAGTCATTGTAGATATCCTTGTAGCAGTAGTCGTCGTCGTCGTCTTCGCGGTCCTCATCGCCGTTGTCGCTGCCATGGTATTCCAGCTTCTCTGCGCACCCTACTCCAGGTCGTGGTGAATATCAATTATCCTAAAATGGAAACGCTTTAGGAATCAAAAGTGTTTGCACATCTCTAGACCGTGGTTGAGGGTGTTACCAACTAACCGCTCCATTCACCACGCTTAATATGATTGCTGATGCTGTAAACCATCCAAGTTAACCACAAACATTAAGTGACATGTCACATTGTCGCGATGTCGAACTTTTATTCTTTTTTTGTTGCTATTTATCTTGTCAAAGGACACGCTGCTATAAGAATTTGCCATTTATTTCCGTTGGCTGACTAAAAAAGGACACATCCATTGGGTGGCACACAGCGAATGCAAATTGAATCTTATCCCCGAAACTGAACGTCGAAAAGAAGTTAAAATCCTTTCATTCCGGTCACGATCCGATAGAGACCATTTATGTCGGTATGGAGAATGCCCCGTGAATATATATACATATATCTGAGCTACTCCTCAGGCCACCCTACACAACGAAGTGACATTAAGACAACTCTTGATGGAGGAACAAACCAATTTGTTATCCTTCAAAGTTAATGATTTGGCGTCAATTTTGCGGAACTGAGCGAGCTTGACTGAGAGGAATCCTGCATAACGAGTTGGCCATAGTTTTCAATTGGATGACGGCGATAGCAGTGACGTTGATTTCGAAGTTTTCACGTGAGTTGTAATTATGGTCTTCCCCTCATATCGAGCATTGGGAAGTTGTTTGAGCTTTGTGTGGAAGTTAGTCTTGGCTACATCGGAATCGTTATACGGAAATAATGATTATCCTTAACCGATATCCTGCAGAGTTGCGGTCAACTGATGGCAAACATTTATTCAGGATTAACGCCAAAGGTCATGCTGTTGAATGGGTGGGGTTTTTACTTTTATATCTATAGTTGCGAAGTGAATTATTTTTTGTGTTCTTTCTGTGCATATAAATTGAGGTTAGAAAATTTGCAATTGTATTTACCTTTGTGCAGTTTAAGGACTTTGAAGGGTTCTACAGATGGTAAGGATCTTCAAAGAATCTTCCCTTTTAAACGACGATACTGAAATGGATATGGACCATTTTTCAGCGACAAATATAAGGACTGGACGACTCAGGGATGCACTAGATCTTCTTAGTATTGAGAAAAATATGTCCTTAACCTGATTGTTTCTTTAATTGTTTACGAAATGACGTTGTCTTTGCCGAAGCCAAACATACAAAGTTTCGTAAGGGGGCCTATTTCATGTTGTCAGAAATTACTTCGTTTTACGTGGCACTACAGCGTTACCTGCTGAACTCATTGCTTTTAACGGTGGTTCGTAGTTTCGTTCAATAGGAAGGCTGAATAAAGTGAAAAATCAACATCAGGTGCTATGACAGTTTCGGACAACAGGCCATAAATTATGTTCAAGAATTAGGCCGGGCCTATGAATTTATGAATGATGAATCGCTATATCTTATAGTGGTAACTTTTGAACACGTGTCCTAAGGTATCTGATAAGCGTTGGGTGTTGTTGACACGAAAAAACCTTCTACAAGGTAGCTCAAAAGTCATCGCAAGATGGCGGCAAATGTCAATTCTTCTTTAACATTTGTGATTTTAGCAGATACAAAATACACCTGAACGAGACATGAATCGCTACACTCCTTAAGGATGCCAAATAATTGTTTCGATATGTTTTGCCGAATAATCTGATAGTACGCCAGTACGGTAGTACCGCTGTCGTCGATACCATTTGGGCGAACACTACGATGTCTAGCCGCTCGCCTCGAAGAGTATAGAATAACACGAGGTGCTTCCAGGTCTAGCCAGCTCATCAGCAGCTGTTCTGTTGTTAAAATTGCAACTGTGGTCGAAGATGTCACAGAGGATCCCGGGTATCAACCAGTCAACATAATTGGACATCAAACGACGGTCTTAACACGACAGCATACAGAACTATACAGAGCAATGTCTGTTTTGGTATACCGCCCAAACTTGTCCGTCAGTGCAGGATTAAGATGTCTGCCACGGCTCTGAAAAAAACTCTCTCTCGTCAGAAATAAAATTAAGAATTACTCTAGCCAACCTCTGTTTCTTCGGTGTGGGAATGCATCTTAGTAGTAATGCCCTCACTCGAACTACTTAAGAGATCCTTTATGCCAGTTCTGCTCTATGATGCTGAAGCATGGACTGTATCTAATGCTGTTTTTCATCCTTGATCGTTTTGAGCGAAAAATTGTTGGTAATGTTTGCAAAATAAAAACATATGAGAAGGCTACAATCCACTGTGCGGATCGTTGAATACCCTATCCCATCCTATCTGTAAAACTAAAATCCCCAAAAAGTGGACATGGCTAAAAACACGATGTGGATAAAATAAAGAAAATGACATGGTGACAACAAATTCTTCAGACTGCTTATAAAAAACTTTTACGGTTCTACAAAAGACAAGATTTTCTGCTGCATATGTTATGGGGTAGTGTATAAAAATGGTTTTTATATAAAAACGCCCCCAAAAAGTGGACGAAATGTTCATATTAATAATGTTAATGATTCTGCATCAAAATTTTTTTCGAAAAATTTAAAATTTGACCGAAAACAGTTTTTAATTTAAAACGCCCCCAAAAAGTGGGCGTGGCAAAAAACTTTATATGGACGAAATATAGATATTCATATTGTCTAAATATTTTGTTCAGAAACTTTTTTAAAATTAATTACGGTTTGGTCAAAAACTGAGTTTTTCTTAAAAGGGGGCGTGGCAGTGGGCGGATTTCAAAAATTTTTACACTTGTTCTGTAGACAGAGACGAGGATCCTATATACCAAATTTCATTATCCTAGCTCAAAATTTAAGGCCTAAAAATCGGTGACGTACAGACGGACGGACGGACAGACAGACATGGCTTAATCGACTCAGCTAGCGATTCTGAGTCGATCCATATACTTTGAGGTATATGTAGCAAAATTATTTCTCTATGTTACAAACTAAGTATCAAAACTAATATACCCCTATGGGATAGGGTATAAACAAATACAAATGTATGACGGAACAGGCTCGTTAGTGCCCAGGGCCAAGATTTCTCAAACCCATTCATTTGTGCGTGTGTCTGTGTACTTCTTGCACGATGGCGGGACCTCCTGTTTTTATGCCGAATCTCTAAGTTGAGATAAGCTATTCTTGACAATTGATACTACTCGGATGATTTGTCAGATTATCACGAGAGGAGGGTCAGTGAAAAATCAATTTGCTGTTGCTACGGCTGGGGATCGAACCCAGACCTTCTTCGCTGCAGTTCATCGCACTAACCATCGCACCACTAAGCCCCCCTGTGCGTAACGTTTGCGTTGACGGAATATGGGGACTAAGATTCAACCAATGCCATGCTTCACTGTGAAATGGAACTGGTTAACAATTTTACATTTAGAGCGAATGGACACCAATACTCCGGCTCGCAGAGTCTTCGATTCCTAGCCAGATGTCGGACGCAGTAAAGACGCAGTAAAGAAAGATCTCGCCTTAAGTGGCCCGCGCTAGTAGAAATCGACCTTAACTTACTTGAAGGCGCAACTTGAGGCAGTTATTTAAGGACCGGCAGTTAGTTGAGAAGCCATGTACGTGGAGGCCCAGGTTCATTTTGGACTGTAGCCCCATTTAAGTCTTTTTTTTACCACTTTATATTATTTCAGGATTCAAGGAAAATTCCAATACGAAACGATTAATTGATTATTTAACGGAAAACATTTTTTAAAAAAAATGGGCCACAGTTCTCTTACATGATGTCCTATGCAAGCTGCGGGAGTTTTTCCATAGACATCCTTGTTTGTCTTGGGTAGTCTGTGTTCAAAATGCTTGTACGAATAGTGATTGTTCATGCTTCTGATTATACATGCAGGCATATGTGCGTATTGGCCATTTACTGTCTGAATTCAAAGATTTTGTGATTTGACGTCGCTTTTTTAAATAGAGGAATTTTAAGTCAATTTGAAGCTTAAGCCTTGAATACAACTTTTAACAAACAATTCGTAATCTGCAACCTCAGGTACTTGGAAAAATTATGAAACATTGTGATTGGGAAATTGGATTAACGTGATACGCTACATGAATGGTGAACTTGAATGCTATCTAGGGTCATTCATAGAGCGCTTCCTATTTTTAAATTTAAATAAACCAATGTGTGTGTGACATATTATCGAAATTTTTTTGAAATGCCTATCGATGCCATTATGTATGGATTATAACTTCGTCAAAATGTCCGCTGCGGCCTCTTTTGTTGGCGCTCATCCGAAATATCCAATTTTTAATGACTATGGCGCATAAACCTGACTGAATTCAACCGTTGACTTTGAGGTTTTATGGCTTATTCGCATAGACCTGCGACTCCATAAATCCTCACAAGAAAAAGTCTAACGGTATCAAATCGCACGATCTCGTTGGCCTTTTCACATTACCTCCACGTGGGATGACCATGCCCTCGATTCGCTCGTGCAAAGTTTTCAATGTGGCGTGAGCTGCACGTAACGCGCGCCGTGCTGGTGAAACCATATGATGTTGGTCCAATATCCTATTCGGGCCAAAAGAAGTTGGTATTCATCGACCTGTAGCGCTCGGCATTGACGGTGATGGCCTGGCCAACGTCGTTTTCAATGAAATATGGACCGATGAAGCCACCAGCCAAACATTGACTTTTGCTGTATGCATTGGACGCTCATGGATCTCATGTGGATTGGTATCGACCCAAATTCGACAAGTTTGTTTGTTGACGTACCCATTCATCCAGAAATGTGTCTTGAAGATGATCTATTTCGATAAAAATTAGGGTAAGTTTCCAACTACTCCAGAGCCCACAGACAATTTTATCATTTCAACGTGTTGTTCAACGCTATGTCCGTTCATGTTGATTTGGCAAAACAAACTCAATAACTAACAGCCGACACATGCAACATCAACAAAATATAAACTGTCAAAGATCAGAAGTTCCTATTGGATAACCTTTTCTCCTTTTTTCGATATCGTCTAACGATTCGATGTATTTATGTGATCCTGTAAATAAAATACACAACGTTCGTCATACGTTTACTATATTTGTTTTTAAAATTGAAAATGCGAAATGATGGATGTGGGAGTAGTCATAATATAATTTCATAAAATGTAAATGGACACTCAACTGATATATGAGACCATCCGCACTGTAATAAACTACCATGGCTCGTATCTACAGAATATTTGATTTAGTCGTCGCAAAATAAACTATTAAAACATGAATATCCAATCACTTTTGAAAATCTTTCTCTTTCTAGATTCTTATTCATCTTAAATCAAATCACACAAACCATGTTAAATTCTCCATTTTATTGAATTATTATATATTTTCTTAATTCAGGCAAAAAACTACATTTTCTTGTAGATTACTTAACGAAATTTCCTATTTTATTTACCTATTTCCAAACGACCCCTTTTTGTAATTAAAAGCCAACATCAAAACCATTTTCTAAAATTGAATTGTTCCTTCCAGTTCGTTTGGTCCTGAATAACTGTACGAATTTGCACCCGTTTACGAAAATGTAAAAAGAATGCACAATGTCGATAGTAATTGTAAATATCCTCGGGCATAAAATAATTGAGAATGCCTTTGTCTAAGTTGTATTAAGTTGCAAAATTCAACTTTGTTTGATGCTCCTGTGAAGGTTACAGAATATTATCCAAAGTCATTATACATGTAGTAAGAGCAGCCACAGTTTTAACACACCTCCGGCGAAATTATGGTAGAGAAAGCCCTATTTGAATGTGGACGCCAAGGTTTGTGTTTTTCATTGAAGTAAATTGATCGACAAGTTGTTGAGATTTGGCCATTAGACTATAACCATAGACGTTCATAGTGCAATATAGTACGGCAGAATACAGGAATCAAGGGTATTTTTTTTCTCGAATGTTGAAGAATTTATGTAAGAAAGGAACAAAGGAAAATTGCCTCTGCAAAGCTGTACATAATCAAAGAATCTAAGTTTTGGTTAATTTAAAGAAATTGAATGGTTTGCATTGCAATGCATAGGGTGTACTTTGCGGCTACTTCAGTTTTAAATTGGAATTGCAATTAAATTTGATTTAGTTCACTTTATAATTGTGAAACTTGAAAGCATTTGGGATGGTAGTGTTCCTTAATCTGAAGTAATTGTTTTAAATAATTATGTAGCTAGAATAGAATATTTGAAAATATTCAAATAAAAAAGTAAGTACACACTTTTGAATTGAACAAAACTGCTTGGGTTTTTTCATGGCCCAAAGATTTGCTTAATAGCTGTCTCAGAGCTTGTTTAGTTAGGCATGCTTAAATATATAAGTTGTATCTAGGCAACGTATCTATAACCGATTTTCCATTGTTGCTCAACTAAACGATGGTTGTGTCAAAAGAGGTAATACAATTTACAAATCTATAGTATAAATAAAATGAGATTCTAGTACTTTCAGATTTTTTAACTCTCCAATATACGTAGTTATGGGGAAGTATTGTGATGGTGCGGAAATTCAAATTTAAGACGTTTTGAGGTACCCCGAATAAAAAAACCACTGTTTTTAAAAAATGTATGTCTGTCGTCTGGAGCCTGGGGCCTTTAGTTTGTGATCTGTAATCTGGGTTATGGGTGCTGTTGGTGGTCCTGAGTTTTTAGAATTGGGGTTCTAACTCAAAAATTAACGGTACCCCCCACATAACGGAATTGTTAAAATACGATTATCGTGATTTTTGTCAACATTGTTAGAGCCCATTCTAACGAAGTTGATAAAAATGTTAAACTAAGGTTTTACAAGTATTTAGAATATGATTGCATAAGCATTTCTTTGCAAAAATGCACATAACATTTGAAAATAGCTGATTTCTTAAGAACGACTACGTTGATTGAAATAAAAAAATTTATGTAGTACTAGCTGGCCCGGCAAACGTTGTTTTGCCATGTAAATTATTTCGAGTGAATATTTTGGTTGATAAATAAAAAACATATCAGAAGTCTATAATCCGCTGTGTCTAAAATCACCAGAGTACAGCTTAATAGTTTGTCGTTGTTTTTTTTATATCATTGAGATTTCTGTTCAACGCCTCAAGAGAATATTTGTGCAATAATGATGATAATTTTGCATTGTTTCAGCACTTTGCATTGTTTCAGCACCCTCGACAATGGATTTTTTAATGTTGCAAACTACATCTGGTATAATTCGAATATACAGAGGCAGCAGAAATGTTGTATGAGCTGTTCTGGCTCCATTCAATAAAGCTACAAATCCAAACGATGCAACGGCCAATGCGCTGCAATTATTTGATCGTATTTCGGCGAGAATTAGCGAAATGAATAATGTTTTGCCAGTTCCATCTGGTGCATCACCAAAAAAAAATAATAAACTTTGTACCTACAGTCGGAACTGTCAGAAAAATGCGGTCGTTTTTTTTTAAGAAAAATGCCCCTAAATAATGGGCGTAGATAAAGATATTTATAACTTAACTTAAAATGTCCTAAACAAAGTTTGTTTTGAAAAGTGGTTGTGGCAGTGGGCGAATTTTGAAAAAAAAAAAATAGAGCCTATCTCCTTTTCATTATTTTTTGAAAGAAAAACCAATTAAATTGGATGAAAGATTGGCTAAAATCGGTAAATGCTTTAAGGCGTGAATCGGCGACAAACATTTTAAGGCTCAATTTTTATATATGTGTCTGAATTTGATTTCATGCATCGTCGAGTTGTTCAAATTTTATCTCGGAATTAAGTTTCAATATTTAGAAAAACAATCGACACGATTTTACAAAATGAACACTCACTTTCACTTTTTATAACAAAATCGGTAGATTGAAGCTTAGCACGCTGTTCTTCTTGACATGAATCAAGAAAAATATTTTTTATCGATTTAAACTTGAATGAATTTTCGACCGATTAAAATTATTTTTTTTATTTTAAGCAAGTGTTTTTTGTGGAAGAAGGGAAGAACATCGGCTTTTCAGCAAGAAGAAAAAAGAGCAAGAAAAGCGCGCGATCGAGGATATAGAGAGGTGCCACTCCAGGAACGATGTTCGCAAGTTTTACCAAAGTGTAAAACGTCAAAGCCAAGGATACAAGGCTCGAACAGAATCCTGTCGAGATGAACAAGGAAATATTGTAGTTGAGACACAGTCGTTGCTGAGGATATGGAAGAACCACTTCTGCAGACTGTTAAACGGCGATGACGAACAACATTCCGCTGTCAGGCAGAACGAACCATTCAATATTGGCAACGACAGCGAAAACTGCCAACCACCCGACCTGAGTGAAGTGAGGATAGCAATATCTAAACTCAAGCTTAATAAGGCTGCCGGAAATGACGGCCTTCCCGCTGAGCTCTATAAGGCCGGCGGAGATGACTTGGTAAGTAACATCCACCAACTCATAAGCCAAATCTGGTCGGATGAAAATATGCCTGAAGAATGGAACCTCAGCATCGTTTGCCCGATCCACAAAAAAGGAGACCCTCTGAACTGCGCCAACTACAGAGGCATAAGTCTCCTCAACATCGCCTACAAGATCCTATCTGCCGTAATATGTGAACGCCTGAAACCGTTTACCAACAACCTGATTGGCCCTTATCAGTGTGGTTTTAGGCAGATCCTGGAAAAAACTCAAGAAGTCCAAATCGATACCCACCACCTATTCATCGATTTCAAAGCCGTATATGACAGCATTTATAGAGACGAACTGTACAGAGCCATGTCTAGTTTTGGTATACCGCCCAAACTCGTCCGTTTGTGTAGGATGACGATAGAGAATTCTCGCTGCTCCATCAGGGTCGGAAACGACCTCACCGACACATTCGATACCAAAAAAGGATTTAGGCAAGGCGATGCGCTGTCATGTGACTTCTTTAATCTGATTCTTGAGAGAATTGTGCAAAACTCCAAAGCCAACACCAGAGGCACAATTTTTCAAAAGTCGGTGCAACTACTAGCATACGCTGACGATATTGACATCATTGGTAGGACTCAACGTGATGTCATAGCCACGTTTGCTAGTATAGAGAAGGAAGCGGCGAAAATGGGTTTAGCAGTAAATGAGGGTAAGACTAAGTATATGCTGTCAACACGAAAGGACACACAACATCGACGAATTGGACAGAACGTCACCATTGACAGATATAACTTTGAGGTAGTACGGGACTTTGTCTACCTCGGCTCCGCTATTAACTCTGACAACAACATCTCGTCAGAAATTAAACGAAGAATTACTCTTGCCAACCGCTGTTTCTTCGGGCTAAGAAGGCAATTTAGTAGTAAAGCCCTCACTCGAACTACTAAGGAGACCCTATATAAGACCCTGATCATCCCAGTCCTGCTCTACGGCGCTGAAGCATGGACCGTATCAAAAGCGGATGAAGAAATCCTTGGTAGATTCGAGAGGAAAATTCTTCGAAAAATCTTCGGTCCCGTTTGCGTTGACGGGCTATGGAGACGAAGATTCAACCAAGAACTATACGAGCTGTTTTTTGTGGGCACGCACGCACAACACAGACATACGATTTCCAAACATTTGAAGGCTCAACTTCCATTCATGAAACTGTCAAACCAACATTAATAGAAGTATGACTGTAACCTTAAAATTTTTTTGATTTTGTATCTCTACCCTAGTCCAATGTGTCTTCGCCTTACATAAACAAACTGTATGCAACTTCATTCTAATGGAGATGAATTTTGGGCTAACCCAAAAAAAAAAAAAAACACGTTTCTTTTTTAGTTTTGTATTGTACCTTCTTCCGGCATTCATATAAAAATTGTACGAAGAGTAAAAAGGTCGCCATTTTGAGACATATAATAAGGATTTTTTCAAACTCAAAAGAAAAAGTGTTTTTAAAACTTTTATTTTTTTTGTTGCTACAATTTTCGTTGCCACAGCAAACTTAGGTATTTCATTTGATGCGCAAACACGAACGCAAACATACACACATGACACATATTCACAGTATTTTTCACTACTGGCGCAGTGGCGCCTACTATACACTTTTTTCAATACTTTATGACTTAAGTGCGGGTGACTTTTTAAGCGTATTTTTTTTTTAAATCGAATGAAATACTCAAACGTGCCTCAAAAATTGTAATCGAAAAATAGGCCTTTGCCTATCTGGAAGATGAGCACTCTTTTTCCGACCACAGTTACATACAATTCGGTCTATCTAGATGATCAAACCGATTTTTTTGAAATCATCGAAAAACCAATTGGGTAAAATACAGGGAAACTATGAAAAGACTCGTTTCCTCTGCTCAACCTTGCCTGTCTAAAAGTACCCAGGAGCTTGATAAAATTGTTGATAAGCTAAGATCCGCTTTTAACGAATCACTATCACTGTCCGCACTAATGAAACCTAGAGGAAATAAAAAACCTCCATGGTAGTCTGAAAATCTAGGAATGCTTGAGCAGAAGTGTAGAAGAATTTTAAATAAAGCTTAAAGCTTGAACGTATCTTCTAACTGGATCTCCTACAAAGAGACCATGTCACTATATAAAAACGAACTGAGGAAGTGCAAGCGCAATTCCTGAAGACTCTTCTGTGATAAAATAGAAGAGACTTCCGAAACGTCTTGACTCCGAAAAATCTTATCCACTAGTCCAACTGTTCCAAGCTATCTCAAAAAAAAAAAACAGATGGCGCTTGGACGACCTCAAGCATAGAACCCTTAGAGCTACTAATGTATACCCATTTCCAAGGTAGCTCACAGTAAGCTTTCCAAGACGACATCAGTCATCAATAGAACCAATCTATTGACCGGAAACTTACAACATCTTATCACAAAAAATAAAATACTTTGGGCAGTTCACAGCTTCAAACCCTTTAAGTCCGCGGGACCTGATGACATTGTACCAGCTGTGCTACAGCACTCTTTGGATCACATCATACCATAGTCGGAAATTATCCTTATGGGCTGCATCGAGCTGATCTACATTTCCAAGGTTTGGAGGAAAGTGAAAGTAGTATTCATACCCAAATCTGGTAAAAGTTATCACGTCAATCCGAAAGAACTTTCTGAAAACCCTGTAAAGATTGATTGATATTCATCTCCGCAGCAGAATTGTTGCTAATGAGCTATCTGCATCCCACAATGCGTACTGCAAGGGTAAATCTGTAGAAACAGCCCTACACACATCAGTATGTACGTATTATCGAAAAGTCGCATTCCGAGGCATTAAAGATGCTTTTAACAAGGCTTAGTCGGGAGCGATCATTTACATGTCTAAAAGTCACACTCACTTGGGCTGTTGATTAATGTGCTACTAAATAGCCGGATTATCAACATAAAGCTGTGTCGTCCTTCGACCAGAAGACATGTCAGTAAAGGAACCCCGCAACGTGGAGTCCTCTCCCCTGTTCTCTGGAAATTAGTGGTAAACGAGCTTTTACTCATCCTCAGAGGGATGCCAGTTGACGCGGATGACGTTGCTTTCGCAGTCTCAGAGAAGCACCTGAACGCACTACACAAATTTTTCAAATGGGCAGTCAGTTGTGTGTCAACCCTCACAAGACTGAATTGGTCCTGTTTACTAGGAAATATAAAATTCCTCCACTAAGCGGAATCGAACTCGTCTTCTCAGACAAAGTAAACTACCTTTGACTTATTTTGGAAAGGAAGCTTAATTGGAAGCTTAACATAAAAGAAAGCGTAAAGAAAGCGACAGTTGCACTTTATTCCTACAAGAAAGCCATAGGCATGAAATGGGGAATGAACCCTCATATCACGCATTCGCTGTTTATCTATGTTATAAGACCGATACTACTTCTTTGTGGAATAGTAGTATGGTGACCACCCCTAGATATAGCTTTAAGCAGCAAAAAACTAGCCAAGGTGTAAAGAACTGCGTGTCTGTACATCGGTAGTGCACTTCGCACAACACCCTCAGCAGCACTTTACATTCTTTTTCACCTACTACCCCTAGATACTTTCGGCAAGCTAATGGCAGCTAACCCAGCTATTCGTCTTAAAGACATCCAACAGTGGTCAAATATTCAATCTGGCCACTCCAAATTATAAATGAACATTCAAACATTCCTTAAAACACCGATTACACCCTTACCATGTTAAACTTTGATAAGAGTTTCCAGGTCACAATCCCAGACAGATTGTCATGGAGAGTAACGAACCGGTGCTAAATGACTCAATCCGTTGTGGATCAAAAGTAATCTAAGTGTGCTGGCGAAATCGCTGGCAGCCACTCTAACCTTACCTAACCTAATATCTCAGCACTCTAGAAAACAAAATAAAAAATTCTCGCGTAAGTCAATTAGGAGAACCATGGGGACCAAAAAAATTAAAAAAAAACGACTTAATACGACACAAGGTTCAAACATAAAGATACTAAGGATATTACATGACGTGATAAGCTTCTCTTTCGAATTCATTATACAGTCATTAAATACATAGGTGGTTAAAAAAATGTAAAATGCTTAAACTTACTTCTTACTTATTTAAGTGGCGCTACAGTCCGGGATGAACCTGGGCCTCAACCAATATGCCTCTCCAATTAGCCCGGTCCTTAGCTAACTGCCTCCAGTTGCACACTCCAAGTTGGTTAAGTTCGGTTTCTTCTTGTGCGCGCCACTTAAGGCGAGGTCTTCCTCTACTGCGTCCGACGTCTGGTTGGGAATCGAAGACTCTGTGAGCAGCAGTATTGGTGTCCATTCTTTCTACATGTCCTAGCCATCTTAAACGTCCAATGCGGAGTTTTTTGACTAGGGGTATGTCGCTGTACAGTTCGTGGTTGAATCTTCGTCTCCATAGCCCGTCAACGCAAACGGGACCGAAGATTTTCCGAAGAATTTTTCTCTCGAATCGATCAAGGATTTCTTCATCCGCTTTTGATATGGTCCATGCTTCAGCGCCGTAGAGCAGGACTGGGATGATCAGGGTCTTATATAGGATCTCCTTAGTAGTTCGAGTGCGGGCTTTACTACTAAATTTCCTTCTTAGCCCGAAGAAAAAGCGATTGGCAAGAGTAATTCTTCGTTTGATTTCTGACGAAATGTTGTTGTCAGAGTTAATATCGGAGCCGAGGTAGACAAAGACCCGTACTACCTCAAAGTTATATCTGTCAATGGTGACGTTATGCAAAATTCGTCGATGTTGTGTGTCCTTTCGTGTTGACAGCATATACTTTGTCTTACCCTCATTTACTGCTTAAGCCATTTTTACCGCTTCCTTCTCTATACTAGCAAACGTGGCTATGACATCACGTTGAGTCCTACCAATGATGTCAATATCGTCGGCGTATGCTAGTAGTTGCACCGATTTTTGGAATATTGTACCTCTGGTGTTGGCTCGGGAGTTTTGCACAATCCTCTCAAGAATCAAATTAAAGATGTCACATGACAGCGCATCGCCTTGCCTAAATCCTTTTTTGGTATCGAATGTGTCGGTGAGGTCGTTTCCGACCCTGATGGTGCAGCGAGAATTCTCCATCGTCATCCTACACAAACGGACGAGTTTGAGAAACGGACCAAAACTAGACATGGCTCTGTATAGTTCGACTCTATAAATGCTGTCGTATGCGGCTTTGAAATCGATAAATAGGTGGTGGGTATCGATTTGGTCTTCTTGGGTTTTTTTCAGGATCTGCCGAAGTGTGAAAATTTGATCGATTGTGGACTTTCCTGGCCTAAAACCACACTGATAAGGGCCGATCAGTTTGTTGGTAAACGGTTTCAGGCACATATTACGGCAGATTGGATCCTGTAGGTGATGTTGAGTAGACTTATGCCTTTGTAGTTGGCGCAGTTCAGAGGGTCTACTTTTTTGTGGATCGGGCAAACGATGCTGAGGTTCCATTCTTCAGGCATGCTTTCAACCGACCAGATTTGGCTTATGCTTAAACTAATGACCTTTAATTCAAAATCTGCAAAACCGCTTGTGTCGACATATTCTGTTTTATTTTTGCGGATACATATTAAGATATTAAGATACATTTATATTATTAATATTAATATAACTTAATATTAAGTTGAAAAATAATCCCCCTCCCATCAAAACTTGGTTAGGTGGGCACCCTACCATAGTGATTGTATTTAAATATAAAAGTTAACACTTGATGTATTTGGCTGTAGTTTTTTTTATGTATCACATACTTACTTCACCTCATCAAAATAATCAATTTTATGCACTGAATCCAAATGTTAGCGAATATATCCCTTACATTTCGCACAAATGCAATAAAATTTGACATCCTCAAAGGGATTCAATTCAGGGCAGTTGCTACATTCGGCCTTTGAACCTCGCGTTTATTTACAAGAATACATTTCTGTTCCAAATATATCGAAACAACGTGATTGTAAAATAACCAACAAGAGCTAATGTTTACAAACATGAACGTAACTAGTCAGGTTAAAATAAAATACCTAAAATGGCGAAGCTAAAAGGATTTTATCCTGATAAAATGCTTGTCATAGACAAAGTGATATTCGAATTACTTTCTGGCGTCCTTTGCCAACACCTACTCAGTCTAACCAAGAAGAGGATACGAAACCAAGTGGGAGGCATAAACAAACTACCACTGCACACTGTATACCGTTAAATCTAAAGTAATTCACAAAACCGCTTTACCTCCCTCACACCCGGGTCAATTTACCTCCCGATCCTATCGTTTCTAATTCCGATGCTCGTTGACGAAATGAAATTTATCCAACAGCACAGCAGCTCGACAAAACCACGACCTTCTTCCGTCTACTGGCCCTGTTGGTGTACTCTCTGACTGGGTCCCCCCGAAAAATTGCTCCTTCTCAGCCTCTGCACTAGATGAGTCGAGATGAAACCAAAGTGTAGTGCCACTGTGGGAAATTGAAAATGTTACATAATTCCCAGATTGTTATATGAGAGAGTGTCGTCTGGATAAGAAGCTACTACCGCTCTGCTATTTTTACCCTCCCCCTACCCCGCCATGGATCATGATGATGATTCAATGGCGGACTGGTTTCAGTCGTCATGTTTCAACATTAAATCCATCCCAGCCACTAACTTACCCAATGGATGGATGGGTGATGAGCGGCAGAGGCGGCGGTAGGTTGACTGTCCTCTTTTCCCAGAGAGTATCTCAACATGGTCGTGTAGAACCGACATATACGGGGTACAATCGTACCATCATTTCATTCCTTCCGATGTCATATGGTGGCTTTTGCTTAAAGACGTCGTGGTGTCTCTGACTGGGACTCCACACAGGAGAGTCATCTTTTCTCCGGCATAACGCTCCTCGTCCTCGTTGTCATCGGTAAAGTCGTCGTCTTGAGGTAAATTTACTTAGATCCTGCTGCTATCAGATAATTTTATTTGTCAATATCGGGCCATTTGCCAAGTAATGAAAAGTGAATTTTCCTCCTCTGTGCTAATGCTGGGAATATTTTCTATTTGAAGTTTTTTTTTGTATCCTTTTTGTATCCTTTTCTCGCCCGTCTCAGGACTAGATTTCAGTTGTCAATGTGTGTGCGTGTTGTGTCATTTAGCCTTTTTTTCTGTCTTTGGTACAGTGGAAAAGTAAAGGGTTGCTACGCTGCTGTGGGGGATAATTTTCGATTATTGCTTCGTGATAAGACGAACTGGGGGTGTTTTTTGTTGGACGGGATTTATTGTGGAGTTGCTTGTATTTTTATTCTTTGTTACAATCACCTCTTTCGTTTGCTTGAGGGGGCTTTTGGCAAGGAAGCTAATCAAATGACAGAGAAGCTGTTTCTTAAAGGTACGATATGTCACTTAATCTGAAATGAGCTTATCTCTATTGAGGATTGGAATACCAGGAGAGTGGAAATATGGATGGGTATAGGAAGCACAATGACACTATGAATGTGTATACTCACATCCACATCTTTGAATGTCGCGATAG
Organism: Rhingia campestris; assembly: GCA_932526625.1. NCBI lineage: Eukaryota > Metazoa > Arthropoda > Insecta > Diptera > Syrphidae > Rhingia > Rhingia campestris. The sequence continues at coordinate 148,731,437 of OW052183.1, forward strand.
AATCATTGTTGTTCGATGGTTGATTGGATGTGTATTGGGAGGTGCTCATAATACGTGACCCAAATTAATTCTTGAAGATGGAAAAATAATAAGTTAGGTAGGTATATATATTATATCCCATTGATATATTTAGGGTCTCGACTTTCTTGTACCTATTTAAATTTGTTTAAGTAAGCGTCCGGTTTGACTTATCAAAGTTAGATAAAAAAATCGTGGGGCTACTCGGCAACTTTGTGTTAATTTTAGAGTAAAGCGACCATTTAGAGTGTTCTAACGTGTAAAAGGATGCGCTGTTTAACCTGGATGCGTGCAGAGGCTTCAAAGAATATGCTTTTATTTTGTTGGTGATGATAATAAAGGACGTATCGAGAAGAGAAACGAAACCCCTAAAGATTCCCATTAATGAAGGTGTTACCAACGACTATAAAAGATTTCAATAAAATTGAAAACCCCCTGCAAACGAAAAATGGACAGTGAATTACTCCTGTTTACTAATGTGAGCTTTCGTAACATGTCTACAGGTAATGCAATGGAATGAGCGGTCCTGGGAAAGACTGTAAACAACGATTTCTAAAATGGGCTCAGATTTGGAAGACTAAAACAAAAAGTTTTGAGTTTCGCAAAGTCTGCGAGAGAGAGACAACGATCCACATCAAGACTAAATTCTATCACCTTAGCATTTTCAGTTAAAGCTACATCAAAGTTCAGATATATCCTTACTTACTTACTTAAGTGGCGCCTTAAGTACATGCCTCTCCAATTAGCCCGGTCCTTAGCTAACTGCCTCCAGTTGCGCACTCCAAGTTGGTTGACGTCGGTTTCTACTTGTGCGCGCCACTTAAGGCGAGGTCTTCCTCTACTGCGTCCGACGTCTGGCTGGGATCGAAGACTTTGCGAGCCGGAGTATTGGTGTCCATTCTTTCTACATGTCCTAGCCAACTTAAACGTCCAATGCGGAGTTTTTTGACTAGGGGTATGTCGCTGTACAGCTCGTATAGTTCGTGGTTGAATCTTCGTCTCCATAGCCCGTCAACGCAAACGGGACCGAAGAATTTTTCTCTCGAATCGACCAAGGATTTCTTCATCCGCTTTTGATACGGTCCATGCTTCAGCGCCGTAGAGCAGGACTGGGATGATCAGGGTCTAGGATCTCCTTACTTGTTCGAGTGAGGGCTTTACTACTAAATTGCCTTCTTAGCCCGAAGAAACAGCGATTGGCAAGAGTAATTCTTCGTTTGATTTCTGACGAGCTGTTGTTGTCAGAGTAAATAGCGGAGCCGAGGTAGATAAAGTCCCGTACTACCTCAAAGTTATATCTGTCAATGTTGACGTTCTGTCCAATTCGTCGATGTTGTGTGTCCTTTCGTGTTGACAGCATATACTTTGTCTTACCCTCATTTACTGCTAAACCCATTTTTGCCGCTTCCTTCTCTATACTAGCAAACGTGGCTATGACATCACGTTGAGTCCTACCAATGATGTCAATATCGTCGGCGTATGCTAGTAGTTGCACCGATTTTTGGAAAATTGTGCCTCTGGCTTTTTTTTTTTGCTTCAGCCTTTTCTCTTCTATTTTTATACCCTATCCCATAGGGGTATATTAGTTTTGATACTTAGTTTGTAACATAGAGAAATAATTTTGCTACATATACCTCAAAGTATATGGATCGACTCAGAATCGCTAGCTGAGTCGATTAAGCCATGTCTGTCTGTCCGTCCGTCCGTCCGTCCGTCCGTCCGTCCGTCCGTCCGTCCGTCCGTCTGTACGTCACCGATTTTTAGGCCTTAAATTTTGAGCTAGGATAATGAAATTTGGTATATAGGATCCTCGTCTCTGCCTACAGAACAAGTGTAAAAATTTTTGAAATCCGCCCACTGCCACGCCCCCTTTTAAGAAAAACTCAGTTTTTGACCAAACCGTAAGGAATTTTAAAAAAGTTTCTGAACAACATATTTAGACAATATTAATATCTATATTTCGTCTATATAAAGTTTTTTGCCACGCCCACTTTTTGGGGGCGTTTTCAATAAAAAACTGTTTTCGGTCAAATTTTAAATTTTTCGAAAAAAATTTTTATGCAGAATCATTAACATTATTAATATGAACATTTCGTCTATATACCATTTTAACCCACGCCCACTTTTTGGGGGCGGTTTTATATAAAAACCATTTTTATACACTACCCCATAACATATGCAAGAGAAAACCTTGTCTTATGTAGAACCGTTAAAGTGTTTTGTAAGCAGTCTGAAGAATTTGTTGTCACTATATCATTTTTCTATTTATCCACATCGTGTTTTTAGCCATGTCCCCTTTTTTGGGGATTTTAGTTTTATGGATAGGATGGGATAGGGTATTCAACGATCCGCACAGCGGATTGTAGCCTTCTCATATGTTTTTAATTAATTCCATTTCCATTTTTAACTTTTTTATTTCACGTTAGCTTTTCATCACACAAAAAGAAAAATAGAAAAAAAAAAACAATTCACTTTGACATAAAAAAAAGTGAAGTCTGCGAACTTCGGGAAACAGATATTACAACGATGGAAAAAGTTTCGGTACGGAAAAAAAATAAAATCGTTTTATATTAAAACAAAAATACTTTAAGAAATTAAAATAAATGAGATAAGTGTGGTTTATTAATATCTTTTATTTAAGAAGTATTTTTAACTGAAAAACACATTTTAAGTAATTAGCAGTTTAAAGAAAAAAAAAAGAAAAACAAAGTTTCGGTTTCGTTTCCTCAGTGGGTTTGGCCCTTAAAGGAGTTTTATTTCAAATCAAAATAACGACTTCTTCAAAAAAATATTTTAGCCGTAGAATGCCGTATTCTTATAAATTTTTTTCAAACTTGATTTAATTTAGCGAAAATCGTTTTCTTAAGAAAATATGTGGTCGTGGGTAAATCTTTATGGGTATCATAAAGATATTTTTTAAATATCTCAAAATAATCTTTCAAAATTCCGTACAGTTTGACCAATAGCATCGATTATTTTCAAAGTAGGCGTCACATTACCCGGATTTTGAAATTGTTCACACTTATTCTGCTTCGTTGAGCAGAAAGTCTATGTACCAAAATGTCACCACTCTTGCTGAAAATTTAGGGCACAAAAATCGGTACCAGACGAATAAAAAGATGGACGGATGGACAGACAAACATGGGTAGATATATTCAGCTAGCTATTCTTAGTCGATCCACATACAGGGTGGCGCACGAATCGTGCTACAAAAATAAAGGAGCAGAAAGTCTATGTACCAAAATGTCACCACTCTTGCTGAAAATTTAGGGCACAAAAATCGGTACCAGACGAATAAAAAGATGGACGGATGGACAGACAAACATGGGTAGATATACTCAGCTAGCTATTCTTAGTCGATCCACGAATCGCACGAATCGTGCTACAAAAATAAAACGTAATAACTTTTTTTCTGTGTGAGTAATTGGCTTATTTTTTTTTTATTTTGTAGGTTACTATTTACATTCATAAAAATGGATGCTTGGGATGCTCGGAGAAAAGAATTTGGATAGTGCAACGGTACCATGCTTTGCAGTCCGTCATTTCCGTCCAAAGGGAATTTAGGCGGGAGTTTGGCGGTAATCCCCCGAGTAGATGGACCATTATGAGGTTTGTAAACATGTTTGCCGAATCTGGAGCATCGCACGAAGGCCGTACCATCGAGATGCCAATGTTCGGGTTCAGGATACAATCGCAGCAGTAGCATCTGCAATACAGGCCAATCCGAGCGTTTCGACCCGAAACTTATCGGGGCAAATTGGAGTTAGTAGACGGTCATTACAACGGATACTTCATGACGATTTAAACTTGTTTCCGTACAAAGTCCAAATTACTAGCAAGTTAAACCCTCAGGATTTGCCTGTTCGCCTGGAATTTTGCCAAAAAATGATATCAATGGCCGAAGAAGACAAAACATTGATCAATTGTTTGTTCATGTCTGATGAGGCCCATTTTGATCTTAACGGCAATGTAAACAAGCAAAATTGCCGTATATGGAAAGAGTCTAATCCGGAAATGCTCCATGAGACGGAACTGCACCCAGAACGAGTCACTGTGTGGTGCGCAGTTTCATCAAGGTGTATTGTCGGGCCGTACTTCTTTGAAGTAAACGGTGTAACCGTTACTGTCAATGGGGACCGTTATTTAAAGATGTTGAAGGAGTTTTTTTTAAACAGAACTGCGCCGAAGATGGAGCAACTGCACATATAGCCAGACCAGTTATGGCGGAGCTAAACAAAAAATTCGCAAACAAATTAATTTCTAGGAATTCCACTCTTCGCTGGCCCCCAAGGTCACCTGACCTGACTGCACCAGACTTCTTTTTATGGGGTTATGTCAAGCAAGAGGTGTATAAAACGAAGCCCAGGAATTTAACTGAATTAAAGCAGTCCATAACGACAATAATTGAGGCGATCCCAACTTCAACTCTTCAGGCCGCAATGAATAATTTTTTGATCAGGTGCCGCATATGCGTGGGAGAGCGTGGAGGTCATTTGCGATCTATAATCTTTAAAAACAACTAACTATTTAAAATAAAATTTAATTTTCTAACCAATAAAAAAAAATAAATGAAATACATCGATTAAAAAAAAAGTTATTTGAATTTCTTATTGTAGCACAATTGGTGCGCCACCCTGTACTTAAACGTATATATTTATCTCGAAATTATTTCTCTATGTTACAAACTTAATGTCAAAACTAATATACCCCTATGGGACGGGGTATAAAAAAATTGGTCAAGCCGTTTAGACTGGAGTAGGTCGAACATTTTTACGAAAATGATACTTTTCTCTTTGTAAGAGAAAGGTAAAAATTCAACGTTGGACGACTGCAATCGGATGTGACCGCTACAACGTACGCAGATTGCATTTACTTCGTGCTTGCGAGTTACTTCACAGTTGTGAATCTGAACATTGGCAGCGATGTGTAGAAACGATGAGAAACTTTGGATCAAAAGGGGTGGGATATTTACAACTATCACAAGAATAAATCTGGATTGACGCAAAGTAAAAATGGATGCCTAAAAATTACAGTATGAGCAAGTCACCTCTTGTTTGGAGTCATAATCTTTGGTCATGGAGGAGGAAAGGTGGAAAAACGTTTGCTCTGTCGAATGAAAAAAAGATTACACCAAGGAACACACAGGCCCCGGATTGACGGCTAAAATCTAACTAAGCAGCTAAACCTGATGGACAAGCAGCATGTTGGAGATAACCTGGTTTGGATAATACAAATGAATGAAATGCACTTGTATCAACTGTTTAAACTATTTATTTCAATATCAAATTATACAATTTCTTAGGTCCTCTATGAGGACGTTGTCTTTCGGTGGTACTTCTACGAATGACTCTTTCTTCGACTGACTCCAAATGCGTTAACAAGTTGTTTGTGCAGATTCTAGCGGTTCGCTTCTGATGGTAAGATAAGCACATCTGCGTAAACAAGTTGTTTGCGCAGATTCTAACGGTTGGCTTCTGTTATATCTTCTCTACAGAAATGTACATTTTCGTAAACAAGTTGTTTAACTGTTTCGCAAAAACAACTTGTTGGAGATGGGTGTTAACTGCTCCCCTTTTAAATTTAGACGTCCTCGGCTAATTATTATTATTTGTTATTATTATTATCATTAATGTGGAGTGCTACTACCAATATTTTTATGTTACTTAATTTATATAAATCTAGATATTTCACTTCATATTAAAAATTAAACAAAACATAATTTTTAATTATACATTAAATTTGCATTATTGTACTTTTTTAACAAAAAAAAAAAATCTTAAGAACTGAAAACTAATCCAACATGTAATAAATTGGTTTCGTAATGAACCTATTATCAGTGAAATTATGGACAATTTATCTAAGATTGTTTTTATGGACTTTTCTATTGTCAACAAGGACCGCAGTACCTAGATCTTGTTGAACTCTTTTCTCAACGAAAAGTTTTCTAAACTTGTTGCCTATTCTCTTGTTCGTTCGTACATACACTTTATCGCCAGGTTTGTATGGCTTTGTATGCTTTTTTTATTATGGTATTTTAAATCTGCGCACTGTGTTTGCATAATTCTTTTCCTAATTTCCGTTTGGAATTTTGGTAAACTTGAATGTATTATGTCAATCGGTCTTTTTTTCGTTACTGTATGGATAGTTCTGTTATATTTTACTGCAGATAATAAAATAAGTTCATTTGTGTCATTAATACCCTGTTCTAATTTAGTACATCTAGCGATTTCCGTTAACGTGCTATGGAATCTTTCAATTTGTCCATTAGATTGGCTATGAAAAGGAGGTACTGTAAAAATATTTATTTTGAAATGGTCTCGCAGTAAAGTTTTTATAGTTTGCGAGTTCAAAGATTTTTCATTGTCGCAGACTATTGTTTTTGTATTCTTAAAAAAATTAAGAATTTCGATTAGAGGTTCTTTGATGTCAACAATTGCTCTGGATGTTATTGGAAATACTGCTGCAAATTTTGAAAATTTATCCAAGCAAGTCAGGAAGTGCAACTTATCCGTGGAATAGATATCAATTTGCAATATTTCACCAGCACAAGATGGTAAAGGAGTTTCACCTATTTCTGCGTTAGGGGGGTGTCCCTGGTATTTTGCTTCGTTACATATTGAACAGTTCGCTATAATTTCCATTAACTTTTTCCGGATGTCGGGAAAGTAGTAGTCACGAAGTACTTGTTGAGTGTTCTCGCGTAGGGATCGATGAGCTCGATTGTGTTCTACAGCGATAATTTCCTTCTGGTCACTTTCGTTATAAATATCTATCACAAATTTGTCCGAGCGGATAAATTTGGTAGATGGAAATGTTGTAAGAAGTTCATTTTGAATAGATCCTAAAACATTTAGTTCACAATGAATACCGTTAACGACGCTAGGGTTAATAACATCCTTCAGCATTTTCAATAAATTGTTTCGACTGGAAAATGTTATTATATGCCTGTGTTTTTCCCTAAACATTATTTTCTTCACTATTTTGTTATCTGACCCTTTACTCAGAATTATCTGGTTTCTAAAACAGTTTACAGGATTATCTACAGTGCGAATCGTCTGGGTCAACGATTCTTCACTGTGTGCAGTTATTGATTCGGATCTATTCGCCTGTTGTATGATATTAATATGTTGCCTCGATAACGCATCCGCAACATGGTTCTCCTTTCCTGGCTTGTAGTGGAATACTGGAGAAAACTCCTCCACAAAAGCTTTCCACCTCTTTATTTTAGTGTTAGGGTTTTTTTCAGATGTAGCAAATATCAACGGCTGATGATCTGTAAATATATGAAGTTTTCTAACGCCATACAAATAATTGCGAAGTTTTCGCAAGGACCAAACTATAGCGAGTAGTTCACGTTCGTTTGTGGCGTAGTTTTCTTCAGTTGGAGATAAAATTCTAGAGATCATCGTTATTGGCCTACCATTCTGCGACAAGACTGCACCTAATGCACAAGAAGATGCATCCGTCGTCAAGTCAAAAGGCTTATTGTAGTCCGGATAGAGGAGCAGAACATCCTCTGAGGCCAAAATGTTTTTGATTCTCTTAAAAGCATGAATAGCATCATCATCAAATTCTACAGCGATGTTTTTAGACTGCCTAGCGCTAACATTTCCATTTTTTTCACGCAAAATACTTGTCAAAGGCTTTGCTATCTGGGCGTAATCCTTTATAAACCTTCTGTAATACCCAGAGAGTCCCAAAAACGATCGTAAGCTGCGAAGTGTTCTTGGAATTTTGTAATCAATGATGTCCTTAATTTTATCCGGACAAGTTTTAATACCATGTGCCGAGACCACAAAACCCAAAAATTCAACTTCTCCCCTGAAAAATTTTGACTTCTCGGAAGAGACGCGCATATTAGCATCAAATAGTTTGCAAAGAATGCGATCAATGTCTTTAAGATGCTGCTGCTTCGTTTTGGAAAAAACAATCACGTCGTCGATATAAACGTGACAGCACTTGCCAATTTCGTCCCTCAAAATATCATCAATGGCTCTTTGTAAAATGCTAGGCGCATTTTTAAGCCCAAATGGAAGCCTACAGAATTCAAATTTGCCATTATTTATCGAGAAAGCTGTTTTTTCCCTGTCACGCTCAGATAGCTCAATCTGATGAAATCCAGACTTTAAATCCAATGTTGAAAAATATAATGACTGTCCTAAGTTTGCAAGGATAACTGAAGTGTCCGGTATGGGATATTTGTCATTCGTCGTTTTGGCATTAAGCTTCCTAAAATCAACTACCAACCGCATTTTTCGATTGCCGTCTTCATCGAATCCTTTCTTATCAACAACCCAAATAGGGTTATTGTAAGGGGACCGAGATGGCCTTATAATACCTGCATTAAGAAGACTTGAAATTTCTTTGTTGACAAATTGTGCAGATGCCATTGGATAGGGATAAGCTTTTGAGTAGACTGGTTCACTGTCCGTTGTTCTGATGGTGGCTACAACATTTGTACTAAATGGCAATGATTCATTCGAATCCGCAAATACTTTTTGTCGGTTTCCTAATATAGAGTCAAATTGTTTTCGAACATCTAGGGGTACACATATATTATCAATTGCAATGTGATTTACGTCTCTGCAAAAGAAATACAGAAGACGTTCCTCTCTACCATCATATTGAATAACTCCTCTTTTCAAATCTAGCTGTGCTCCTATTTTATGCAGAAAGTCCGATCCAATTATGCCGTCAAAACTATCAAGGCGAGGAAGAATAAAAAATGGAACATTTTTGTTAAATAAATGCATTACACATTTGAATTTGATTGGGTCTGATCCGTGTAAGGATTTGACTATAAATGGGGTCTCTACTGGTTTTATACCCTTAAGATCACTAATATATTTTATGTAATTCTTCGACGCGCCTGTATCTATTAATATTTTGATTTCTTTCCCTCCTAAATTCCTGCTTATGTATGGTAAGAGGGACCTATCTCTAAAAAATTTATCTCGTCTATTATTTCTGGGTTTTCGCTTTCATTTCGTTCACATTCATGTGAAAACAACTCCTCATTTGTGTTACAATAATTTTCATTGTCATAATAGTGTTCATAATAATCTGTTTCCTGTTGTGTTGGTGGATCGTGAACTAAATTATTAAATCTTTGAATTTTTTCTTGTGGCTGTCGCATGGATTGGTTATTAGGCCCTGACCTTTTTGGGGGTTGTCTATTGCTCATGTAGGTATTGTTAATGTTATTATTATATGGTTTTCCAAATGAAGTGCTGGGGTTCGGAGACAAATTTTATTTTTGAGATTTGTAATGGGATGTTGAAGGATCTATTTCCATTGGGTGGACTTTATGTTGTGTAATTAGCTCACGTCTATAATGGGGCGAGTTATGTGATTCATATTTAAAGTTTGAGTAACTACGTAGTCTATTTGCTCGCTCATTATAGTTGCCAAAAGAGTTTGCGAACGTATATCGCATTTGATTAGCCTCTAATTCCTCAGCAAGCCAAAGCTGTTGGCATGTCCACAGGCCTTGATGCAAATAAAATGTCACACATTGGTTTTTGCAAACCAGAAATGAATGTCCTAAGTGCGTCCTGCCTATACTTTTGGTTGAGTGAGGCTATAAGATCGGATTTTCCATCGTGTGTCATAATTGTTTTATTAATTAATAATGTTAGTTTTTGTTCAACCGCATCATAAAAGTCAACAATGCACATTTTTCCTTGTTTAAGGGTGGACATTTCCTGTTCAACAATATAAATTGGTCGTTTATCAGAATAAGTAAAATCTAACCGACTGATTATGGCTTTAAAATTAAGAACAGTATTGAAAGATGAAAGCACAGAATCTGCAGAACCTACTATTTTATTTCTTATTATAGCTACCATCTGGTAGTACTTAGAACTTCCTTCAAATCCCTCAAACATTTTATGAGCGGCAAATACAGCTTGTCGCCAAGAAACATATTTTAGTTGATCACCTTGAAATTCTGGAAGAGATTTAACAAGATCTAGTGATTCTTCGCATTTAATTTGTGGATTTATTGTTACAGCCTCATATTCAACAATCTTCGATGGTGTTTCCAAAGAAGAAAGCCTGTCCGTAAGCTCACTGATTGTAGTTTGAAATGATTTTTGCGTTTGTTCGACTGCAGCATTCACAGCTGCTGCGATGACTGCGCGTAATTGTAACTCATCCATTGTTTGAAAATCAAATTAATTTTAAGTTCTTTACAGTAGGTAATTAAAATAAAAAAATCAACTTCTCATAAACATATTTAATAATAAAAATAAGGAGGAAAAAATCTTATAGGTGTAGGTAGTTAATTATTATATTAACATAAGTTATTAACAATTTCTACGCAACAAAATATGCCTTTAATTTGTGATGTATTTACAATCCAATAATATTATTTTATCTTAGCTAAATTTACTAAAATCTAATATGTATAATCCTTTATAATAAGAAAGCACTCCACTTACATTCTCTTTATTTACGTATTATTTATTTTTGTGTCTTTTAACATTCAGGTTCCAGTGCTTCCTTGGTAGGGATTTTAATATGCTTTATTGATTATTTTATTGTCACTGCTCAATTATTTATTTTGTGGCTTTACTGTCTATGGCAGTCTTTTGAATATTTAATTATCACAGCACAATTTTTTCTTAGGTGTTGCACAATTATTTGTTTTGTGGCTTTACTGTCTATGGCTGTCTTTTGAATAGTTAATTTTCACAGCACAATTTTTTCTGAGGTGTTTTACTCCCTTTCTTTCGATAGTCTTATGCTCAACACAATTTTAGTGAAATTTGGGTTCAAAACAATGCGTTTAAAGAATTTCTTGTTGGTCCTTTTATAAGGGACTTTAATAAACAAATATTCGCGTAATCCTAGTTGGGCGCCAATGAATGAAATGCACTTGTATCAACTGTTTAAACTATTTATTTCAATATCAAATTATACAATTTCTTAGGTCCTCTATGAGGACGTTGTCTTTCGGTGGTACTTCTACGAATGACTCTTTCTTCGACTGACTCCAAATGCGTTAACAAGTTGTTTGTGCAGATTCTAGCGGTTCGCTTCTGATGGTAAGATAAGCACATCTGCGTAAACAAGTTGTTTGCGCAGATTCTAACGGTTGGCTTCTGTTATATCTTCTCTACAGAAATGTACATTTTCGTAAACAAGTTGTTTAACTGTTTCGCAAAAACAACTTGTTGGAGATGGGTGTTAACTTACATCAGCATATCTGCAAAATATGGTCGGACTGATAATACCCAGACAATTGGAACCTCACTACAATCTGCCCAATCCTCAAGAAAGAAGATTATCTGCTTTAAACCAACTACCGAGGCATTAGCTTTATAAACATCACCTATAAGATACTATCCAGCGTTTAAGGGTAAAATTTCAAAGTCGTGTTAAGTCGTCGGATTGGGAGGATCTTTTTGTCACTTGCATAAATAAAAAAAATGTCGTACCTATGAACACTCATACAAAATTAATAACTCTTTGATGTAATGACAGACGAAGGCAAGTACTTCGTTATATGTCTTACCCTCCATTTAATGTACTGGTTAAAATACCCCTTGGTAAAGGTTGAGGTTTATTAATTCAAGGAAGTCGCCTTCAAATTACACAGGCAAAGTATTTGAAGGCAACCTCCTTGAATTAAGAAAACCTCAACCTATATCATCACACTTTCAGCATTTCACACTATAAGTGATATAAATTAAAAGTCCATTACTTCAGAAGCGACTACAATACAAAATTAATTACTTTTATTGATCGAAGTATTTAAAAGTAATCTAAACATAATGACATGATCAATAATTCAAAATTGCATGACACAACAAAATCAAAACATTCACTATTACATTCGTTAATTATTAGCAAATGGTGTTTTGAAATTGTATATTCATTAGTTAGGTATGTCTCAAATTGTTATCGTAAATTACGTGTTTCTGTAAGTTTAATATTTTAAAAATAAAATGTCCGACTTGGAAAAACTTCCCCAGGAATTAAGAAGACAATTAACTATCATATGTTTTAAGATTTTATAATTCTAAGTGGCATTTTATAAAAGCTCCAACGCCTAAGTTTTTCAGAAAAAAAATTAATTGTTGGTTCGTATAATATTGGGCATCTACCATTCCATAGCATAGTAGAGTCTTTGAAATTTAATAAAAATCGTTTGAGGCGTTTTGAAAAAAATATTTTATTAAATCTTGACCAAAAACTACCGTTATTTTAGTGTTTATTTTAGATAGATCCATGAAATCTTTTTGTTTACAAAACGCTCCGTTCCTTCGTGAGAAAAAAAAATGTATCCATTCATTACTTTTTGAGAAAAAGAAAAATTTGTTAACTCCTTTTATTGGACCATTTGACAAAAAGTTCGGTATGCAGATATGTTTCTACGGACACCACTAAGAAATTCACAAAATTTGGTTAAAATTAAAAGTTTCAACTTTGGAGAAATTTATAAATGTATGAATTACCGTCATTTCAAGGTATAAAACTTAATATGCACCATTCTAATACCCGATTACCATAATAATCTTTAAAATTTAATCCAAATCGTTGTAGCAGTTTTCAAGAAAATTCACATTTAAAAAACTTACGGCAAAATGTACCGCTAAGTAACTGTTTTTGCAACATCTGGGTATAACCAGTAATATTCACTATATAAAGGGTGGTCCAACGAAAACGCACGTTGTGAATTGTAAATAAAACAAAAAGTTTTCAGAGAATTATCTTAATATTTTTTATCATGATAGAAGGATGTATGATAATTATGTGTAAAATAAAATATCGGCCAAATGGTCACCACGGATTCGGTGGCATACCTCTATCCAATGGTCCATATTTGCAATGACTATGAAACATAATTGAGGATCAATATCGTTTATGTGCCGAATTATCTCATCCTTTAGCTCTTGAATTGTTCTTGGCCTATTGGCGTACAATTTTTCTTTTAAAGTCCAGCGGTGTCAAATTACACGACGTGAGATAACACGGCCATAGAATTTCTCGCACAAAAGAGCCGTTGTGTCGTTGGCTGTGTGGCAAGTGCCACCATCCTGTTGGAAGCACATATCGTCCATGTTGAGAATATGAATCCTCAACTTCTGGCGACAAAAAGTCCGTTTTTATCTCTCGATAGCGAACACCGTTCACGGTAACTGCATGGCCGACCGAATATCTCGAGAAACGTGGTGTACAGGCTTTAAGCTCAAAAGCTATATAGTATATGTACTATAAGGATTATTCTGCATGTACATTGTCATCTAGTGGTTTCTTTTTAAATCATAGGTCATTTTGACACTTACAGCTGTTTCTCGCTCGAAATCTTGACAAACTCCATTTGGCAACTGAGATCCTAGTCCTATTGCCCAACTAGACAAATTTTCGAACGGTATCACAAAGGAACATTTGGAGTAGCAGGAAGACTCTCGATGGGAAATCTACACTATGACCAACTTTTATATTAAAATTACATAACATTTAACTGAGCTCATATTTTGGGATGCTCACGAACGGACATTAAGTGGAAGAATCCAGCAGATGGCAGCTTCAAGAAATGTAAACATACTGCACTATATATTTCAGACATCTCTTAAGACCAGCATATAAACTGTTGGAAGAGTCACCATAACACCGAGAGTAATTGCTTGTTGGCTTTCGGCTATAATGGATCAGTTATATCATCGCTAATAATGGTAAAATGCCACAAAGGCTATTTAGCAAATATCATTTGCTAAGCAACAAAAGCAATTCATATAGAGTTACCTGATATGCCCTATTAGTGTAGTTTTACCCCAAGGAAGATTAGATATTCAGATCTTCACACTTGGGTAGACTGGATAAAACCCAAGAAGCCCAAATTGATTGCCACCAAACGCGCAAACGACAACATTTATAGAGACGGCCTATAAAGAGGCAGGCTTAGAATTGACATACCACACAAACTCGACCCCCTGTGGAGGATGGAAATGGACGAATTCTCACTGTTTCATCAGGGTCAGCACAATACCAACACCTGACGCACAATCTTCCATAAATCTGTGCAAATACTTGCAATCGCCGACGGTATTGACACCACTATGATTGGACTCAACCGGATGTCACTACCACGTTCTATAGTAAAGAGGAAAAATAGTTTAACAGCAATTGAGAGTAACCAAGTTGAAGCATTCAACATCGACTAAATGGACAGAACGTCACCTTTCTCGTTTAGAGCGAATAATTGTTCGGAAAATTTTCGGTCCCGTTTAAGTTGTCAGCTTATGGAGACGAAGATTCAAATAAGAACTATAATGGCATTACAACGACATATAAATAAATCATAAAAAAAACAGTAGTTTCATCGCCAGGACACGTGGAGCAAATTGACAAGTTTCACAAAAAGTAGAAACCGAACTATATAGACTATTGTGCTTAGCTGGAGGCAGTAGCAAGTAACCGGGTTAATGGGGCGGTATATTTGCTGAGGAGCATGGTAATACCGCACTGTAGTGGTATTTACGTAAGTTATCCTTAAACTGTGATGATCTCGCACTAAAAAAAAAACGTCTACTAAGTGCCAGAGAATCGGATACGAAATGCACGCAGCGTTGAAATCACTGAGGAATTGATATTCAACAACTTGTTTGATTTGATTATACAAGTTGCAAAGAAGAATAGCGTTCCTTTGCATGGAGGCAGTAACCTAGTGGGTAGTGCACACGACTACTAATCAATTGTTATCTGCTTCAAATCCCTGAAGTAACGAAACCTTCGTTTTTTCACCATCTCACCTCTTGCAAAAGTCTGACAGATATAGAAGAGTATAAAACTGTCACGATAACATTCTAAATTATCGTCCTTAAACTGAAACTACCATTCATTGTAGAACACATATAAATACCCACACACGAGTGATTGCAAAAGCTAGGTTGATTGCGCTGTATGGGCTTTTAATGGCAGATTCTTCATTCCATTGCCCTCAATTCAATTTCTGTTTACCTCGCCAATGTTATAACTGAGTACACATTCGGCACAATTTATAAAATCTACGACTTTTCCGATATGTCCATTGTGCATACACTACTGACCATCTTCTTAGTATACCCCTCTAGGATATACTTAAAAAAAATGTGTCGACATATACAACCTAAATGATATAGTATTCCCTTTTCGCAGACACATTCCACGATTATTAATCACAAATTTTTAGCCAACCCTTGCGGCAAAATAAATTAAAAATTATTTTTCAACTACTTTAGATGAAAAACACTTTGAGAGCGGTTCGCCTAATAGTGCCACACTCAAATTTTATAACCGAAGAGTTGTCCCATTTACCGCTAAATTAAACATCGTCTCTCCGTTCAAACGATTATCTTATGAAGCCACAAAAACGCGCACTTATTTACGCTTCAAGATACAAGTGTTATTCTTTCTCCCACCCAACTCCTTTGTCGAAAAGCCTTTGCACAAACAACTCAACAGTGCTTCATTCAAATTTTGCCCAATTCGACATCGCAAGAGCAGCATAAACAAGAGCCTCGACGGCGCAAAAAACAAAGTTCAATCACCTCAAGTACACACTTAAGCGGTAATCTCATAGCTTCGTTGTCCTTGTCATTCATTCGATTATTGCTCACGAATTATTTGCTCAGATGTGTTGTCTCTCTATTTTCTCGACTTTTTGCTGTTACTGTCGCTTTATTTCCGCTCGATGTCCTTATACAAATGTTTGTCTTGTCTTGCAGACCGTCATGATACTGCAGAGGATAGTATCCTTCTGTTTCGTTGTAGATAGCCAACAACAAAAGAAAAAAAACAACACATAACTACATTAATCCATCTTTGCATATCTGTATCTATACGTATGTATGATACGGATATTTGAATCGTAGAGGAAAAATATTTACTTACCCTCCTCCCCGAGACATTGACTGCTGTTGCGGAGCAGAAGTGGCCGAAAGAGTAATTTGCCAAATTGAATGCAAGAGCGTTTTGCACCAATTAGACCACGGTGGCCACCAGGACGTCGACAGTTGAACATAACGACAACAACTACCAAAACGATTAACAGTAACAATTTCTACACGAGCGCAAGGACATTAAGTGTCCGGATACCTACAACGTAGCTGGGGCAACAAGATAAAAAAAGACACCAATGGTCCTCCTAAAAACAAGAAACGGCATATAAGTACATAGGGGATGGTCAGCGCAATAATGTAATTACAGTCTCATCCACCATGCCAAGTGGAATGAGAAACCATTCAATTTGCTAGAAATCCTTTCTCATCGTACACGACACAAACACATAGATACGCACAGAGGTCTGCCCCCATCCTTTTTTTGTAGGTTTGTGCCTTTTTAGCTTAAACTGCTTTCATAAAAATTTAACGAATTCATTTGGTTTTTGTTTAATTTTTGAATTTATTTACTCGGGAATAAATTTTAAAAGGATAACGTGGAGGGAAGCCATGCATGAACATTGGTAGTATATACCGGCATTTTTCGATACGGGTTCGCCCGGCCACACGGACACCACAAATACTGGCCTTCTACGAGTAACGAATACAAATGCTAACGTTAGCAGTTTATTTTGGGTGTGTTTTTTTTTTTGTTCGTGTATTTTTATTTTGAATACACGATTGACGGTTTTTTGTTTTGTTTTTCTTTTTTTTTTTTTGCTTGTGTTGCTTCTTTAACAGGACAACAAATTTGGGGTAAAAATCCTTCGACCGGAAATATGGCCGATGATTCATATCCGCAATGAAATGGAAATTGTCCGACCATACAGGATATACACATGTGAGCTGAGCAATCATCGTCGCATCCATATCCAGATACACCTACTACGAATTCATCTCGAATTCGTTTTGAATGTATCGTGTGCCTTCGATTTGTGATCCTTTCAATGCCTTCGGGGAGTGAGATTAGGTATTCGTTGTTAGTTTGGCTTCCAACTAGAATTTGCTATTCCTCTGTCTGTAGGTTAAAATTACAGTTAGCTATGACTAGATACAGTGTGACAAACAAAAAAAGCTGATGGATGGGCCTTGGTTTTATATTACCGTCGATAAGGTAGTTATCTATATAAAAGCGCGATAAATGTTTGTAAGGCCAAACATAATAAAGCCATAACCACTAAAGTCGATTTTTCATATTTTTCAGGAGTGCAGTTTGAAGTTTACAGGCTTTTTTTTTTGACAGAAATAAAGAAAATATACTTTTTTTCAAATAAAATAAGTTTGTATCTCTTAATTAAGGAACTTATAGCAAAAGAACACACTTAAGTTTTTTTGCCTTATTGTAAAAAAGAACAACTTAAGGGTAGGTGTCCCAGACCGACCAACTCAAATTTGATGTAAATGTATTTGAATGTGTTGGTAAGCTCTCTTTAATTTTACTCTTGTGCTCTTTGCTTCAACGCAAACGAAAATGGTGTTAAGTCAATGGTGCGTTTTCGTTGGATCACATTTTAGAAATAATTTTGAGGTAGTAAAATAGTTCGTAGTCAATATCGACCCCTAAAACAACACCTAAGTGGAGATCAGACAAAGACTGACGATACGACACAGATGCTTCTTCAATTTTGTATTCAAATTGGATTAATACTCGTAAAGAAAGCCCAAATCCTTGCACTACTTGACACTTTTCGTACCAGTCCTACTTAACGTTGCCGTCGCGTTCCCTTGAACTACACAAAAAGCAGGAAAGCGAAAACACTTTCCATCGAAAATATTCTTGGTCCAATTTTGGTCCTGTATGATAGGAAGGATGGATACAAGGAGTAAGAGACGTTGTCTACATTGCCTCGGGAACATTGATCGAATTAAAGGTAATGCTGCACCCAAGAGAATATTCCAATTCCTGTCTTAAGGTTCGAAAGGACAAGGAAGACTGAACCTCCAGTTTAAGTATTGGATGCAATAGAGCGTGCTGAACGATAGCTCAGGATGGAAGATGATGGAAGTCTGCCTTATCTCATGATAAGTCAATGGGGCTTAATATGGTTGTCGGAAAATGTTCCCACAACATGGACGCCCGCAGGATTCTTCCCAGGGGTGGCAAACAAAACATTTTGATAAAATTGTTAAGGCGATTTTAAATTTTATTGACAATTGATTTAATTTTTCTTATGGAACCTACTCACCTTTTTTTCTTTTAGGGTAGTAATAAATACTAAAATAATGCTCATTTTAAATGTATCTTTATTGTTTTAAAAACAGAAATTGCATTTTTCGTGGTTTTTTACCAAAACTAAATTTCTGTGAATGCTCATCATACACAACGCATCATCACAAAGCATATTTAGAAAATTATTAATTTTTTTAAGAGTTTAAGAGTTTTCTTAGAAAAATTAAGTATCCAAAAATTGTTCAGTACTAAATGTTTATCAAGGAAAAAAAATATTTAAAATCGTTCGACCAGTTTTGTTTTTTAAAGTGGTTATTTTTGAAAATGTTTTCGAAAACATATTTTGGAATTTGTTCGAGTATGTCAATACATGGCAATTTGTAGTTTGCATCTAGAAAAATAATGTTTCAAAAAATCAGTTTGCAGACCCACTTTTTTCGACTTCTCTATGATCGCAATGTCATGTTTGATTGTTAGAATTTTTGTTTTTTTTTTTGCACGAATCCAAAATTCGCCTTATAACGGGTCTGCCATCTAACGTTTTTTTTTCAACTAGTGTTTATTTCGTGAATGGTAACACTTAGCTCATGTCTGATTTGACAGATAATTAGTCTTATCCTTCCGCTGGACGAATATGGTTGTGCATACGCTTGAACAACGCTGGGAAATACTGCGACATTACTTTAAAAATCATGGTAATATTGCAGAATGTGTGCGAAAATTGCGTACGGATTTTGGAAGAAGAGAAGCACCGTCAGCTCCGTATGTTCGTTATCTTGTGAAAAAAGTGAAAGAAACTGGCATCCGTATCGATAAACCAAAGCGTGAAAAGCCAAAAACAGTGCGTACACCCGAGAATATTGCTGCAGCGGCAGAAAGTGTGCGTGAAGCGCCATCAACATCAATTCAATGTCGTTCTCAACAATTGAACATTTCGGGGACATCATTGAGACGAATTTTGCATAAAAACCTTGGTACGACGCCATACAAAGTCCAATTAGTTCAGGAGTTGAAGCCAACTTACCATCCAATGCGTTTTCGCTTCGCTAAGTGGGCCTGCGGTTGAGAGAAGATGCCGATTTTGCTAAAAAAAATCATCTTTTCAGGTAAAGCTCATTTTGATCTTGGCGGGTATGTAAACAAGCAAAATTGTCGCATTTTGTGGCACAGAAAACCCGCACGCATACATTGAAAAGCGGATACACCAAAAACGAGTCACTGTTTGGTGCGGATTTTGGTCCAGAGGCATAATTGGGTCATTTTTCTTTGAAAATGAGCAAGGAGTGGCCGTTACAGTCAATGGCGATAGTTATCGGGCCATGGGGATATTGGCAACATTTGGTTTCAACAGGACGGCGCTACATGCCACACAGCCGAAGCTACACTCGATGTTTTGCGCCCTGTTTTTGAAGATCGCATTATCAGCCGCAGAGCTGATGTCGTTTTGCCACCTCGGAGCTGCGATTTGACACCATTGGACTATTATTTATGGGGTGCCGTAAAAGATAAGTGTTACGCCGACAAACCAGAGACAATTGACGCTTTAAAGGACAATATTCGTGAAGCCATTGGTGAAATACAGCTGCACACAATCGATAATGTGCTTAAAAATTGGACCGATCGTGTAGGCTACTGCATGGCCAGCTGAGGCAGCCATTTGAATGAAATTATTTTCCATTATTAACCGGAAGGATTGTACTTTCAAATAAAAAAAGAAATTTGAGAAAAGCATTTTCAAAAAAAAAAGTTATTTGGCGGACCCTTTACATAGTACCTATAATCGCAAGTAAAAAAGTTACTTCAAGTGGTATTCTTGAGATACTTTTTAACTGTTATACCGAGAGTCCAAGAACGACTCAACGCAATAAAAAGTTTTGACAGCCTTTTCTATAGGAAATTAAACTATTTTGCAAAGAATATTTTTTCGTATGACTTAAACGTTTACAGTTAAATAGCTATGTAAACAAATTTTCAACATGAAATTAAAAATTAAATCCATTATTATGACCAGTAAACAATGTTCACTGTATACAAGAGGGGGCAAAACAATAGTACGTAGAGGTTTATTCGACCAAAGTCCAGAGTCGTCATCGTCATCCTATGGAAAAAAAGTGAAAAAATTACCAGTTAGTCGAAATTCCCTATTAAGAACTGATAAAATGTTGGTAACAAAAGTCGTAGTTCGAAGCCAGACGGGAGGGGGAAAGTGACCCCCCCTGCAAGCGCCTATGCCCACAATTAATCCGTTGAAGCCGAGTTCAGTTTGATGCTCATGCATTTGAATGAAGTTGTATATTTATGTAGTTATGTGTCTAAGTCGTAGGCAATTCAATGATTTGGAGGACCTCAGGATCAATATCGATAGCGAAACTACGGTGGTTGCGACATATTAGTGTGGATAAGTGGTGCCACATTGACTCGGAAAAATGATTGCGGCGGTCATATGAACAAAATCGAGTTCTACTCTTAAATTAATCCTTTGGACACCACTCCTGGAATAAATGTTAACACGACATCTAAATTATAACGTTTCTTATTTGTATACAAATTTGTTGTATCCGTTTTGGAATTCCCTGTACCTAAAATTTGGTACACTTACAGCAGTTGTCTATTAGAGCTTATTCAAAATTACTAGAAATCACTAGAAATTCTTGATTTTAAGGAAATAAAATTAACTTCTACCATACCTACATTCGAGCAAACAACGTCACAAACGACTTCATATCAAAACCTTCTGTACCAGAAAAAAAAACATTTTTTGCACATGAGTCACGTTAGTACCCAGGGACTACAAACAAGCAGAACACCAAACAAAACGAAATAAAACGAAGTATGTTTAAGGAATCATCTCGGACACTCCTTCGTTGTCAAAACTTCGCCTAACCTAACGCAGGTGTCCTAAACATTTTTACGCCAAAAATTAATATTTATACATATCCCTATCAATTTTTGGTGTGATGCTAATTTTTCAAACCTTCTGATGTTTCTTAGTTATACCTAATTACACAACGCTTTCCTTGATAACCATAATGACCAAGAACTGAACGAATCGTCTTTACGACTAAAAACATCATCCCAGCAGGATGAATCAATCAAGATAGTAATTCATTCCATTTTCCCCCGTCTGTTCTATATCCTCCTACCACTGCTATTCAACGAATCGGAAGATCTTGCAACCATTCAAGTCGTTTGAACACACTCAGGTATCACATAAGAAATCATGCTTGTCCACGGTTGCTCATGATACGAATCGAATCAGCAACCTCATCATGGTAAATTTCGAGGTAAATACGCGCGTTCCTTTAGGATCCCCATCATCAATCCAGCTGAGATTCAATGGAATTTCAATACGCAAAGACGTCACCGTCTGTCGCCTTGCTTCACGTGGTGTCAATATACTTTCTTGGTGTCATTGCTATTCAGTATCCTTTACCAGGATGGGGTACAAGGAAAAACCGGATATGGCTTGTCGACCCCCCGAACCAGCCCCATTCTTGGGAAAACCAGCGATACGAAATAAAAGCGTCATCACTTTGAAACTTATTCAATTTTAACTAAGCTGTAAGCTTCTCCTCTGCATAATAAGAAAAGTTCCTTTTTTTCCATCCTTGCTTCACATTATACCTACCTCTTTGGAAGATTCTTCTTTTTTTTTATCAGACACAGAAGGTGAATGTCTATCGGTCCTGCAAAAGGGTGTGCTGTTCATCATGGTATGTTGGTTGGTGGGGGGTAATGGTGGACTGACGAACCACACTAAATGTAGGTGTGTGTGCGTGTAAAAAGGACGAAGCGACATGAAGTGCGGTGTGTGACACTGAGGTAAGTACAAAATCCAAAATTGAATACCAAAGGGGATGAAGAAAATTCAATTAAATTGTAAATGAAGACATCATCGGAAGGGAAAAACTAGAGGCAAAGCAGATTTGCCCGCCACCGTCACAGTCGTACATTCTATGTGTACAATTATTTCTTTTCTACTTCTGGGATTCCCTCTTTGTGGCAGTAGTACTCTGTATGGTCGCGAGGAGCATCCTTTCAATTGAATCTCCGACTCGGTAGAGCTCTTCGAAACAATTTCAATATTTCCCAGCGGCTAGAAAACTGCAACAAGGGTTGGCTTGATGGTAACACACACAAGCACCTATTTTTCTGTAAATATGTTTCAAAAGAAGAAAAGGACTTCATAATCGCTGCATAGCTGTCCATCCAGATTTTTTTTTCTTTTCATGTTGCGTTCCCTTATAATTTGTTTGCTGTTTTGTCTTTTTCTTCTTCTTTGCTCCGCTTTGTATTATTCGGTTATGTCATTTCCTTTTGTCTCCCTGTTGCTCATTTATATAAAAAACAAAATAGTTTCAGTTTATATCTTCGGGGCTGGGTGGTGGATACGCCCGCATCAAAGGACTCTTCTTGTCTGTTCATTGGAATTGGGATTTAAATTAAATTCCAAATGAAGATGTTTTACGAAAGAAAGAAATGGAGACGGAGGAAATTCCATAAAAAGGAAATTCAGGAAAAAGAAAGATGCGTTAATTTGTAAAAGGACAACGCAGTGGCAAGGTGGTGGGCGCATTTGGAGAAGGATTTCTTTAGTATTTTCATTCAGGTTGTATGGGTTTGGGTTTTTTGATGGAGACATTGTAATTAATGTTTCGGATTAGGCGAACGAAGATATTTTCCATTCGTTGGAAATTCTGTTTTATATGAATAAACATTTGTGTTTGTTTTAAAAAGATAAGTGATGGTCCTGTAATAGAACCCCATAATTATTTGCTTACCGATGAACAGTGATTACATTTTTTGCCATCAAAATTTTAACAGAAAAAAATGTATGCCTTCTTCTCAAGTGGTCTAGAGGGTACACTTGCTTGGATTAGTAGGAGCGGGAACACTGTGTTTCACTGTCCCAACTT
Organism: Rhingia campestris; assembly: GCA_932526625.1. Lineage (NCBI taxonomy): Eukaryota > Metazoa > Arthropoda > Insecta > Diptera > Syrphidae > Rhingia > Rhingia campestris. Next base: position 148,754,467 of record OW052183.1, read on the forward strand.
TTGTGAAAGTCTAAAATGGATCCAAGAGTATTAAACTGTCATAAGAAGCTCCTCAAATTTGCCATTTGGAAGCGGGGTTAAAGCGGTTTATGCGTCGTTAATTCCAGATATTTAATTTCATAGTCCAGGTTCAACCTAGCCCTCAATTACCATGGCTCCCCATTAGAACGATCTTTGGCAAACTGCGTCTACCATCTCAATCGGAAATAAAGACTCTTTGGGGCATAGAGCAATGTTCACTCTACATGGTCAAGACATCTTAAACGTCTTGTGAGTTTTTTTTAAAACTCGGTTTAATCAACGCAAACGGGACCGAAGATTTTTCGCTCGAAACTATTATTTTGGACCTGTACATCCTTCAGCGGCATTAAGCAGAACTGAGATGATCAGGGCTCTATAAAGTGCCTCGTTATAAGTTCGGGTAAGGGCTTTATTCTACAAGAACAATTCTACTTATGACATCTCGTTGTCAGCGGATCCAGTCAGACAAAGTTCCTTAATCACAAAGTTATATCAGTCAATAGTGACATTCTGTCCCATTCGTCGATGCTGTGTGTACTTTAGTGTGGACAGCAAGCACTAGGCCAAAATTACAGTTAAAGTTATTTTTGAAGTTTTATTTTCTATATTGGCAAACGTGACTGCCAACTTCTCGTTGGGTCCCATCAATGCATCCAATATCATCGCTTAATGCTAGTAGTTGCACAGATTTATGGATGAGTGTGCCTCTGGTATTTGCTAGGGAGTTTTGCACCAACGACTCAAGACATGTCTCCGTGACAAAATCCTTTTTTCCTACCGAATGTTTCGGTGAGTTCGTTGCCGATCCATTGCCGTAGAGTTCCCGAATTCCCCATAGTCATCCTGTAAATATCGACGAATTTTGGGGTCATTCGAAACTTGGCATGGGGCTCTGCATAGTTTGTCTTTATAAAATCGAGCTTTGAAATCGATGAATATGTGGTGGAATTGGGTTGGGACCAAATTTTAAAATGTAATTTCCGTCAGCCTTATTAGACTAATGTTCAGATATTGCTATCCTCATTTATGTCGGTGACTGGTAGTTTTGCTTGTCTCCTCCCATACTTAATGGTTCGTTCTGCCTGACAGCGGGAGATTGATTGACATCGCAGTTTCACACCCTGCAGAAGTGATTCCTCCATATCTTTAGCACGGACTGTAATTCAACTATGATTTTTCTTTGTTCATCTGTACAGGATTCTGGCCATGTCCTGTGTCCCCTGATTTGACATTTTACACTTTGGTAAAGCTACCGAACATCATGCCACTGAAGTGGCACCTCTCTATATCATCGACAGCGCGCTTTTCTTGCACATTTTTCTTCTTTCTGAAAAGCCGGTATTCTTCCATCCTACTTTGCCTTTAGAACTCTATTGCAGCTGTCGTCGTCACCCGCAGCTTAGCCTTGTTGGTCTGGTTCTTGGCTGCGAGCATCTGGGGGCAAGTTGTTCTTCGACATTAGATGCTGGTATGGTATGGTGTTAGAGAGGTTGCGTCTTTTGCTAATATTTTGGCGATCTTGCATTTGTAGTCCTTCGGCTTTAAATTTTCTTAGAGTAATTCTTATTTGTTGGTTCATGGTTGATGTCCACGTTCTTAAATTTCCACAATAAGGTTAAATTTCCTAATAGATGTTAGCCCCTCGGATTTTCGGACATCCAAAACAATAGTTCGTTGATCTGGATACCACCATGTATATCGAGCTGAGGAAATCGTGTACTGGCTATAGTGGCATTTCGTTCAGAAGCGAAGTCAATTAGCGTAATTCCAGTGCCAGGCATGATGTCGTTTAGATTTTTCTGTCCACAATACTGCTAATGCCAATGATGTCCTCTGTTCCTATTTTTGCGGATTCGTTCTTTGGCACTAGCTCAGAAGTTTTGTAAACGAGAAGTAACTAGAAACGATCCTTCGCAATTACATATTTTCCTTCGTTGACTTATTATTACGGGCTTGATGCGGATTTTTACAATGCATTCAATTAAAACAAATCGACTACTACATAGTCGCTATTTCTGCTCACTATAACGCGGACCCTAGAAGATGTCATAATTTTACATTCTTCTTTTGCCAGGACCATCCCATCACATTTCCTGGATTGCTTTAATGTCTTGTTAATATCAGAAAAGTGCATCTGCTAGTTGTTTGGCTGGATCTGTTCTAGGAATTGTTCTTAATTGAAGTTACACATACGAACGTCGCGTCGATCTCTTTTTTGCATGCCTAAAGCAACAGTATATTCCGAAGTTTTTGTTACTTTGTAACGATAAAGGTTTTCCTTCATTGAGTAGTTAACCCAAAGGTGTTCACTTTGTCCATCCTATCTTGGACTATAAACGATACCCTTAACTTCATTTTGGGAATTCTTCCAAAAACAGGTGTCTTAGTGTGAGGACACATGTTCGCCCATGTTCTCATCTGGTCACGCCAAGGCTTTACCCTTTGTACTGTGAAGGTACTCGGCATTAATGATCGCAACAATGTGGGTGAGAGCTGGAGTTAATATTCATAAGCTACCTATCATTTGTGACCACCATCACAGTTTACAATAACATGTCTGTTCCAGACATCGAAAAATGCACAATTCTACCATAAGGTCATATCATAGGTCTTGCTGTAAGTATCAGAATTGTTTTTGGTTTCTCTTGTATGTTATTAAGAGTGGAATAGTCTTACCCGGGATCTGAATAGGGAACGAATTTGTTTTCGAAATTCTTTATTGGTTGTGGCTTTTTTGGTTTCCACTCTTGTTGGAAACACTCATCTTCCAAACTAGGAAATATAGTAACAACATCCTCACAGTTATATAGGGTGTTTTTTAATGTATGGAACTTTAAGTTGGCATTTTGTCAGCTATCAAGTGATTTATTTTTAGTTTGGTTTGGCATTTTAAGGAATAGACTGACGTCTGAACAACGCTTCCAAATTGTGCAAAATTTATTTTGGAAATCATCGCGCACTATGTCCATTTTACGGTTAACATAATCGTCCATCAGAGCAATTCATTCGATTAAATATGGAACGTTTTCGCATCACGTTTACTCTAAATGATAATAAGCATCCACAAAGACGTCGTACAGTGCGTACAGAAGAAGTCATTACTGCTGTAGAGCGTAGTGTAGAAGAAGAAGAACAGGAATTGCATATGTGTCCATCCACTTTATGGACATTTTGCGGAAGGATCTTGGTTTGCGTGCTTACAAAATCCAACTCGTGCAAGAATTGAAGCCACAGGATCACCTAGTAAGATTCGGTGAATGGGCCCAAAACGTTAGGTAAGCTCATAATTTCGCGTTTTGGTCCTTTGGAATGGCCTCCGAGATCGTGCGATTTAACGCCACTTGACTATTTTCTGTGGGAATATTTGAAGTCGGTAGTCTACGCCAATAAGCCCGAAACGATTGACCACTTGGAGGACAACATTCGCCACGTTCTTGCCGATATATGGCGACAAATGATGAAAAAAGTCATCGAAAATTGGACCTCCGGATTAGACTACGTCCGAGACAGCCGTACGGTACTATGCCAGAAATCATATTTAAATTATAATGCCAGAAGATTATCTTTCGAATAAAGTTAATTTCATGTCAATTTAAAAAAAAAATCATCATTTCAATACCTCTAAAAATACACCCGTTTTTATCACCAACTCAATTTACAAAACAATGATACTTGAAACAAAATATTTTATGGTATTGATTAAAACATAAGGTGACAAAAAAAGGACTAAATAAACTAAGAAATTTCACCTCGGTATATATATAGTATACCCATGAATAGTCCTCACAATTTGCTCATAGATAGACAAACTCACAACATCTAAATAGAAGTATATATATATATGTATAGTATCAAGATACATTATGTTACGATGGTTCTATTTTTTTTTTTGTAAAAGTAAAAGAGTAGAACCAACAAAACATTCTCTTGGCACTGTTCTTTGTGCGCACAGGGAGTTAAAATCAAACGATGTCTAGGTGCAAAATTAACATTTTTTATTCTCTTCAGAAATCAATGAAGGATAGTGATATTTTTATATTCAAATATTCCAGGAAATCAAAAATCCTCTCTCAAATGGACTTACTACCTACAATAAAAAAACAGTGTTGCAATAAAATAATGGAACATATTTTTGATTTTTTAATCCCTACCTCAGTTGTAAAATTGAGTTTGATTGAAGAAAGGGAGTAGAATTCGAGTCCTTCAGTACATTTTGTTACATAATGTTAAGAGCAAGCTAAACACGAAATATGCCATTATGAAATATTATGAAGGATCTAGATTTTTAATTAGAAATCATAGATTATTTTGATTGATTCATAGAGTATATAGATTGGGGCTATGTATGGAATAACACATCGGATAAATGGCTGTTACGGCTTTACTGGCAAGTGTGTCCTCTTTAATTTTAATTTTCTATGACCGTTTGGTATTAATGTGGCTGGATTTCATTAAAACATCGGGCTTGATTGCATAGACCTTTGACTTAAAAAAAAGCTAAGAAAAAAGTCCAATGACATTAAATCGCATGATCTGAATGGCCAATTCTGCTCTTAAAAACGGCCGATTACACGATCAGGAAATGACTCATGTAGTAATTGAACTGTTTCTCTGGTTGTATCGCATGTGCCACCGTCTTGTTGAAACCAGATGTTGGTCACATCCATATCTTGTAATTTAAGTATGTTCTAAAACTTTATGAGCTAAATCTTTATAAATAAAAATCAAATGTCATTCTATGGGGGCCACATCACTTGAGAACGGCTGCGCCGTTTTTAAATCTTTGTCATAACCCAACTTATGTATTTACGGAAAGAGAAATTGACCACGCCCACAGTTTTTTTTTGTATATCCAAAATGGATTTGAAAATTATTTTATTTTTTTTTATTTCCTTAGATTTCGGTTATTTTAATGAATATGCATTTAAATTCTGTTTAAAGGGCATAGGAAAGTTAAATAAAGGAAAATCGTAATCTTAAAATTAAAAATAAATTCATTTAAACACTTCAAATTATTTATATTAATTAAAATTGAAATTATATTTAATAACGGGTCCGCCATCTAACGTTTTTTTTTTTTTCAACTAGTGCTTATTTCGTGAATGGTAACCTTAGCTCATGTCTGATTTGACAGATAATTAGTTTTATCCTTCCGCTAAATGAATATGGTTGTGTATACGCTTGAACAACGCTGGGAAATATTGCGACATTACTTTGAAAATCATGGTAATTTTGCAGAATTTGTGCGAAAATTGCGTATGGATTTTGGAAGAAGAGAAGCACCGTCAGCTCCGTATGTTCGTTATCTTGTGAAAAAAGTGAAAGAAACTGGCATCCTCATCGATAAACCAAAGCGTGAAAAGCCAAAAACAGTGCGTACACCCGAGAATATTGCTGCTGTGGCAGAAAGTGTGCGTGAAGCGCCATCAACATCAATTCATCGTCGTTCTCAACAATTGAACTTTTCGCAGACATCATTGAGACGAATTTTGCATAAAGACCTTGGTATGACGCCATACAAAGTCCAATTGGTTTAGGAGTTGAAGCCAACTGACCATCCAATGCGTTTTCGCTTCGCTAAGTGGGCCTGCGATCGACTTAGAGAAGATGCCGATTTTGCCAAAAAAAAAATCATCTTTTCAGATGAAGCTCATTTTGATCTTGGCGGGTATGTAAACAAGCAAAATTGTCGCATTTGGGGCACAGAAAACCCGCACGCATACATTGAAAAGCCGATACACCCAAAACGAGTCACTGTTTGGTGCGGATTTTGGTCCAGAGGCATAATTGGGCCATTTGCATTTGCCATGAGCAATGGCGATCGTTATCGGGAAATGTTGAACGAATTTTTGTTCACAAAAATTGAGGAGGAGGATATTGGAAACATTTGGTTTCAACAGGACGGCGCTACGTGCCACACAGCCGAAGCTACACTCGATGTTTTGCGCCCTGTTTTTGAAGATAGCATTATCAGCCGCAGAGCTGATGTCGTTTGGCCACCTCGGAGCTGCGATTTGACACCGTTGGACTATTATTTGTGGGGTGCCGTAAAAGATAAGTCAAAGTGATACGCCAACAAGCCAGAGACAATTGACGCTTTAAAGAGCAATATTTGTGAAGCCATTGGTGAAATACAGCTACACACAATCGATAATGTGCTTAAAAAAATGGACCGATCGTGTAGGCTACTGCATGGCCAGCCGAGACAGCCATTTTAATGAAATTATTTTCCATTATTAAGCGGAAGGATTGTACTTTCAAATAAAAAAAGAAATTTGAGAAAATATTCATTAGTTTTTTTATAGCATTTTCAAAAAAAAAAAGTTATTTGGCGGACCCTTTATAAGCCTGCTTTTCCTTCATCTTCATACGTTAAATGTAATCAGTCTACTCCATACACCTCGTTGCTGTTGAAATTAGATGAGCCTGGATGTACCTGTCCATAGGGTCCTCCATAGGGATGCATAGTAGGAGCTGGGACTTGTGCTTGATTTGCAAATAACAACAGATTCATATACATCCCACCAGGGGCCTCTAGACTTTTGTGTAGTTCAAGAAGATCTTTATATAGCGTCGGATCACCGTTATTCATTTCAAGGTATAACCGCTGCAGATAGTCTGGAACCAGTTGAATAACCTGCGCGCTCGTCAACTCTGGATGGTCTTGACTTCCTTTCATGTTTATTAAGCGCAGAAGAATATCAGACCTAAAGCCGAATATTTTATTTGACACTGCCCGATGGATTGCCGTAGTTTCCTAAGAAGGTTTGTCGATCGTACGTCATGAATTGCATTGCTGTTTGTGGTGGTCGCGTCTTCTCCGCTTCATATTCATCCCATGCGGCCTTATGCTCCTCCTCGGTAAGATTCTCACTGTCCTCATTCTCGAGAAGGGAATAGTGCTCATGGTATTTAAACAGCAACTTTTCATGGTTACTAAGGAGCTCTGCAAATAATCTGTCTTTTGGTAAAATTGGAATCTCTCGCTGTGTACTGGGCGTCAGTTCATACGAGTACAACTCTTGCGGATCACTCTGGTTGTAGTGCCATCTTATCTGTTGTTCATATATAACACGCTTGGCAGTTGCTTGCTTAGTCACCTGTCTTTCGTACACCTTTTGTTCCATTGTACCCAAAGCAATCAATCTATACATGTAATAGGGTTTCATTTGTCCAAATCGGTAAACACGAAAAATACTCTGCGTGTCATGTGATGGATTCCACGAGACATCAAATATAACTCCCGGTGAAACTGGAAAATTTTTTTTGATCGAATTGATTTTGGCAACGATACGCTCGCAGAATGATATTGCACTTGCTTCATCAGGAATTGCATCTACATTGTTGGGAGGCTGTCGAACTGTTCATTTAGCACAAAAGTTGCCATTGAATATGCGAATCAATGAAATTCCAAATCCAACGTGTAACATTTTCAAAAACAGCCCGATGGCAAACTGATCGTTTCGGATGAGTGTATAATGGCGCATAAAAAGTCTTTGGAAACATAAGACAAAACGATGCAAGATATGTACGAAACAATCCTAGACCGTTTGGTGGTGCGATAATTCTGTTGGCAGTTGATTTTCGGCAAACATTGCCAGTGATTCTACGGTCAACGCCAGTCGATGAACTTAATTCATGTTTGAAGTCGTCCGTTTTGTGGAAACACTCAAACTGACTATGAACATGCGTGTCGATCTGTAGGACGAGCAATCTGGAGAAGTATTTTTAAAGCAATTGCTGGACATTTCTTACTTACTTACTTACTTAAGTGGCGCAACAGTCCGGAATGAACCTGGGCCTCAACCAACTTGCCTCTCCAATTAGCCTGGTCCTTAGCCTTGACCAGGGGCATGTCGCTGTACAGCTCGTATAGTTCTTGGTTGAATCCTCGTCTCCATAGCCCGTCAACGCAAACGGGACCGAAGATTTTTCGAAGAATTTTCCTCTCGTGATGACAGCATATACTTAGTCTTACCCTCATTTACTGCTAAACCCATTTTCGCAGCTTCCTTCTCTATACTAGCAAACGTGGCTATGACATCACGTTGAGTCCTACCAATGATGTCAATATCGTCAGCGTATGCTAGTAGTTGCACCGACTTTTGGAAAATTGTGCCTCTGGTGTTGGCTTTGGAGTTTTGCACAATCCTCTCAAGAATCAGATTAAAGAAGTCACATGACAGCGCATCGCCTTGCCTAAATCCTTTTTTGGTATCGAATGTGTCGGTGAGGTCGTTTCCGACCCTGATGGGGCAGCGAGAATTCTCTATCGTCATCCTACACAAAAAAAATTGCTGGACATTAGCAGCGGCAAAATCCCTGTTGACGTTTCGGCTAGCTGTCTTCAATTCCCCGTCGTTTTCTGTCAAATTACTGAATCAAAATCCGAACTCATTCGAAAGGTGCCCAAAACTACAAATTGACAAAACAACGTTTGTAAAACGTTATGGAAAAAAGACATGCATGAGTACAATTTCTTTTCCAATTTATTCTGGAAAAATAGGACCACACCTTATGACCCATCCTGTATAATTATTTGAATTTTCCATCACAAGTCACTTCGATGAGTGTATCTATAAATATTACGATGATTTTTGTAGACACACTGTTATCATCATACCTACTCATCTTCTAGGGTGACTTCTTGGTCATCGTTTTGAAAAGCGATGTTAATAATAAAACGAAGGATGAAGTCATCAATTAATTGAAGCAGATATCCTCCATTCCTTCCTGCCATAACAGCTTAGCTGGCGGCATATGCTTCTGGTTCGTGATTAAAAAGGATTCAGAACGTTTGCATATACTCTATACACTACACACCTTTGTACATACATTTGCCAATTGCCAACGAGACCTTGGACCTGCTGTCATTAAATATCCTTTTATTTTATTTCTAATTTTTTTGCATTTTTTTTTTCTCTTCGTTCGTTTTATTTCGTTTTACTTGTGAAATTATCTTCAGCCATTGACACATATTGGCCACCATATGCATTCGATGGTCGATTTGTGCCATCATCGACATGCATGTGATCATCAGGAAGGCCCCGCAAGCGGTATTAAGAAGAAATTGAACGTTCTCGATATCTTGAGTTAACGTTTCATGGCAGCCAATTCTGCCGGCTGCAATTGGCCCATATGGCAGATAAATTTTCAGATGGGATTTGAAGATGTTGTATAAGAAACCGTAACCGACCGACCCTACCTCAGGACACCACATAGATGGTGTTAGATGTGAAAGCAGGCAAACTCACACAATACGGACGACTAGTCCTCCTGGGTTTAAGCAACACCAGCAGATACCTAGATAGCGTATTGTGCAGCAGCACATTATAGGATTGCTCTTGTGTGTGCCGTGTGCCATGTGCGGTGACTAGGAGCAACAGCAACATCACTATCGCTATCGCTACCATTCTAAGGAGAAGATTTCTCTCATGTCTACTTGGAATCCGGTGTATTTTATTGCTTAATTTTCTCTCAAGGATTCAAACATAAACTCAGGGTGTTCGCATACGTGTCTGCGTGCGTGCTTACGGTTACTCTCGACTTGTGTGTGCGTGTATTTGTGCATCGTTTTGTATAGGTAAACAATAGATTTATTTGAGATCTAGTTTTGAGAGTAGACGACACGTTTTCGGGAATTATCTTTGAGATATTGCAATTGCGGACAAATGATTTTGTTTATAGATACGTAGAACATGCATCTAACTCGTCGTACGAACAACTTCTAGCCGACCGGCAAAGTGTATAGATATAGATATATTGCACACATACACAGAGGCACGCAGAGGAGGAAGGAGGAGTGCACTTTGTTTATGGTGTTTCTTAGAAAAGTGATTTTATGAAATTATAGTGCTCCCATTCGGTAACTACTAATTGAAATATACGAAGATGTACTAAATGCGGATGCATGTAGTACGTGACTTCATGGAATAATTCTATGAGTTATCTAGTAGTTTTGCAAGATGATGAAATATTGCGTTTCGCTTGAATGTTTTACGTTTCTTAGGCTATATCCTTGCTTGAAGTTATACTTTGTAGGGGTAGTCGGTATTATGCCTTCGGATAGATAGATTTATGTGTTATTTCTTTCTTTGGGGGACTGCATACTGAGTGAGTATATAAATTTGGCATTATAACTTGAAGCTATTAACTGTCTTTACAATCAAAACATATGGCAGGAATGTAAAATCATTCAGAAAATGGTCATAGCCGCAAGTGATAGTAATATATTGCAGTTATCTAATTGGAAATTGCATTGCAAATCGTATTAATATGGACTCTATAAATTTATAACTAATTTGGGAAGATAGTTCTAATTTAACATTGCACTTATGTAGGTCTTAAAAGGGTTATTTGATAATGTTGTTCGATAAACGTTATGCAACAACTTTTTGGTTTAAGGGTCATTCAAAATTCAAAAGCCTTGTGATCATTTCTCTAAGCTGCTTTGAAAATCTGTCGGTGTAGTATGCTCAATTTTTTCGGTAACTGCATAGTTTTGCATACACAATATACATTCATACTAGGGTTTTCGCGTTCCCGGCTCTTTTTGATTCCCGGGAATCGGGAACTATTATTTTTAATTCCCGGGTACCCGGGAATGAGTTATTTAGAAAAAAAAACTCTAGTTTTTCAGTATTTTCTTTTTATTATAAAAATTTACGAGTCTGGTTGCCGGAGAAATAAGACTTTAAGAATACCAAAGCATTCAAGGACCTATCGGACAGCCTGTTTCTTGCTTTGGTCACAAAGTTTCCAGCGATTGAAAACACTCTCTCGCTTTCTGTAGATGTTGGTTTAACTGTTAAGAGGGATTTGTATAGCAGATCCAAATTGGGTGTACGTTTTTTATTGGCCTCGTATATCTGTAAGAAAAAACATATGGAAGGCTACAATCCGCTGTGCGGATCGTTGAATACCCTATCCCATCCTATCTGTAAAATTTAAATCCCCAAAAAGTGGACATGGCTAAGCACACGATGTGGATAAAATAAAGAAAATGTCATGGTGACAACAAATTCATCAGACTGCTTATAAAAAACTTTAACGGTTCTACAAAAGACAAGGTTTTCTCCTGCATATGTTATGGGGTAGTGTATAAAAATGGTTTTTATATAAAAACGCCCCCAAAAAGTGGGCGTGGGTTAAAATGGTCTATGGACGAAATGTTCATATTTATATTACTAATGATTCTGCATCAAAATTTTTTTTCGAAAATTTTAAAATTTGACCGAAAAACGTTTTTTATTAAAAACGCCCCCAAAAAGAGGGCGTGGCAAAAAACTTTATATGAACGAAATACAGATATTCAGATTGTCTAAATATGTTGTTCAGAAAGTTTTTCAAAATTCCTTATGGTTTGGCCAAAAAATACGTTTTTCTAAAAAGGGGGCGTGGCAGTTGGCGGATTTCAAAAATTTTTACACTTGTTCTGCTGGGAGCAACAAAGAGCACGTGTACCAAATTTCATCCTTCTAGCTCAAAATTTAAGGCCCAAAAACTGGTGACGTACGGACGGACGGACGGACGGACGGACAGACATGGCTAAATCGACTCAGCTATCGATTCTGAGTCGATCCATATACTTTGAGGTATATGTAGCTAAATTATTTCTCTATGTTACAAACTATGTATCAAAACTAATATACCCCTATGGGATAGGGTATAATTAGCAGAAAAAAGACATGGAATGAAAAGGTATAATATCCATTACCATACAGATAGCAAAAACAAAATAGAACATAATTTTTGAATAATGTTTATAGTTAAATAAATAGTATGTAAAATAATATGTTATGTGTACCTGGAATTCCTTTTTTTTAGTTTAATGCATCTTGTATCGGAAGATGCTGGAACAAGTCTGACGGCGTTGTTGATAGCTTCATTCAACTGTATTTCGAAAGATGTAGTATTATCAGACGATTCTTGCAACGTGAGAGTATCTTCTGCACTTGATTCAATTTTGCTAGAAAACAAGCGCATAAATATGTTTTTTTGCATATCTTAAAAGGCTTGTTTTCGAAGCATTTGGCAAGTCATTTGATGTATCAGTGTCAGGATTATGTAAATATTTGCAAAGGCCAAAAAGACAGACATCTCTCCTATCTAATTTTTTTTCTTCTAGTGCTAAATAAAACTCCTCTAAAAAAGGGAGTTTGAAGTCTTCGGATTGCATTCAGTAGAACTGAAAGAATAGCATCGCATGTAAGAATTGTTGGGTCTTTTCTGCTCAGTGCTTCCACCGCTAATTTAACAGGATTCAATAGTTGTACCAAATTCTGCAACTCTTCTTCATTTTTTTCATTCAAGTTCCAGTTGTAGTTAAAATCGACGAGAGCTTTCTTAATACTATTTTTTACCAACAAGAATCTTGCTACCATAGTAACTAAACTATTCCAGCGAGTTTTTACATCAAACAGCAACTGCATTTCTTGTCCTTTTTCTTGTTTAATTAATTGTTGAAGTAGAGTATTTTTTACTGGACTTTTTCGAAACATTTTTACGATTTTTCGGACCTCGTTTAGCAAATGGAATAAATCTGGAAGAATGGCAACTTAAAGGTCGTCTTCATTGTCAATAATATGAAATGAACGCTCGTAGTCTTCAGTTTCGAAATCGTTATTCTCCGCGTCTGATTCATTTTCATTTTGAATTGTATTTTTGCAGGCTTGTGCTAAAAGCACGGCGTGATTGATACAAAGCAACGTTTCTGACCGACTTTCTCTACCAAACTTCTTCATTACAGATGCCCCATCAGATGTGGTTTTCGATATTCAAATTGAATTCGTTAAGTTGCATCACATTTACCAGGAATAAACACCAGTCCTAAGGCAAATACCCTTCCATCAGTAGAGTGTAGGTTGATGTTCAGATAACGCCTATTTCTTAAGCTGGTCCATTCATCAAACGTTATACTGAGCCGTTAATAAGTATTGAATACTTATTAAACTTTGCAGTTGTATTTTTATGTCAGTTTTTATTTTATCGTACAACTCTTTAATGAGTTCCATAACCTTGCCTTCGCTTTTCGGTAAATCTAGTTTTTTTTTTGCTTAAAAGATTCGCGAATGAATTCACTGCGTGTGATAGCACGGATTGATATGCCGTCTTGAACAGCCAAACGAGCTATAACTTCGGAAATATAACTAGTAGGCTGGATTTTAGGTCGTTTTGCTTGCCACGCATTTTTGGTAACCGTAGAAACATTGTCAGTGTCTATAATAGAAGCGCTTGGTCGTGGATTATTTTTTTCGGCTTCTAACTGTGATATTCTTAGCTTATGTACTTACTAAGTGTTTCACTAAACTACTCGTCGACGAGCCTTTGCAAGACAGCATTTTTGGACAAAGTGAACACTGAGCCAACTCATTATTTTTTGTTTCTTTTTTTAAGTAATTCCAGACTTTGGAAGTTTGCTTATCCATGATGCACTACAAAGTAACAATAACCAAAACATAATGTAACGAATTTTCAATGCATTATAAAATAAGCTATATTTTCTAACTTACAAGAATCCCATAAGACTTGCAATTTAAATGTACGAGAATAGCAATACATAGCAATCAATGAAGTATTAAAAATGTACTTACCAGATCTAATGAACGTCAACACAAAAACAAGAACTAAAACTTTTAACAAACTTTGAACATGAACAACATAGATTAACTGGTGACGAAACTTTGTATGGCATTTAAACGTCTTGGCTACTAAGATTTTTAACTTTCTCTTACAAAGAGAAAGATATTGTTTTCGTGAAATTTTTCGACCTCGAGATTTTGATTGATTCTAACATTACGATGATAGCGGAGCCTAAAAAAGTGGTTTTTGGAATTCCGTCCGTCGGTCCGTCGGTCCGTCGCGTCGGTCCGTCGGTCCGTCTGTCCGTAATGGTCTCCCCAGCCTAAACGGCTTGACCGATGTTCTTCAAACTTCGTATCCAAGCTTGTTTTGGTCATAATTCTAGGCCATTTTTTTTGTTTGCTTTTAGCCATGTTAATAACGGTACCTGCCATATAAAATTACACATAACCTCAATTTTCTCGAAAACGGCTCTAACGATTTTGATTAAACTTTATATATACTATACTCATACTAGTCCAAACAAAACTGCACACCCAGTTTTTTCGAGAAAATCCATATAACGGATTTGGTCATTTAGGCCATATAAAGAAAATTGTTAATTTCTCGCAAACTATTATGTCAAATTGAATAAAATTTAATATATATACTACTATAATAGTTTTAAACAATTCCACATGACTAGTTTTAGCCCAACTATCAGCTAACGGAATTTTCAGTTGTGGCCAATAACGAAAATTAATTATTTTTCACATAGAAACCGATTCCTTCAAATTTCGGGGTAAACGTTCGTATAATCACATTTCGACATTTTATATAATTTTAAGCATTAATAATCAAAATGCGCACTATTTGATCTAACACCCAACTCGCTGTGAAAGAGAAAGTTGCGTACGACCCAGTCGTGCACCCACCACTCGTTATATATGTATATATTTTAAATATCGTTTTCACAAAGAAAACTATTAATTTTGAATGTAACCGGGTATCCGGGTATTATGAAAAATTATTCCCGGGAATGAAAACGCTTTCATTCCCGGGAATTTCCGTCCCGGGAAACCGGGACCGAAAACCCTAATTCATACATGAACAAACAGGAAAATGTCAAGATTTTCTTAAATCACTCATGCCATTTCGAAATGCATAATCACACAGTCAAAACCAAACACAAATACTGCTATAGTTTTTCTCCCGTCATAATTTTGCGTCAAAATTTCCCGGCACTGTTATAACATCGACTGACTACTTCGGTGGTCAAACATTGAATTTTCACCCAGCTGTGCCTACCAACTCAGATTCGCACCCTTCTCGTGCTGACCACTGAGGGCCTAGTAACTTGACAGTAGATAGGTTCTCAATTCCTGTGTAAAATCTTGAAAAAGTGATTATCCTAAGTGCTTCAACATATGCTTCGACATTTAGGAATCTCAATGGTAAGCCCGGCACCTTTAACAGATATGTTGGCGGATGAGCCAAAAGGCCAAAATAAGCGTTCAGTCCTGTAGTTGATAATGATGGCTCCGTTTCCCAGGGGTATCGAATAAACTGGAACTGGCCCTCTAGGTTGGGGGTTGTGGTATGGGTTAACTACCCACCCACGGAAAAAAATTCTTGTTACGAAGCAACCAAGAGCTTCGTAAAGGACTGATTTTATTATTGACGAACATGCTAAACGAATAACGAAAGCGACATACGTATCATCACCTGGAATGTGAAAACGTTAAACAGGAGACGTGCAGGCGAATAACTAGCAGAAGCCCTACGCTCCTACAAAGCAGACATTACTGCCACCCAGGAAACACAACGTGATGGGCCGGGTAAAATTATGATGGAAAACTGTGACATCTACTACGAACCGTGTTATAATGTGCAGAAACAGCGACGATTCGGATGTGGATTTGTTATACGTGGCATTCTTAGGCAAGAATTAGGGAATGCATTGTAATAATTCGCATCAATGCCAAATTCGCCATAAGTCTTATATCCGATCCCGCCCCGACGGATGAAAAACGTGATAGAGCGAAAGACTTGCCAAAACTTATAAGCGAATACCAAAGTACGATGTTCATGCTGGGAGATTTTAACGTAAAGGTAGAAAGAGAAGACATATTTAGCAGTATTGTTGGAAAACTACACTGTATTTTCTTACAATACTGCTTAAGATGTCTTCTCTTCCTACGTTTGCGTTAAAATCTCCCAGCGACAACACGTCTGAGAATGGACTTATGCTAATTGTCTTCACTGAGGAACGAAATGCCACTATAACCAGCACACGGTTTGCTCACCTATACCCATAAAGTGGACATAGTGGTCTCCAGATCACCAACAGTCACTCAATTTGTTCACATTGCCATAGACAAGTGGCACGCATCCACTATTTTGGATGTCCAAAAATTCCGATGCGCTAAAATTGACTCGGATAACTACCTTACTGCACCACGCCACCAAAACTCAGACATACTGATAACAAATTTTAAGTCGAAAAGCTCAAATCGCGAGGGATTGATTAAGCCTTCGCAGAACGTGTATCCCTTAAGCACTCTATAAACACCATTCCACCAGCATCTTGTGCCGAAGCGCAAAGGAAACGATGTCAGCAAGCCAATAGATTAGTAGCAACTGATGTGCTAGGTATATCGCGCCCACCAACAAGAAACCCGTCGTTTAATTAAGAATGCCGACAATAATACCGGCCAACAACGAGTCCACAATGCTAAGCTGCAAGTGAAGACAAGAGCTGCCATCAAGCTCTTAAGGCAAAGAAGCGTGCTATCGATAGTATAAAGAGGTGCCACTCCAGGAATGATCTTCTCAAGTTTGATGAAAGTGTAAAACTTCAAGGGCAGTGATACAAGGCGCTAACAGTATCCTGTCGAGATGAACAAAAAATTATCATAGTGGATACACAATGGATGCTGAGGATATGGAAGAAGCTCTTCTGCATTCTGTTAAACGGAGACAATGAGCAAAATTCCGCTGTCAGGGAGGATCAACCATTCAATATTGGTGAAGACAGTGAAAACTACCAACCACCCTACCTCAGTGAAGTGAGGTTAGCAATATCCAATTGTAAGCTTAACAAGGCTGCCGGAAATGACAGCGGCAATCATTTGGTTAATAACATTCACCAACAAACTTTGGTCGGATGAAAATATGGTTGAAGAATAGAATCTTGGCATGGTTAGCCTGAGCCACAAAAAGGAGACCCTCTGAGCTGCGCCAACTAGAGAGGCATAAGTCTCCTCAACATCGCCTACAATATCCTATCCGCCGTAATATCTAAACGCCTGAAACTGTTTACCAAACTGATCGGAACTTATCAGTGTCGTTTTATGCTAGGAGAGTCCACAACTGATCTTTGGCAGATCCTGCGTTCAAGAAGTTCAAATCGATACCCACTACCTATTAATCGATTTCAAAGCCGCATACGACAGCATTTATAGAGACGAACTACACAGAGCCATGTATAGTTTTGGTATGACGCCCAAACTCGTCCGTCTGTGTAGGATGACGATGGAGAATTCTCACTGCTCCATTTTGTTGGGAAACGACCTCATCAACACATTCCATCTCAAAAACGGATTTAGGCAAGGCGACGCACTGTCTTGTGGCTTCTTAAATTTGATTCTTGAGAGGATTGTGCAAAACTCTCCAGCCAACATGAGAGGCACAATTTTATTATTCGGTTCTTTTATGATTCGCCAACTCGGGTTAGAGTAAAATCCAACTCGAGTGAATTCGGTTTAAGTGTAACTCGGGCTAACTCGAGGTTTGTTTGACACTTCGGCAACAGCGTTGCCCCTAGTGTAAAAGTCTTTACATATACAAGAATGTTAAATGTAGTGATGAGGTTTTCCATGGGTGTTGTCCAAACTATCGTAACGAGAAGTACGTCCTGATACAATAAATTTCGACTGATCTCACACTTGCCAAAAAGGGTGAAAATAAAAAATTTCTCAAAGGCTCAGAATTGCTATCGCTTAAATCCTAAATTGTTTAAAAAAAATGAAAGCAATCTAAATTTCTTGTGAGCCAAATAAAAAATTTACATAAAACGAAACGAATAAACCAACCCTTTTCGTGTTCCACTATTTGACATTCAACAAGAAAATCTTTTTTTTTTCACCAAATTTGGTTGTCTTTCGTCCATCATCCTTTTCAAATCCCCAAAGGTAACACCCTCCTTTCATTGAGTCAGTTCAACCGCACCCCACTTAAATATTAAATAATCCTTGTACCTTCCCCAAATGAATATAATTTAAAAAAAAAGAAATGAAAAACAACTAAAACTCTTTCCAATCACGTCAAAGTGTATAGCACGACTTGCCGTTCATTCATGAAATTTCAATTGCGAATGCATTGCATGTGACCTCATTCAAAATAAGGTATCATTCATTCGTCATTGCGAGAGCAAAGAAAAAAGCTGCTGAAACCACCCATTCAGCGTCCCGTACTATTCCCTCCGCTTGATCCCTCTCAATATCCTTTCATTTAATGTGCAATCCATGACGAACGAGCTTAAGCCAAATGCTAACGAACATAATTCTCCCCCTGAATGGGGTCAAAAAGTTGAAAAGTTGAATGACAATCATTGGTTTCGAGATTCTATGCTTCCGACGGTTGTCCTTTGCTCTGCGTTTCCTGCCTCCGACACCACACAGCGTACTGCTATATATCTACAACTTTCTTCAGGGAATGGTGGGGATACAAAAATTCCTGCATATTGAATTTAAATATTTTCCTTGTCCCACGATCATGCTGCCACGGATGATGTGCCCGTGCTCGTGTACCAACACACTGGGCGGAGAGTACAAAAATGTTAAAACTTTAGGATGGACTGAAGCTTTTATTTGAAGAAGGATTATGGCTCTGGCCACTTTATAGAATCCTATGGATTTGTCCTTGGTAAACATTCCAATCGCATACTGAAGATGGCCTTTTGGAAAATCCGCTCGCCTCTGTTCCCCGTCATTCGGTGTTGGGAAGGGTTAAGGAATGCGAAACGTCTGATGCTTTCCTTCCTGTGCAGAATGAAAAGTAACAGCTTAATTGGAAGGACTATGTTGGTAGTTGTTCTAGTTTTCATTTTCTTTTTATTTTTGTTCGTGCATGTACTCGATTCATGTGAGGTTGATATCCTTACTAACATTTGGCAAAGGATTGCTAACACTCATGAAGATTGGAAATTTCAATTGTTCTATGATTCCAAATTATTGGAATTCTTAATAAAATGTTCGTATTACAGATTATGACTTAAGTAAGTGCAACTTGGAACACCATGCAAGGCTACCACAGAGTAGGTGGCTTGAAGTGATGTAAAGGATGGATTTGTGTATTGGACTTGGAAAATTATTGAAAATAGAAGAAATGTTTTTGTATATACCGGTTGCGGAAAAATAACTTCCTTTTTTGTAATGTGCGCCATTCAGGAGGGGTAGTTATGAAGTTTTGTTCACTACCCGACCAGTCGTCATGATGCGTTGGAACATGGATTTCACTCTTCAATTCGCACGGCCTTCTAGTGATAAATATTCGCCTTCCCTTGGACATTATTATCGTTTAGTTTCCCACGGTTTAATGAATTGGACTAGGGAACATTTGCCAACAGGAATCGATAATGTGCGCCTCATTAATAAGGTGCGGTTTTGAGTAGCTAGCCTGATCCCCCGATTTGGTTCAATAAAATATTGTTAGCAGAGTTTTTGAAATACCGCGTTTATGTCAACCATCCATGGACCATTCAAGATCTGAAGGCTATGATTCGGGCAGGCATAGCAAAAAGACCTACTGCTATCCTGTTAGGGGAATGGCGTTTTCAGGGTATTGGCAATTGGGGACGTCACCAACCGGATATGATCTTCACAACTGTTTTAAACAAAGAACACCGACAAGAGCAAGAAAAACGCTCTATTAAGGATATAGACAGGTGTCACTCCAGGAATGATGTAAAACGTCGAAGCCAGGGATACAGGTCGCAAACAGAATCCTGTCGAGGTAAACAAGGAAATATCTTAGTTGAGACACAGTCGATGCTGAGGAAATATGGACGAACTACTTCTACCTTTAAACGGCGATGATGAACAATCTCCCGCTGTTAAGCAGAACGAACAGTTCAATATTGGTGACGACAGCGAAAATACCAACCACCCGACCTAAGTGAAGTGAGGATAGCAATATCTAAACTTAAGCTTAACAATGCTGCCAGAAATGACGGCCTTATCTCCGAGCTCTAAAAAGCTGCCAGAGATGATTTGGTAAGTAACATTCACCAACTCTTAAACAAAATTCGGTCGTATGAAAGTATGCCTGAAGCATGGTTTACATGATCCACAAAAAAGAAGACCCTCTGAATCTCGCCAACTATAGAGCCATAAGTCTCCTCAACATTGCCTACAAGATACTATCTGCTGTAATATATGAACGTCTGAATATTAAACCATTTACCGAAACAGTGTGGTTTTGGGACAGGAAAGTCCACAACCGATCAAATCTTCACACTTCGGCAGTTCCTGGAATAACTCCAAGAAGTCCAAATATCTACCACCAATTCATCGATTTCAAAGCCGCATTTCTAAGCGTTTTTAGAAACAATTTATACAGAGCCCTAACTAGTTGTGGTTACCGCCCAAACTCGTCCGTCTGTTCAAGATGACGATGAGAAATTCTCAAATCAGGAAAATTCTCAGGGTCGGAAACGATCTCAATGAAGCATGCGATACTAAAAATGGACTGAGTCGATGCACTTTCATGTGACTTCTTCAATCATTTTCTTATGAGGATTTTGTAAAACTCCCAAGTCAACACCAGAGGCAAAATCTTCCATAAATATACGCCATCGATATTAACATCATTGGTCGGACTTACTGTGATGTCATAGCCATGTTTCCTAGTCTACCTCTTCTCCGCTATAAACATCTCGTCAAAAAGAAAACAAAGAATTACTCTTGCCAAGCACTATTTCTTCGTGCTACGAACTTCTAAGGAGATCCCTTACAATACCCTGATCAAAAGTTGATTCATGTTTTTAAGATGCTAGCGGGGGATTGACCCTTTTATCAGCTAGGGAAATGCAACTGGACGATCCTAGTCTGGCTAGTTCGTCTGCTTTCTCATTTCCTATAATGTCATTATGTCCTGGCACCCAGATAATTTGGACTTTGTTCTGGTTACAAAGAGCCTTCAGCTCTTCGCGGCAGCGTCCAACTACCCGTGATTTTACTATATTGGATGCCAGAGCTTTAATGGCCGCTTGACTATCCACGTAGATGGAGATATCCTCATGTGATATGTGCAATGCCCTAGCCGATTCGGCAGCTTCGAGTATGGCCAGGATCTCAGCTTGGAATACACTACACGAGTTTGCTAATCTTAAGGATGTAGCTTGCCCGATCTTTTCAGAGTAGACACCAGAGCCCAGTCCGAATTCCATTTTGGATCCGTCGGTATAGATTGCTATTTCTGTGTTAGATAACACATTGTTTGAAGACCATTCGTCTCTGCTTGGTATTCTGATGGAGTAATTCGTATCAAAGTCGTGATATGGGATCATGTAGTCAGATGCTACATCCGCATATGCCATTGAGTTTAATATTGAGCTATGGCCTAAAGGCTTCGTAAATAGATTGCCCGTTTCTTTGAGTCTTGCTGCGCTTTTTGCTGCTGTGTCATTGATTTGTAAGTCAATTGGTGTTATGTTTAGTATTGTGGGGCTAGTGCGCATGGCTCCTGTCGTGAGTATGCATGCTGTCCTTTGAACTTTCGTAAGCTTGGTCATATGTTTTGCTTTTTTCATAGCATTCCACCAAACCAAGCAACCGTATGTTAGGATTGGTCTGACAATAGCTGTGTATAGCCATTTTGTGACCTTCGGGGATGGGCCCCATTTTTTGCCGCAGATTCTGTTGCAGCTATAGAGGGCAATATTTAAGGACCGGGCTAAATGGAGACGCATTTTGGTTGAGGCTCAGGTTCATTAAGGGCTGTAAAGCCACTTGGAATACCCCTCATTTGTAAAAACATAACTTGAATTTTTCACGAGCGCACTTGACATGAAATTTTTAGATGCTTAATGCCACTACATCTTTTTAGTTCAAGAAAATTGGAAATTTTAATAAAAATTTAAAAGTTTTCCAAATGGGGAAACCGTTCATTAAACAGTATGCGAAATAAAATCTTTATATGCATAGAGATAATGTTATAATTTTATACACTGACAATAATCTAATCCAATATTATATTAGTAGCAAGGACATCACAAAAAACCATCTTCTTCTTTTCAACCGAATAAACAAATCAAGACCTTAACTTCAACCTTCAATCAACTCATCCTAAATAAGTTCAATAGATACATGTACGTGTGTAGTTTTCTCATGGATTATACATACCGTCTACCCCAGAGAAGAAGAATCATTGACGAGTTAGTAAAATGACAATGCGCCTTTAATGATAGTGCACTTTAAATGACAGGCACCCTTGATTAACGACTTCGATTGATGCATTTCACTTCACTTCCTCTACAGGGAGCTCAATTCATCGCTAACAACAATGTAATTCCCCCCCCCATCCGCATCCTTCGTTTCCTGTACTATACGTTGCTCTTGCATGCATGAATTGCTACATCACATGAGAAATGGGGCAAACTACGGATGTGAGAATTATAATTTATCCTGATGTAACATCCTGTGGAGTGTATTAAACTTTCAACTAATCGATGTTTTCCAAACGGGGGAAAGCATTTTTTTTTTCCTTTTCGTCGATTTTTAATTTTCTTCATCTTGGCATGGCGGTCGGTGTGATCAATTTTGTGAAAATGTAATTGCAGGGAAATAGGTAAAAGGTAGTAAACGTTCTGTTAACAGTATGTTTACCGTATTTCACCCATCAAAAAAATTTGTTGATAGGTGAGTATGTGAATAAGTGGATTTATTTTGTATTGTCAAAAGAGTGTCAATCAATGGAATAGTCATTCAGTTTCTTTGGTCGTCAAAATGTAATGCTCCTGTGCCAAAAATTCTTGTTTAAAATTAACAGTTGCAGAACGTAAATTAAGCTATTTATTCATAGACTTGTATTCTATCGGCAGGTTGATACATAAACATATCCAACATAGAAATAATCTTTAAAGAATAAAATTTTCCAGTCCACAACTTCCGAGACTTTTATATCTCGATAGATCTTTAACGTAAACATTTCTGAAATACTTAAGAAACTCGATTATTAACCACCATTCACCGAAGATGCTACTTTGTATGCAAGCAGCTCGAATATCGAAGACATTTAAACTCAGCTTCACGCAAGTTTGACAAATTTGAAATATGTTGCTCGGAATGGAAGCTTAAATAGATTAGGGGATATGTGAAGCCATATTGTTCCGCACATCAGTAAAGCGCGATAATTCGGATTTGGAAAAACCGGACTGGAAAAACCTTAGAATTACGTTTTTTTTTCGTGGGCTGGTGGAAATCTTAATAGACACGATTAGCACGTGCCCACAGAAGTGTTATATTTTTACTCACTAAAACCACCAACGGGTTTGTATTTGTATTGCGACTTATCTAGCAGTTTTTTTTTATCACGAGGATACATGAATGTTTGGCAGGTAACTTTCCTTTGGGAGTTCCTGCTTTTCCTACAATTTATAGAGCGGTTTGTTATTATGGGGCCAAAAACAAGGGTTAATTTCTTTGAAGACGCCGCGATAAATTTGTTTCGTCAAGAATTTGAAGGACCGTTGTGTTAACTTTTCCTAATAAACGTTTTTGGTTTTATCTTTAACCGCGGGAATGGCCAGATTGCTGTGTAGATCTTTGTTCCTTGTGTTAAACGGCTTATTGACGAATGATCATAACAATTTTTCTTCAAAAGTTCGGCGAATTGTTGGTCCTGTGCACGAGGAGAGCGAATGGAGGAGAAGATACAACCGCGAACTCTATGAGCTGTACCAAGATGTGCATGTAGTCCGAAAACCCAAACTACAGTGGCTCGGCCACATCGAGCGAATAGACAATAATGGTCCAGCTAAGAGGATCTTGGAATCCCAGCCTCCAGGTTCGAGAAGGCAAGGAAGACCGAACCTCTGTTTCAAAGACCAAGCCATTGCGGATGCCAGAGCGCTTGGTCTATACAACTGGAAGCAACGAGCCAGGGATCGTAGAGGATGGAAGGCTGCAGTGTCTCAGGCAGAGACTCTCCACGGGTTGGGAGCCCGATAAGTAAAGTAAGTAAATAAGTACTTGGATGAAAAACTCAAAAAGTCCATATCGATACCAAGCACCTATTCATCGAGTTCAAAGCCACAATCGACAGCATTTATAACGGGTGATTTTTTAAGAGGTTTAGAACTTTTTTAAAAAAAAAAACACAAAAAATTCGAAAAAATTAATGAAATATTTATTTGAATCGATAGTTTGAACCTTGCAATTTATTGTTTAAAGATAATTTCATGCAAATGTTGACCGCGGCTGCGTCTCAGGTAGCCCATCCGCTGAGTCCAATTTTAGCATACTCTTTCACACATATCGGCCGGTATCTCACGAATGAATGCATGGATGTTGGCTTCCAGTGCGTCAATCGAAGCGGGCTTGTCCCTATAGACATTAGCCTTGACATACCCCCACAAAAAATAATCTAATGGTGTCAAATCGCACGATCTAGGCGGCCAATCGACCGGCCCGAAACGTGAAATTAACTGTTCACCAAACTCGCCTCGCAATTGCGCCATTGTTTCGCGTGCTGTGTGGCATGTGGCACCGTCTTGTTGAAACCACATATCATGCAAGTCAAGAACTTCCATTTCGGGCAAAAAAAAGTTTGTTATCATCGCTCGGTAGCGTTCACCATTGACAGTAACGCTGCGATTCGCATCATCTTTGAAGAAATATGGCCCAATAATGCCGCCGGCCCATAAACCGCACCAAACAGTGGCTTTTTCGGGATGCATTGGTAGCTGTTGCAATGCTTCTGGCTGATCTTCACTCCAAATGCGGCAATTTTGCTTATTAACGTACCCATTCAACCAAAAATGAGCCTCATCGCTGAACACAATTTTTCGATAAAAAAGCGGATCCTCGGCCAGCTTTCCAAGAGCCCATTCACCAAAAATTCGGCGTTGTGGTAGGTCGGCTGGCTTTAGTTCTTGCACCAGCTGTATCTTAAAAGGCTTTACGCCCAAATCCTTCCGCAAAATTTTCCACGTAGTGCTGTAACAAAGGCCTAACTGCTGGGAACGGCGCCGAATCGACATTTCGCGGTCTTCTGTCACACTAGCTGATACGGCCGCAATAATTTCTTCACTACGCACAGTACGTAAACGTGTTGGTGGTTTAATTTCCAACAAAGTAAATTTGGTTCGAAATTCGATCACAATCTTCCGAATAGACTGCTCAGAAGGTCGAGAATGCCGATCATAAAATGGAAGCAGCGCGCGATGAACATTTCGAACCGAGCACGAATTTTGATAGTAAAATTCAATAATTTGCAAGCGTTGTTCATTTGTAAGACGATCCATGGTTAAATTGCAAACCAAACTGAAGCTGTTTGACAGTGACACAAGGTACTAAACACACGTCAGCTGTCAAAACCAGTGTTGCCAAAACCAAACCAGCTAAAAAATCACCCGTTATAACCATTACCCCTATCGAGGTAAACCTTCGGAAGAAAATTTTCACCGATACGTTCAAAATCGGAGAACTATCTACCGAAGTATACGCTTCGATTAGCTTTTCGAACAGATTTTCCGACCAACTGTGACGCACTTGATCTTGATATGCGTTAAGCCAACAATTTATGACAGCTATGTGTTGAATTCGAAGTTGTCCGACTAAAAATTGCTGCGGAATCAAACGAACTTTTTAACTTTCCCTTACAAAGAGAAAGATATTGTTTTCGTGAAAATTTTCGACCTCGAGATTTTGATTGATTCTAACATTACGATGATAGCGGAGCCTAAAAAAGTGGTTTTTGGAATTCGGTCCGTCGGTCCGTCTGTCCGTGACGGTCTCCCCAGCCTAAACGGCTAGACCGATTTTCTTCAAACTTAGTATCCAAGCTTGGTTTGGTCATAATTCTAGGCCATTTTTTTTGTTTGCTTTTAGCCATGTTAAAACTGGTACCTGCCATATAAAAATTACACATAACCTCAATTTTCTCGAAAACGGCTCTAACGATTTTGATTAAACTTTATATATACTATAACCATATTAGTTTCAACAAATGTGCATACCCAGTTTTTTCGAGAAAATCCATATAACGGATTTTGTCATTTAGGCCATATAAAGAAAATTGTTAATTTCTCGCAAACTGCTATGTCAAATTGAATGAAATTTAATACATATACTACTATTACAGCTTTAAGCAATTCCACATAATTAGTTTTAGCCCAACTATTACTAAACGGAATTTTCAGTTTTGGCCAAAAACGGAAAATCATTATTTTTCACATTGACATCGATTCCTTCAAATTTTGGAGTAAAAATTCGTAAAAATACATTTCGACATTATTTATATCATTTTAGCATCAATAATCAAAATGCTTATGATTAGATCTAACGCCCAACTTGCTGTGAAAGAGAAAGTTGCGTACGACCCAGTCGTGCACCCACCACTCGTTTATTTTAGAATACCTCGAAAGCAAAGGATAAATAAAATATCTATTATTTAGTTGAATAAATGCGTTAGTGGAAGTGGCGCTAAATTCAATATCTGCATCTATATTAAAGCATCCGCTGCAATTAAGTTCCCATAAAGATAGTTCTTAAAAAAGAAGATCCCAACCCAAGAAAGAAAGCAATAAAATCAAAACAATTAATTTTGTCTTCTAAACAAATGTATAGCAAGACCGTTATAGGTATACAGCCGAATCCTGCAACCACTGCCACCACCAGAGGACATAGGAATACCACAATTTGTTTTGTTGCGCTGCAAGGTGAATAGTGTCGCCACATTCGCTTTTATGGTTTCGCAAATTGCAACATTTATTTTCAAGATGAATGGATGCCGTTTACTCGCGCCTATTAGTGGTCAAAAAATTTACTCCAAATATACACGAACACACAGAGACAGAAAGCGACACTTTTAAAACAGATGGCCAGGATAGACAGAAAGAAAAACAAAATACAAAACAAAGCGACTATAGCTTTGTGTCCTGCACTTTCTGTTGCCATTCATTTGACCACAACTACCGAAAGGGATCTTACGAGCATTCCATTTGAGAAAAGCAATACTTCACTTGCGTTTGGTCCTTTATATGTGGTTCCCAAGCTGCTGCACTGGTCTCTCATAGAATCGCATTTCATTGCACGCCATTTAACAAAACATACACTGTGGAGCGAATCCTGCTGCGGAAGGAAGTAATTAAAAAAAAATTGCAAAATTTATGCTTTTTAATAGCAAGGAAAATGAATTACAAATATTCCTCTTGAAGTGTGGAATGTAATCTTGTTTCGTCACTTGCGGATGCAGGTGAACCTCGACATAGATACTTCTCATTTCGTCCTAAAATACGAGCACAATAAACGTATTAAAGCAGTAAAGGGATTTGTCGAGGCACAAAGCAATTTCAAAATCTAAATAGGTCTGCTGATGTTCCTTTCCTGCTGTATACACACGCATACACAATGCTGCTGTTATATCATTTTCTATACACGTTTAGGAAGCTGATTTAGAAGGACCTCTGATGTGTAGTTTTAACCGTGTATTTACCTTCAAAACATCCCATTCCCATCCAATCCGATTCGACTATAGGTACATCGAATGCTAATGCAGACTTGAATTACGCAACACATAGGTATAAGTGTATCCTTTGTGGTAGCATACCATCAAATTGCATGTGTGAAACATGAGCTTCGGAGTGTCCAACGCCCGGTCCACACAGAGTCACTCATAAGTAGTGAAATATTAAGACAGTCGACATCGGATAAAGTGAGGTTATCGATACGTCTTCGTAATCATATTGTTCCATTGGCTTTTGAAACTCGAGGTATATGCCTAAGCATGTCTTGTGTGTTCTGAGGCAATTATCCGGGACTTACAAGGATTGAGTTCAATACACTATTACGGGTGTGCAAATTCTTGTGTTTTAATCGGATATAATGTAGCATGGTATTGTTGGGGCAGGGTATATGAGAATTGAGGTACCTAGTTGACACGATACAAAGACGATGGATTGAGCGATGAGAGAAGGCGTATAGGGACGGACAAATGAATTGTTCTTTCGAAAGGTAGACGAGGAGAGGCAGCTTTTGTCTTATTAGGTTATGTGACATGCAGTTGACTGGTGGTTTATTTATGTATACAAGATTGAAATACTACTTTTTGACATAATCTCGTTCTGCAGGTTCTGTAAATACGTACGTTTGTAGTTGATAATTGGTACAGCATCTATACCCAAACTTAAGATGAAGACGCAATTCATATCTCGTCTTGGAAGACGATAAAGAAACATGCGTACTTATTTTGTGGGGAATTATTTTCATAGCTCGAAATATGCATGTTCAAATTTTAGCAAATCTTGTATTTTTTATCATCAAAATACCTACCCCATCTTGGAATAAAAGTAGTAGGGTGGAGTATATATTCTACAAGCTAAAGGGAGAAAGGTTGGTCTGCACTTGAGCTAGCCAATAGTAAAATTATATACTTGGTGACCACTGGGTTCCTTCTCAATGGAACCATCTATGTACCATCTTAACCATATTTTTTTTGGTTAAGATTTTAAATATAATTATTGCTTTTAAATTTTATAATTCTAATTGTAATTATATATTTCAATTTATTAATGTAGTAGGTAATTATATCAATATGTCGTAGGTCAAAAAAAATATTTTCTTTTCTAGATTTGCATATGCAAATTTAAGTAGAGTTCTTTCAAAAATAGGAACTGGTCCTCCAGTTTGTGGGTTGTGCTTCGGGTTAACCACCCACCCATGGACAAAAAAAAACTATATGTATGTTACGAAGCAACTAATAGCCTCGGAAAGGACTGATCTTATTGTTGACGTCCCTGCTAGACGAACAAAGGACAACGACGTTCGTATCTGCACCTACGATGTAAGAACATTAAACAAGAGAGGTGCAGGCGAACAACTATCGGAAGCCCTAAACTGTTACAAAGCAGATATTACTGCCACCCAGCAAATACAATGGGATGGGATGAGGATGAAAAACTGTGACATTAACTACGGAACGTTTAAAGGGAGCAGAATAAGCGACTATTCGCATGCGGATTTGTCATAAGTGCCAGACATAGTCAAGAAGAGGTATGTTTCCAAGACATTAGCGAACGCATTGTAACAATCCGCATCAAGGCCAAATTCGCCAACATAAGCGCTCATGCTCCGACGGAGGAAAAAGATGATACGACTAAGGATTGCTTCTACGAGCTCCTAGACAAAACCTATGAGCGACTACCAAAGCACGATGTTAAAATCGTGCTGGGAGATTTTAACGCAAAGGTAGTACTGTCGGAAAACATAGCAGTACTGTCGGAAAACATAGCCTACACGACAACACGTCTGGTAACGGACTTAGGCTAATTGACTTCGCTACGGAACGAAATGGCATTATAGCCAGCACACGGTTTCCTCACCTCGATATCCATATGTGATGTTCTAGGTTTCTCGCGGCCACCAGCAAGAAACCCCTGTTTTGATGAGGATGAGATGCTCGCAGCCAAGAACGAGGCCTAGAAGGCTAAGCTTCAGGTGAAGAGGAGAGCTGCCATTGAGCTCTATAGGCAAAGAAGAAGGGAAGAACATCGGCTTTTCAGAAAGAAACTCATGCTTAATAAGGCCGCCGGAAATGACGGCCTTCCCGCTGAGCTTTATAAAACTGGCGGAGATGATTTGGTTAGCAACATCCACCAACTCATAAGCCAAATCTGGTCGGTTGAAAGCATGCCTGAAGAATGGATCAGCATCGTTTGCCCGATCCACAAAAAAGGAGACCCTCTCAACTGCACCAACTACAGAGGCATAAGTCTACTCAACATCGCCTACAATATCCTATCTGCCGTAATATGTGAACGCCTGATACCGTTTACCAACAACCTGATCGGCCCTTATCAGTGTGGTTTTAGGCCAGGAAAGTCCATATTCGATCAAATTTTCACACTTCGGCAGATCCTGGAAAAAACCCAAGAAGTCCAAATCGATACCCACCACCTATTTATCAATTTCAAAGCCGCATTTATAGAGACGAACGTGATGTCATAGCCACGTTTGCTAGTATAGAGAACGAAGCTGCAAGAATAGGTT
The DNA here is from genome assembly GCA_932526625.1 of Rhingia campestris. Classification (NCBI taxonomy): domain Eukaryota; kingdom Metazoa; phylum Arthropoda; class Insecta; order Diptera; family Syrphidae; genus Rhingia; species Rhingia campestris. Next base: position 148,784,319 of record OW052183.1, read on the forward strand.
TAGCAGTGAATGGGGGTAAGACTAAGTATATGCTGTCAACACGAAAGGATACACAACATCGACGAATTGGACAGAACGTCACCATTGACAGATATAACTTTGAGGTAGTATGGGACTTTGTCTACCTCGGCTCCGCTATTAACTCTGACAACAACATCTCGTCAGAAATCAAACGAAGAATTACTCTTGCCAATCGCTGTTTCTTGGGGCTAAGAAGGCAATTTAGGAGATCCTATATAAGTCCCTCATTATCCCAGTCCTGCTCTATGGCGCTGAAGCATGGACCGTATCAAAAGCGGATGAAGAAATCCTTGATCGATTCGAGAGAAAAATACTTCGGAAAATCTTCGGTTCCGTTTGCGTTGATGCGCTATGGAGACGAAGATTCAACCACGAACTATACGAGCTGTACAGCGACATACCCCTAGTCAAAAAACTCCGCATTTGACGTTTAAGATGGCTAGGACATGTAGAAAGAATGGACACCAATACTCCGGCTCGCAGAGTCTTCGACTCCCAGCCAGACGTCGGACGCAGTAGAGGAAGACCTCGCCTTAAGTGGCGCCTACAAGTAGAAACCGACCTCAACCAACTTGGAGTGCGCAACTGGAGGCAGTTAGCTAAGGACCGGGCTAATTGTAATTGGAGAGGCATGTTGGTTGAGGCCCAGGTTCATCCCGGACTGTAGCGCCACTTAAGTAAGTAATAAGTGATTATTTTATGAACAATCTTAGTCGGAAGAAGTTAAAGATCTCGGGGTCATATTTGACAAACAATTAAAATTTTCTTCTCATTATGATTACAATGTAGCAAAACCAAATTCAATGGTTAGTTTTCTAAACCGAAATTGCAAGGACTTCCGAGACGTATTTAGCCTTAAAACTATATACTGCTCGTTAGTCATGTAGTTGGAATACACATCCATCATATGTAATGCAGGCATTTAGATTAGAAAGAGTTTAGAAAAATTTCACGAGGTAGGTACGCATTCCGTAAATTATTTACGTTTGAAGAATTGCGTAGTTATGATAAAAGATGTGAGCAAATTGGCTTGCAAACCTTAAGTTTCAGGCGTAAAGTCTGAATTATCATGTTGTTTCACCGGAATTGATTTCTTTTATTAATTCGTATGCTCTCAAAGAATCGCTTAGGGAGCGAAATTTGTTAATGTCGAGCTCTCTTAAACCAACTATGGCAGCAATGAGCCTATTACACGATGCATATGCATGTTTAATTTGGTAAGCAACAAAATTGATTTTTGTTTGCTTTAAATTAAAATATTGTTTATTTAAGTAGTCTATAAGGTTGAAAATCGGTAGATGACCATCTAAGTCGCGCAACAAAAACCAGTTGTGTAAAGCGATACTGAGAGCGTAGTGCTCTGTGATGTGAAAAAAAATTATGTCATTGCGATAGACAAGAGACATGCATCCAGTATTTTGGATGTCAGTACATTCCGAAGCGCTGACATCGACTCGGACCACTACCTTGATGCAGCCAAGGGAAGCATGCGGATATCCACCACGCCACAATAAACCAGAAATACTGCAATCGCAAGACACCGCCAAGGCCTTCGCACAACGCGTATCCCTTAACCTCTCTAATCACACCATACATCCAGCATCTAACGTCGAAGAACAATGGCAACGATGTCAACAAGCCATTAGATCAGCAGCAACTGATGTGCTAGGTTTCTCGCGGACACCAGCAATAAACTCCTGGTTTGATGAGTAATGCCGAGAGATGATCGCAGCCAAGAACGAGGCTAAGCTGCAGGTGAAGACGAGAGCTGGCATTGAGTTCTATAGGCAGAGAAGAAGGAAAGAACACCGGCTTTTCAGAAAGAAGAAAAAAGAGCAAAAAAAGTGCTCGATCGAGGATATAGAGAGGTGCCACTGGAAGAATCACTTCTGGAGACTGTTAAACGGCGACGACGAACAACATTCCGCTGTCAGGCAGAATGACCCATTTAAAATTGACAACGGCAGCGATAACTGCCAACCACCCGACCTAAGTGAAGTGAGGATAGCAATATCTAAACTCCAGACTAAAAATGCAGCCGGAAATGACAGCCTTCCCGCTGATCTCTATAAAGCTGGCGGAGATGACTTTGTAAGTTACATCCACCAACTCATAAGCCAAATATGGTCGGATGAAAGTATGAATGGAACCTAATTCTCCTCAACATCGTCCACAAGATCCTGTCCACAACGATCAAATTTTCACACTTCGGCATATCCTGGAAATCATGTATATGCTGTCAACACGAAAGGACACACAACATCGACGAATTGGGGAGAACATCACCATAAGTTAGTTTGAGATAACTTTAAGTACGGGACTTTGACTACCTCGGCTTCGCTATTAACTCTGACAACAACATCTCGTTAGAAATTAAACGAAGCATTACTCTTACCACCCGCTATATCTTAGGGCTAAGAAGGCAATGCGGTAGTAAAGCCCTCATTCGAACTAAAAAGGAGATCTATATAAGACTCTGATCATCCCAGTCCTACTCTACGGCGCTGAAGCATGAACAGTATCAAAAATCGATAAAATTTCTTCAAAAAACCTTCAAAAAATCTTCGTTCCCGGTTTCGTTGATGGGCTATGGAGACGAATGACGAAAGTGAAATCCAGACTTTACCGAGCAGTACAGCGACATCTCCTAGTAAAAACAAAACTCCGCATTGGACGTTTAAGATGGCTAGGACATGAATGAATGGACACCAATACTACGGCTCTCAGAGTCTTCGATTCCCAACCAGACGTCGGACGCAGTAGAGGAAGACCACGCCTTAAGTGGCGTACAAACTGACCTCAACCAACTTGGAGTGCGTAACTGGAGGCAGTTAGCTATGAATCGGGCTAATTTGAGAGGCATGTTGGTTGACGCACAGGTTCATTCCGGACTGTACCGATGCTTAAGTAAGTAAGTTGGATCCCTATTGTGTAGCTCATTGGTTGTGTTTCTATGCTCACAAAATCGCCATATTGCCGTTGATCTTTATTTAGTTTGCTGATGGGATAAATGCGGATGGAACATCGCATGTATGGAACATCGCCAATATGGTGAAAAAGCACATCCCCGACCTTAAGTTAATATTCTTAAGACTAGGAAGTGGACTAAAAGTCTGCAAAGTCATGAGGTAGTTCAGAAACACTTTCTTCATTTAGGCACCAAAATTCGGCTGTTAATCAGCATCAGTTTTATGATTATAAAATATATTTCGTCTCGGATCAGCCGATGGTCCATGTAGCATATGAATTTCAACCTTGAATCAAGTTGACTGCTTTGAAACATGCCTGTCTGGCCAGCGATAGGGGGGTTTATGCTCTCATAAGACCAGAGCATAAGCCCCCTATCACTGGCCAGACAGGCATCTATTTTTTTTGTTAAAATACAGAACCTTGTTAAGCCAGATCCCAAGATAATTTTGTTCACTTCTCACCGCCAACGGACAGCCATCCAATGATACAATTTTTTTTTCGTTTTTTCTGGTATCGCTAGAAGCTCTAAGCAATTGGGTTTTACACAGACTTGTTTTGGTTTTTTGGAATCTGATGACTTCGGTTTTAGGACCTGTTTTGTGCTCCACTAGATCATCTGCGTTCCCTATAGCGTGTCTGAGGGAACCTACAAGATGACTAAATGTTAAACAATATCGGGAAGTTCACCGCCTTTCAAAGACTTTACTCGAAATTACGTTGCCACATATCACAACAAACGTCTTTCCCATAAGCATTCATAAATCATATATAGCATGGGATTTCGCATCACCAGCCTACTTAGCTTGTAGAAAAGCCTTCGACACCGTACAGTTAGAGGTACAGTGTCGAAGGCATTCCCAAGTTTAACCAAACAGTAGTGCATTGTTTTTTGGACTTATTCCCTTGAGTTTCATGCCTTGAAAAGTGTCATGCCTTGGTTGAAAACCACACTGATTTTCCGGAATAATTTTTTTTTCCTCGACCTTAGTCTTTGACTATCTTTTCGAATACCTTGCTAATATTCGGCAGAAGGTTTGTTGACCTAAGAATAACAGGATATGTTTTGTACTTATACTTTTTAGGAATAGGATGTAGCTCCGGGGACGTTTTCAAGTGCACCAGATAATGTACATTGTTAAACAGGGTAGTGAAAAAATCGAAGGCTTCCCTTCGTATGTGTCTTAATACGACGTTTGGGATACCATCCTCTCCCGTCGACTTATTTTCAGTGACACGAAAAGCAATTAACTATTGGTGACTATGCCATTTGAATTGTTTGCGTCTCTGAATATGATTTATAAAACCGATTCTCAGAAAGTGAGTGATTCAGAAATCTTCTTCCTCAATACCGCGATTGGGCGTACATGATTGATCACCTTATACACGTTTTCGAAAATAGCCCCTATCGAATACACCTTCTCCTAAGGATCTTCCATCACAAAGAAACTGTCGGTTGAGTCAACACTTTCCGGACTTCTACCAGCAACCGAGAGTGTTTGCCTGTTCTCTGTCGATAGGGAAATGATGATCCAAAAACAATAAGCCGAATTACTGTTTTTTTCGCTTGAATTTTCTTGCCCCAGTTGAACAGATTTTCTGTAATTCTCCGTGATTGATTGTTGGAAATTTATTTATCAGTAACTTCAATGTTCGAATCTCCGGATCTGGTCTGTCAGTAAGCTTTCTGTGCAACGTTTGAAGCCCCGAGAGCAATGTTCTACTGTGTATCGATTGGTTGCGTTCGAAAGTTCTCCAACAAAACCATTTACGGAAAAAATAATAGAAACAAATTTTGTTCATGTCAATTATTAATGAAATAACATTTTTTTTCAATAAAGAGGATATATATAAAATAAATAAATTGATTTTTTTTCATTTTTCATTTTTTTCATTTTCGTTAATTTGAGCCTGGAAAAAATAATAGAAACAAATTATAATATTGCTTTTTTGGAGGTAAGGAATTACTTAACAGTAAAAGTGTTTTAAACTCTTTTAGTACTTAGTCGTTCCACCTTTATTTTGTATTACAGCTTCACATCTTCGTCCCATGGAACGAACTAAGTTAGCATATGGAGTACCATGCATTTTGAATATGTGACCATAATTCATGCCTGTTTTTGGCCTTAAAGTCTCCGATCTTGCGCTTAAGAACGCCCCATAGGTGTTCTATTAGGTTCAGATCGGAGGACTGTGATGGCCTTTGAGGTGTGCTTAAGGTCATTGTCCTGCATAAACTCCCATTTTATCGGCATGTTATCTTCAGCAAATGGAAGCATAACTGAGTGTATGATTTGGACATAGTCTACGACACACATTTTGTCCTTAATCCAAAATATTGGCCCAACCCCAGACGTCGAAAAGCACCCCTAAAGCAGTAAACTGCCTCCATATTTTTGATCAAACGCTGAGTTCTTTGGGCGTCTCACATACATTTTCCCATCGGAACCAAACATGTTGAACTTGGTTTCATCCGACCATAGGACGTTATTCCAATTTGCACGGTGGAGGTGTTTGGTGGCGAAAATCAGTCTCTGTTTTATATTTTTTTGGCTCAAATACGGGACTTTTCTGGGACTCCTTCCAGGAAGCCCAACTTCTCTTAGTCTGTTCCTTATTGTGCGACATGTTACTTGAGCGTTTAGTTCATTTTTTAGTTCCGTTGAAGAAGAAAACGGATTTCTCTTGCATAGTCGTACTAACAGTTGGTCAAAACGCGGTGTTGTTTTCCGTTTTCTGCCTCTGGTTTATTTTTTAATACATGAATGAAGAGCTGTAAATACCTTTTTTTGGAACAATTCATGACCTGTGCTATTTCATCCATTGTTTAGCCACATTTTCCTAATTTTTTCATTAACTCGCGATCAGAATTGGTGGAATGAACTCCATGACCCATTTTTATAAAACTAAAACTTCACTGATTTCAATATTTGGCTCTTGACAAAACTGAAACACAAGAGAAACTATTATACGACTTTATATGACAAAAAAAGACCTGTATTTACTTTAGAATCACTGTTGAAATAATTTGTTTCTATTATTTTTTCCAGATAACATTTATATTACGCTTGCACTTGTTACCACAAAGCCTAATAAAACGTGTGACATGGGCAAACCGCTGTACTTTTTCAAAGTACTGTTAGGTCACATTCTAGTACAAAGGAGTATAAACCATAAGTGTAAGTCGTGTGCTGAATTTGAATATTAATATTATTTTGTATCAATCAATGGGACTAACCAAACTAACACCTCAAATGAAGATTTTCCTCAATACATTGATTTTTTTGTTTTAAATTAAAAAAATACTAATTTAAGTATTTTCTTGAATTGTTTTTCGAATTGCATTAAATTTTGACCAAAAATCGTTTTTAAATAAAAAGCCCATAGGTGGTGGATTTCAAAGTGTTTAGACTTCGGCTTCGTCGAAAATAGAGTCCATATTCAAAATTTCATCATTACCAGCTCAAAAACTCTACGTCAGGTGCGGCGACTGACGTTCATTATGTTGACTCTCGATTTTTAATCAACTACAAAAAACAAATCGTATTCGGTGCAAATTTCCTCCCAAATATAACTCTACCACCCGTACTAATAGCATATTTGCAAACGTTTTATCAAACCAAAGTTTGAATGTAAATATAAATGAAACAATTAGGATATACAAGCCACACATATGAATATTGCAACACATCAGTACGCATCAAATGTCCCTTAATGCAATATGATTTATCCATAAGCTGCAAGACAAATAAGTTGAGCTTCAAGTTCAATAATACACCTGCATAGTCAACGCGACACCTATGGTTGACTAATAAATCGTACAGCGCACTCCAACCGTACCATTGACAACAGGGTTACTATTTCAGCCGAATACATTAATCACCCAGCACTGCATCGATTCTTCTTAGGGTACAACGCAACACTATAGACGCCACCATCACCCGTCTAAAATCCTAAAGGCCACTTAATTAAACAACCAGTTAACTGTATTACAAAATGGCATTAAAAGCCGGCGAATCTATTGAATCGTATGTGCGGGCAATGAAATATAATCCCTTCGCCATACCTCCGATCTGCTTATAAAGTAACGCGCCACACACATTCTCCCGCGCGTCCGTTCGCTTGAATTCCCAAAACTTTTCCCGAAAATGATAAATGGCTTGCGGTCACTGGTTATATGCTCCGGCCGACTATTCTGGAACAAAGACCAAATCAAGCCAACGCCGCTACACTAATTCCAACCCAGGACGCGTTTCCAACATTCTCTCGAGGAGTAGGAGGACGGTGGGCAATCTATGCAAAATGCTTGATCTCCACCCCTAATATGCTTTGCAATGCGCCCCTGCCCTACATCTGACCAGCAAATTTTGGCGGTGCTTTTGAATATTTGTTGTCCGCTATCCAAAGTAAATAAATGTCAGGAATGCCCGAGGCACACAAAGGAGGCAACTGCAGGGTTGATGTTTTGGTACACTGGTTCCAAGCGGACATGCTGAGAACAAAAGGATAAAAATCCTCAACAAAAAAAAGGCGAATAAAATGAAAAAAAAAAAAAAAATTATAATAACAGACACCACAAGAGAATGGATAAAGCGCCTGCAATGGCCCAGAATACAGTGACGGTCCGCCGCACTGCACAAATATGGTATTAGCGTGTGTAAGTATTTGGGTGCATAATCTCTTTTTTGGCGCACATGGCGAAATATTGTTGGCATAAATTATAAAATTAATGTCTACTAAGCTTGAGTCAACACACACTAGCGTGCGCACACACGACCGCACCCTATGGCGAAACTGGCTAACTCACTCGGGGCTTCACAGTCGGTTTTTGTGGATTTCTGCTGCATGACCACATACTATGTGCTCGTAGCTCAGACTGGGAAAATACAAAAAAAAAATAGAAGAGCAGGATCAACTGAATTACAGCGGTGGTCATGTGGAAAGTGGTAACTAGCGGTGAGTTAGTTTATTCCTCTTGAATAACATGCATCAGGAGTAACTGGTTAAAAATAGCTCATAGCGGTAAAGTATTTAACGCGATCTTTTGGGATGGAATATGTGCAACAGTGTTCCCGGAAATTTCCCTTTTCCTGGAAACTGAAAATGTTCTGAACAATCAGGCATGACTTTATTACTTTGTTGATGCATTCTTAAATTAAAAGTGTTCAATACCTTACCGCTCAGGAGTGCATTAGAAGTCGTTTGAGGGGACTTCCTTTTTTTGTGCATGATAGCTAAGGTAAAATCTTCCTTTACTGTGTCGTTAACTATAGATATTATTTTAAGACTTTTCCGACGTCGGTATTCGCTTTAAATATCCGGACCATCATATAAATGTCAAATGGTAAGACTTCATGTCAATTCAATGCAAATGGGATAATCGAATTTTCTTTAAGCGGCGCTACTGTAAGGGTAAACTTGAGCATTAACCAACATGTTTCTCCAATTATCAAGGTCCTTAGCTAGCTGTCTACAGCTGCACACTTCAAGTTTGACAACTAAAGACATGGTCTTCATCTACTGCGTCTTTCACCTGGCTTGGAATCGACTCTTTGGCCTGGATCGTTGGTATCCATTTACCATACATGTCCTAGCTATAATAAACGTTAATTCTATTAGAGCTATTTCAACAAGTCTATTTTTTTGTACAACTAGTAAAGTTCGGAAGAGGAAATGAAGATGTTAATAAAAATTTGAAACCTCTTTTAAAACTTTGCATGCCTAAGCGCCGTAAAATAGGAATGGGGTGATCAGTGTCTTTCATATCAAATGGTGGTAATTAAAAAAGGCTTGCGAGTTTCGTACAATCTTCTCAAGGATGATATAAAAAGAGACACTTGAGAATGCATCCCGTTGTCTTATTCCATTTCTGATATTAAAAACATAGAAGAGCTGCAGCCGAACAACTACGGAAAGCCATATGCAGCTACAAAGTCAACATTACTACCATCAAGGAAATTCGATGGGATGGACCGTGCAAAAACAGGATGTATAACTGTGACATCTACTACTGTTCGTATTATAGTGAACAGAAACAGAGACTATTCGGATGTGGTTTTGTTATAAGTGCCAGACTTAGATAAGAAGTCTTCTGATAAGTCTTATGCTAAGTCTTATGCTTTCATTACATAAGCGAATGCATTGTAATAATCCGGAATAAGCCCAAATTTGCTAACAATAGCCTCTTATGCGCTCACGTTCCTACTGAGGAAAAATATGATATTGCAAAGACTGGTTCTACGAGCTCCTAGACAAAACCTATGAGCGACTTCCAAAGTACGATGTTTAAATCATGCTGGGATATTTTAACACAAAGGTAAGATAAGAGGATATCAAGTAGTATTTTCGGAAAACACAACCTTCACGACAATACGTATGGCAACGAACTTAAGTTAATTGAATTCGCTGCGTAACGAAATGCCGGTATAGTCAGCAAACGGTTACATCACCTCGATATCCATAAGGGGACATGGTGGTTTCCTGATAAATGAGCGGTATATCAAATTGATAACATTGCGATAGACAAGTGCAATGCATCCAGTATTTTTGATGTCCGAGGAACTAACGCAGGAGGTCTGGGTTCGATTCAAAGCCATAGCAGCGCCAAAATGAATTTTCACTGGCTCTCCTCTCGTGATGATCTGACAATTCATCCGGGTAGTATCAATTGTCAATAGCTTATTTAAACTTAGCCTTTCGGAGTTGGAATTAAACAGAAGGTCCCGCCATCGTGCAAGAAGTACACACGCACATATGAATGGTAGTGAAAAAGCTAGGGGTACTAATGAGCCTGTTGCGCAAAAAAACTTGTTTGTTTTATGTATTTGATGAGCTAAAAGCGAGGGGCTAACGTTCCGAGGGATTAACATCGAGTCCGACCACTACCCACAAGGAACATAACATCCACCACCAGAATCTACTGTCGAAGAACAATGGCGACGTTGTCAATAAGGCATTAGATCAGCCGCAACTGATGTACTATAGCTTTCGAGCTATATGCAAAGAAGAACACCGGCCGGCGCCACTCCAGCAATGAGCTGCAAGTTTTACTAAAGTGTGTCAAAGGCGCGAACAGAATCCTGTCGGTATAAACAACGAAAGATCGTAGTAATAAAGAAAGAAAAAACATTTCTGCAGACTATTTAACAGAGATGACGAGCACTTAATCAAATATTTGCCGACGACAGCGAAAACTGCCAATCACGAGACCTAAGTGAAGTGAGGATAACAATATCCAAACATGAAGTTAACAAAACTGCCAGAAATGACGGCCTTTATGCTTAGCGTTATAAAGCCTTTGGAGATGATTTGGTAAGTAAAATTCACCTACTCATAAGCAAGATTTGGTCGGATGAAAGCCTGATGAATGGAGCCCCTGCCTCAGTTGCTGATCCACAAGAAAAAGGTCCTTGAACTGCGCCAACTGTTAACGGAAAAGTTGAGTTATGAACTTTTCCTTCAGATCATATCTTACGTAATATGTGAACACCCGAAACCGTTTACCAAAAAACTGATCAGTGTGGTTTTAGGCCAGGAGGAAGCGGCAGAAATGTGTTTTTATGTTAAAATGAGGGTAAGACCATGTAAATTCATTATCCACGAAGTGGACAAATCTTCTTTATTGACAGATACAATTTTGAGATAGGAGGACTTTTTCTACCTCGGCTCCACTAACAACTGTTACAACAATACCTCGTCAGAAATTAAACGAAGAATTTATCCTGCCTATGGCTGTTACTTCAGGCTAAGAGGGCAATTTAGTAGTAAAGCCTTCACTCGAACTGTTAAGGAGATCCTATATAAGACCCTGATCATCCCAGTCCTGCTCTAAGGCGCTAAAGCATGGACCTTTTCAAAAGCGAATAAAGAAATCCATGGAAAGAAAAATTCTTCGATATATCTTCGGTCCCGTTTGCTTTGTCGCGCTTTGTAGAAGGAGATTCAAACTTGAGCTATACGAGGTGACCCCTAGTCAAAATAAACATTGGAAGTTTAAGATAACTAGGACATGTAGAGCGAATGGGAACTAATATTAATGATTGTACAGTCTTCGATTCCCAGCCAGACGCCCAACTAACAATTTCGGTTCGATAAATCACTATCGAAGCTATTTCCCCTTCAGCAATATTACTTGTTGGGAAGTCTTATGGAAAAATATTTGGCGCACTTTTAGGAAGCTATTTTCTTTTCGTTTTCATATTTTCTTATTATTATTATTTACTTTTATTAATTCCAATTTCAATCTCTTATAAACCCAATTCGTTATTATGAATGTATGAAATTGAAAGCAATTAATTTTATAAAAACTCTCATCTTACTGGGATTCGAACTCGGGGTTCTCTCGCACGGTAGTCCAACACGCTATCCACTAGTCTGTATTCTATGAAAGACGAGTAAGTACAACGAAGTAGTTGAATCGTGTTGACTCATTCTCCGGTAGGTTCCTGATTTTTTCACATTTTTTCCAATCTTTACACCTTGTCCCGATATTTTCACCTTTTTCCGATCTTTTAACCTTAGCTTTTTTAAGCCTTCTTTCGTAATCTCTAAACGTACTATGCTTCGGATTTTCTTGTGCGAAGTTCTACCGAAACATCTAAACTTATGGAACATGTACACACATCTCCGGAAGATTAAAAACAAAATTACAGAAGTTTCGCTAACACAATTTCGGTTATGCTTGTGAATTTTCCTGCATAATGTCTTAAACAAGCTTCTTCCCAAACAATCGACTGCCAAAATGCTTAACCTCCATGCACAAGTACTATATTATAAGGCCTTTAGAAATAATTGCTTGTGGAAATTACATTTTTGTGTCTCAGTAGAGGAAGACCTCGCCTTAATTGGCGAACATAAGTAGAAAATGAATTCAACGAACTTGGGGTACGCAACCGAAAGCCGTTAGCTAAGGACCGGGCTAATTGGAGAGTGATGTTAGTTGAGGCCCAGTTCCATTCCGGACTGTAGCGCTACTTAAGCAAGTAAGGAAATATAATCCCACTAATAAACTTCTTATTCTTCGGTACCATAGGTGTCATCATGGTAGTCTTTCACTTTCACTAAGTGAGACAAAGCCAAATTTTTGGATTCGGACTTATTTCACCTGGCCGTATGTGACGGCTCCTTAGTTTTCTTTGTTCACACATGATAAGTGGTTGGGTTCAGCGCATTGACTTTTCAGTGGTTTTCGTTTATTTCTGAAGGTCCATTCGTTTTTATCGAGTTAAAAGTCCGTTTTCAGTTTTGGAAGGGATTGCTGCACCCCGCTTCTTAAAAAAATCAAATCTATAGTTGGAACTACCCCATCAAGTTCGTGAAGTCAGCTAAATTTTGGGTTTTTTTTTTGTCATGTAGGGTCTTCAGGCCATCAGAGCATGAATTGGTACGTACATTTCTAATTCTTGCATGCCCAGTTTAGGAGTAGGAACCTATTCATAGTGCGTCAAGCTATCTTAAGTTCTTTGAAATAATTTGCGCCTATACTCTTTCTTCCACCCCTATTGCTAACCCTTACTTACTTACTTAAGTGGCGCTACAGTCCGGAATGAACCTGGGCCTCAACCAACATGCCTCTCCAATTAGCCCGGTCCTTAGCTAACTGCCTCCAGTTGCGCACTCCAAGTTGGTTGAGGTCGGTTTCCACTTGTGCGCGCCACTTAAGGCGAGGTCTTCCTCTACTGCGTCCGACGTCTGGCTGGGAATCGAAGACTCTGCGAGCCGGAGTATTGGTGTCCATTCGTTCTACATGTCCTAGCCATCTTAAACGTCCAATGCGGAGTTTTTTGACCAGGGGCATGTCGCTGTTCAGCTCGTATAGTTCTTGGTTGAATCTTCGTCTCCATAGCCCGTCAACGCAAACGTGACCGAAGATTTTTCGAAGAATTTTCCTCTCGAATCTACCAAGGATTTCTTCATCCGCTTTGATACGGTCCATGCTTCAGCGCCGTAGAGCAGGACTGGGATGATCAGGGTCTTATATAGGGTCTCCTTAGTAGTTCTAGTGAGGGCTTTACTACTAAATTGCCTTCTTAGCCCGAAGAAACAGCGGTTGGCAAGAGTAATTCTTCGTTTAATTTCTGACGAGATGTTGTTGTCAGAACTAATAGCGGAGCCGAGGTAGACAAAGTCCCGTACTACCTCAAAGTTATATCTGTCAATGGTGACGTTCTGTCCAATTCGTCGATGTTGTGTGTCCTTTCGTGTTGACAGCATATACTTTGTCTTACCCTCATTTACTGCTAAACCCATTTTTGCCGCTTCCTTCTCTATACTAGCAAACGTGGCTATCACATCACGTTGAGTCCTACCAATGATGTCAATATCGTCAGCGAATGCTAGTAGTTGCACCGACGTTTGGAAAATTGTGCCTCTGGTGTTGGCTTTGGAGTTTTGCACAATCCTCTCAAGAATCAGATTAAAGAAGTCACATGACAGCGCATCGCCTTGCCTAGATCCTTTTTTGGTATCGAATGTGTCGGTGAGGTCGTTTCCGACCCTGATGGAGCAGCGAGAATTCTCTATAGTCATCCTACACAAACGGACGAGTTTGGGCGGTATACCAAAACTAGACATGGCTCTGTACAGTTCGTCTCTATAAATGCTGTCATATGCGGCTTTGAAATCGATGAATAGGTGGTGGGTATCGATTTGGACTTCTTGAGTTTTTTCCAGGATCTGCCGAAGTGTGAAAATTTGATCGGTTGTGGACTTTCCTGGCATAAAACCACACTGATAAGGGCCAATCAGGTTGTTGGTAAACGGTTTCAGGCGGCAGATAGGATCTTGTAGGCGATGTTGAGGAGACTTATGCCTCTGTAGTTGGCGCAGCTCATAGGGTCTCCTTTTTTGTGGATCGGACAAACGATGCTGAGGTTCCATTCTTCAGGCATATTTTCATCCGACCAGATTTGATGGTTGGGTGTTGTAGAACGAGGGTAGACTCTGATTGGCGTTAACTTGGCAATGCCCAGTGTTGCAACTCTGACTACACATCAAATGTGCTTATCTTTACCTCCAAGTGGTAACCATCGGGTACTGGTCTCATCCAACCGGATTTGACTTGCTAAACGATAAGCGCGAGTGTTGATAACATGACGAAAAACAGCAACACTATAAACACCCTGGTGAGAATGGCACGGATGAATACCCGGCCGGCTGTCCCAGGCGAACCTAGATGAGCTGCTCTGACATATTCGGACAACAGGTTGTCTAGGAATTTCAAGGGTTAGTCAGGCCCCTTGAACAGAGATGGTGGCGGATGAACCGAAAGGCCAACGGCAGCGCTCAATCCCGTAGTGGATACTGATGGCCCCGTGTCCTAGGGGTATCTAATAAATTGGAACTGGCCCTCCAGGTTGGGGGTTGTGCTTTGGGTTAACTACCCACCCACAGAAAAAAAACATAGTTACGAAGCAACCAATAGCCTCGGAAAGGACTGATTTTATTGTTGACGACCCTGCTAAACGAAAAAAGGACAACGACGTTCGTATCTGCACCTGGAATGTGAGAACATTAAACAGGAGAGGTGCAGGCGAACAACTAGCGGAAGCCCTAAACTGCTACAAAGCAGACATTACTGCCATCCAGGAAATACGATGGGATGGGCCGGGCAAAAAGAGGATGAAAAACTGTGACATATACTACGGACCGTGTTATAGTGAGCAGAAACAGCGACTATTCGGATGCGGATTTGTTATAAGTGCCAGACTTAGGCAAGAAGTCTTATGTTTCCAAGACATTAGCGAACGCATAGTAACAATCCGCATCAAGGCCAAATTCGCCAACATAAGCCTTATATGCGCTCACGCTCCGACGGAAGAAAAAGATGATACAACTAAGGATTGCTTCTACGAGCTCCTCGACAAAACCTATGAGCGACTACCGAAGTACCATGTTAAAATCGTGCTGGGAGATTTTAACGCAAAGGTAGGAAGAGAAGACATCTTTAGAAGTATTGTCGGAAAACATAGCCTACACGACAACACGTCTGGTAACGGACTTAGGCTAATTGATTTCGCTACGGAACGAAATGCCACTATAGCCAGCACACGGTTTCCTCACCTCGATATCCATAAGGGGACATGGCGGTCTCCAGATCAACGAACGGTCAACCAAATTGATCACATTGCGATAGATAAGAGGTACGCATCCAGTATTTTGGATGTCCGAACATTCCGAGGAGCTAACATCGACTCGGATCACTACCTTGTAGCAGCCAAGGTAAGAATGCGGATATCCACCACGCCACAACAATCCAGAAATACTGTAAAAAAAATTAATGTCGGAAGACTGCAATCGCAAGAGACCGCCAAGACCTTCGCACAACGCGTATCCCTTAACCTCTCGATTAACACCATACCACCAGCATCGAATGTCGAAGAGCAATGGCAACGATGCCAACAGGCCATTAGATCAGCCGCAACTGATGTGCTAGGTTGGTATCGATTTTAACATCGAACTTCGGTAGTCCTTCATAGGTTTTGTCAAGGAGCTCGTAGAAGCAATCCTTAGCTATATCATCTTTTTCTTCCGTCGGAGCGTGAGCGCATATAAGGCTTATGTTGGCGAATTTGGCCTTTGGCGGATGTTTACTATGCGTTCGCTAATGTCTTGGAAACATAAGACTTCCTGCCTAAGTCTGGCACTTATAACAAATCCGCATCCGAATAGTCGCTGTTTCTGCTCACTATAACACGGTCCGTAGTAGATGTCACAGTTTTTCATCCTCTTTTTGCCCGGCCCATCCCATCGTATTTCCTGGATGGCAGTAATGTCTGCTTTGTAGCAGTTTAGGGCTTCCGCTAGTTGTTCGCCTGCACCTCTCCTGTTTAATGTTCTCACATTCCAGGTGCAGATACGAACGTCGTTGTCCTTTTTTAGTTTAGCAGGGTCGTCAACAATAAAATCAGTCCTTTCCGAGGCTATTGGTTGCTTCGTAACCATATTTTTTTTCTGTGGGTGGGTAGTTAACCCAAAGCACAACCCCCAACCTGGAGGGCCAGTTCCAATTTATTAGATACCCCTAGGACACGGGGCCATCAGTATCCACTACGGGATTGAGCGCTGCCGTTGGCCTTTCGGTTCATCCGCCACCATCTCTGTTCAAGGGGCCCGACTAACCCTTGAAATTCCTACACAACCTGTTGTCCGAATATGCCAGAGCAGCTCATCTAGGTTCGCCTGGGACAGCAAGGCCGGGTATTCATCCGTGCCATTCTCACCAGGGTGTTTATAGTGTTGCTGTTTTTCGTTGTGTTATCAGCTCCGGTTGGATGAGACCAGTACCCGATGGTTACCACTTGGAGGTAAAGATAAGCACATTTGATGTGTAGTCAAAGTTACAACACTGGGCATTGCCAAGTTAACGCCAATCAGAGTCTACATTCGTTCTACAACACCCAACCATCGCTATCTTAAGTTCTTTGAAATAATTTGCACCTATACTCTTTCTTCCACCCCTATTGCTAACCCTTATTTGTAAAACAATTATAATATAAATAATATTTTGGCAATCACTTGTTTTTATACATTTTAAGCTAAATTTATGAAATAATACTTCCAACTAGTCGAAAGCCCTAGCAGCTAGCGCTATTAAAAAAAATAAATTAATATTTTAATTTATTACATATTAATAAAATTATAATAATAATAATAATAATACTTCCAAATTGTTATCAAAATTAAGCCATCACTTCAACTGTCACAACGAAATTCCCCACGATTAAAAATTGATCAATATTCGTCGAATTTGTGTAATTAGAGGATCACTAGTGCTTACCAACATATCTTAAGTGTAACCCGTAAAGTTTACCAGAGTATCACCTATGTGACATTTAGAGCACCAATACCTTGAAAATAATTAACTGTCTGAAACACCTAATAAACATTTCCGTGAAGAATTGCAAACAACCCATAAACCTCTCCGCATTTTACGCGACTCAACCTATTGCTAGACAAATTTGATTGACTCTTTGAAAGCATTGCCATAAAATAACTCCATTTCCATTAAATTTAAATGCTTACCCATTCAAAGCACACACCATCAGCTGAAGCTGTCTAACTTCGACTAAGTCTAGCCCCGCTTCGAGGAAAATTAAAACGCAAATATTTCGCCATATTGAAGTGCAAATAAAAGTTAGTCGACGGGAATCTACACATTCCTACGACTGCACATATCGCAGAGGGTCCACCATGCCAATGGAGATTATACATCACGTCCGCCGTTTATGCTTTAAAACGTCTTCATTTATTAAGAACCCTGGAAACTCCATCCCGACCGATTTTATAACGCGATCATAAAACTCACCGCCTAGGGAACTCGCTTTAACTACTTCTAGCCACCTTAAAGGAAAGATGTTATGACTGGCCCAACGCGTTCCTATAGAATAAGGACGAACGAGAAAAAAACTCACACTCTGCACTAAGGTAAGCTTCGATATAACATTGCCACCGATGAAGAGGATAAAACTTATACCGAGTGATAGCAATATACACATGTATCTACCACCTAGACTAGGAGGACACTAGCGGGTACAAGTGCAAGTTAATCTCCAACTAAATCGCATACGTTGTGCACTTTCTTCTGGAAATGGTCGTGCCTTTGTTTTGAGTTGCAGTTGCAGTGCACGTTGATTGCTTCCACTCTCTTCCTCTGTAGTATTATATGGCGAAGTAGTTCGGTCTTTTACGATCGCTCCAAATGGTCTCACACAGAGAACACCAGGCAAAGGCGGCAAACATGAAATAAGCAGATGAAGCAACAGAACCACCACTTCGGGATTGAAAGGATGGAAAAACATTTACGAAAGCAATAACTCTGGGTCCCTTTTGGAATTTATTTCATTCCAGATGCACAGTATAGGTGATGTAGATGTGGGGTGCATATTGTGTGTTGGTTTGGTCATCCAGTGGATCGTTTCACTTGAGGTTGGCCAGAGAAGAGGTTGGATCAGAATAGCTTTTGGTATAAAGCAGGGTTTCGTCGAGTTGCTACTGGCTTATGCCAATGAACTATTAGCATGAAACAACAGTATTGTTTGTATACTGTGCAGCTGAATAACGATGGAAGGATTAAGTGGCAAACTGTTTCAATTGGGTTGTTATTTTCATAGCCGTTCATGAATTTTCACGATATGGCTTGAGACATTCCAGAAGCTGTCGTAGTTGGGTTGTTAAAGTGGCAAATGTTGACACGCAGGTTAATATGGACAACCTTTATAGTGTTGGACTTATTTTACTTCAATATTATTCGGATGTAAAGGGCGGTAAGGTCGTCCTTTTGACAAAGCTCCAGATTTATGTTCATAGTATGCAGGTCATAGAGATTTAGAATCTTTGGACTGCAGTGATGACTTACTCTATGAATGATATTCCATTGATCGATATAAATCCGTCCAGCCGTTTACCCTCCAACTGGGTGTACAGACTGTCAGAAGGGTAGAATCGACAGACCCATTTATTTGCACTTCTGAATTATCGATGTTCGGTTTGATTAAAATATTGAGTTCGATTATTTTCACGAAACCAATAATGACTCTATGAAGAGCTTTACTTATTATTATTACTACTCCAACTGTTACTATAATCTATGTCCTTTAAATCGTCAAAAATATGCACGAGAGATTCAAATTTGAAGATATGATGACTTAAGAACAATATTTAGTTCTAGAATAGGTAGATAGGTAGAAGTGGCGGATCTGCCTTTTTTACCACAGCTCGTTTGACCTTTATTATGATAATTGTTGTGGATTTGATACAGGCGGTCTTTAGATCCAACCTGTGAGGTTTGGAAAACGATAAGATTTTGTATCCTTTTACCCGAGATGTAGCTAAGGTTGTCCAAGAATGGCTGGTCTAGCGCACGCAATCTGGCTCTTGCTAGTGCCGGATATTTGCGGATCAAAGCAGACCTTTTTCCGCTCATCTTGAGGAAACATTTAAGCCATTTGGTGCAGTAGCGCAAAATGAAAACAATAATATATTTGGGACTACAACCGATAATATTTCGTTCGTTATGCATCGGCTATGCTTGTGTTTGATGCTGGGGTACCAATGTAAACACTGGGGTATCAATATCAGTACCACACATAGTAAATTTTCGTTGTATGTATGTAGTCCTATACTCTTTAATATTACCTACTCGGTCGCTTACACCTCATAACTGATCAGAAACGTCTTTTGCCTGACCATCGATTTGAAATTAGAAGTAAACATTCCCCGATGGATCAAGTACATCGTTTTACGGATGTAATGGAGAAAGCTTTCAAAGAAAAGAAACTTTGCTCAGCTCAGTTTTTGACCAGATGTGGCACAAAGGCCTTAGATTAAACTAAGACAAGTTCTCCCTGAACAATTATATAGAATCGTCGTGTTGTATCTTGAGCCGTGTGAAACTTGGAAATGAATATTTGGGTTCAAAGACATAATGGCAGGAGTACCCCAAGGAAGCGTCCTTGGACCACTCTTGTACCTCAAACAAACAAACGATACAACAGTTGCAACGTTTGCTGACGATACTGCTTACTAACAGTTGGCACAACAATAGAGGAAAAAACATGAAATTACCAAACTCTCACAACGAGGTTAATGAATGAACATAATCCTGGTGGATGTACTTAACGAGATCAAATCGATTTAAACTGATTTTTCGTATAAACGGACAAACAAATTACCTGTATTTCGAAATACGGTTTGTGTCCCTTTTGCAAATGAAGCGAAATATGTTGGAATGATTCTCGATGCAAAATTGAAATGGATGTCGCATGTAAAAAAGATGTGCGAAGAACTTAAAAATATGTAATGAGGGCTGTACCGGTTTGGACATACGGTACATAAACATTTCACAAACTTTTGAAAATAAAATGTTAAGATCATTCGTCAATGCGCCGTGGTACATAAGGAATGAAGATCTTGACGAAACAAATTTAATGCGGCGTCTTAAAAGAAGTAAACTCTTGGATTTAGCCGGATATTCACAAACCGCGCTTTAAATTGAGGAAAAAGCAGGAACTTTCAACGTACCAGCCAATATTTATAGATGTACTCGTGATAAAAAACAATTGCTAGATAGTTCTCATACATAGTTGCATAGTTTTACATATACAAAAAGGGTGGTGGTATTAGTTAGTAAAAATCTCAAAAGCCCACGGAAAAAAGAATCTTGTCATTGTTCATGGGCTTTTCTTACTCTTTTTTCTTCTTCCTGAAAAGCGGGTGTTCTTCCGTACTTCGTTGACTGTGAAGCTTAATGGCAGCTCGCGTCTTCATTTGCTGCTTAGCTTGTAGGCCTCGTTTTCTGCTGCAAGCATCTATCGGCATTCTTTTTTAAACCAAGCGCTTCTTGCTGGTGGGCGACAGTGGCTACCATCATCGCTATTGTACCGCGATGGTATATGCTGCTGCTATTATGTTAATCAAGAGGTTGAGGGATACGAATGCTAGAAAGATATAGGAAACATATTCAAATTGTAGTCTTTCGACATTAACTTTTTTTCACAGAACATTACATTACCCCTTCTAACCATGATTGCAACAAGGTAGTGGTGGTTAAACCCCTTTAGAATATTCGGACATCCAAAATTTAGGATGCGTGTCTCTTGTCTATCGCATCGCAATGTTATCAATTTTTATGACAATTCGTTGATCTGGAGACCGCCATTGTCCGTTTATTAATATCGAGGTAAGGATACCGTGTGCTGTAAGCTATAGTGGCATTTCGTTCCACACAAGTGCGTTGCCAGACTATTTTGTAGACTGAGTTTTCCAACAATACTGCCAAAGTTGAATTAGCGCTTCCCGGAGCACAGGGCAGTAACAAGGCCCTTCCATCTGTCCCGATTCGCCGCAACTGGCTTTAGCTGTGACCACGATTGAGTGCCTTGGGATCGAACTTCCTTTAAGACTGATGACCTCCAAGTTGTTTTTGGTCTTCCAACGCGGCTATTACCCAGAGGATTATATTCGAATGATTGTTCCGTTATATTGTCGGGAGGTTTCCTCAGACTATGGCCTATCTAACTCTTCTTCCGTTGCATGATATCGGCATCCAATTTTGTCTCTCCGTTCGTATTCCATAGTTCAGCATTCGATATGATTTGCGGCCACTCGATCTTCAGTATGTACCGCAGACAATGGTTAACGAAAGCTTGGAGCGTTCTCGAGATGTTTGCAGAGCATTTCCATGTTTCTGAAGGATATAACCGCACGTAGATTTAACGTTCGTTTGGAAGAGTCTCAACTTGGTGTGTAGCGATATTTTGCTGGGGCTCTACACAGGAAAAAGGATTACAAATGGCTTTGTTTATTCTATTGTCCGTTACGCAATCGAGTGATATTAATCTGCCCTGATAATTAAACTGCGTGACCTGCTCTATGGGTCCCTGCCTTAGAATATCTTGTTATGTGTTTTGGCCCGTTGTGATTATTTTTGTCTTTATTTATGTCCTCCCAATGTAGTTGCAGCGAATGACATATATGACTTAACCAAGCCGTGTTGTTTGCCATGGGACATATTATATCGTCATGATAGTCTATGTGGCTAAGTTTATCAAACAGACTCCATTGGATACCATGTCTTTCAGTTTCACCCACCATGGCAGTCTTTACATCGTCAATTTCCACCAAAACTTGGTG
This sequence comes from Rhingia campestris, assembly GCA_932526625.1. NCBI lineage: Eukaryota > Metazoa > Arthropoda > Insecta > Diptera > Syrphidae > Rhingia > Rhingia campestris. The sequence goes on from OW052183.1 coordinate 148,805,937, forward strand.
ACAAGACATCTCCTTGTCTCACTCCTCCACGCACATCAAAGGAGTCGGAAAGCTGTCCATTGTGCAAAACGAAACACCTTGCGTTGGTGTAAGACTCTTTAATAACTAACTGCAACAATTTTCTCGGGGATACTTGGTGACAAGACATCTCCTTGTCTCACTCCTTCACGCACATCAAAGGGATCGGAAAGCTGTCCATTGTGCAAAACGGAACACCTTGCGTCGGTGTAAGACTCTTTAATAACTGCAATAATTTTTTCGAGGATACCTCTCACAATAATCGATCTCCAGATGCATTCACGATTAACCCGATCAAACGTCTTCTCAAAATCTACAAACATGAGGTACAGCGGTGATTGGTACTCAGACGGTTGTTCAAGTATGATTCGCTAGGTGTTGATGTTGTCAACGCATGATCGGCCACTACGCGACCCCGCCTGGTGCCTCTTGAGGGTAGACTCGTTCCTGAATTTCATTCTCTTGAGAACTATAGTTGCCATTAAATTCAGAAAAACAGACAGAATGGTGATACCGCGCCAGTTATTACAGTTATTTTCACAATAACTCCATCCTTCCATTCACGTGGGTAAGTTTCACTCTCCCACGCAAAATATGGGAAGCTGCTCCAGGGTCTGCTTTTAGGATTTTTTCGGGAATACCGTCAAGTCCAGCAGCTTTGGTTTTTCTTTAGAAGATGGAACGCGTTTTCAATCTCTGTACTTGTTGAGCAACTGCTGTCAATACCCCTTGAAGATCTGCGCATGTTTTTCATTTGTGGATTCTATTCTGCTAAAAGGTTGCCGGTCAAATCTTATAAGTTACGGTTAGTGCTACTACGGTGGCCGACTATGTCCTTAGTATTTTTATACAGTTCTCTTGTGTCTCCTCTTCTTGCGGCATGTTCTGCAATCTCCCCAAGTTTCTCCACATTTGCCCTCTTATCCCGTCTCTCACACCGCTGCACTGCCTTATGAGATACTCTATATTCGTTGAGCATTTTTCTCTGAATTGATCCTTACTTAAAGTGATTTGCGAACAGTCTTGAGCAATGTTAAATTTCCTCTCCGTCGGGGAGTGGAGATATTTTATACGACTCATGTTGGCAAATCTGACCTTGTTCCGGATTATTGCAATGCGTTCGCCTATGTCCTCAAAGCATAAGACTTCTTGCCCATGGCACTTATAACTAATATATATCGGAATAGTCGCTGTCACAGTTTTTCATTCTCTTTTCGTCCGGCCATCCCATTGTATTTCCTGGATGGCAGTAATATCTACCAACTTCTCGTAGAAAGTAACCCCAACCGATGAAAATGACAACTGGAGGTGATAAGTTTCCACAAATCCACTAATTATCCTACCGAAAATAATGCGACAAGTCGTCACAGCGTTGATAACGGAAACGTCCTTTTTAACGAACTTTGTGCATTCCAACGTTATCAATGTTCACCCATCATAATTCATCGAACTACGAAACTCAATATTTGCCTTACAGTATTAAAGAGAAAATAATTCAATACTCCTCCTGTATGTTAGCGATTTCAATTAAAAAAACAAAATCCGACCGAAACTGATCCTATGCACCTTTCGTCCTTTCAGCAAATTGATGCCTAATTGCATATGGTACCTATCCGGCAGAACATGCATCCTATTTTTCATGACCGCACTTTATTCAACATATCAAATTGAGGTCGGTTGGAATTTACTATGTGAAGGGTTGGGTTTCTCAACAAAAGGCGATAATTCGATAATCACACACATCCTTTTATAGGTGCACGTTCACACACACACACACCAATACACATTTGTATTCACTTTGCATATACATAGTTGTATTTTGAGGAAAATGTTTGCAAAATTAATTAACTTGCCAATAGGTTTGGCCAAACTACCTCACTATGGTGGGCCAGGTAACGACATCAGCATCAGCCTGAGCTGCATTAGCAATTCTAAGCAAGAATAACGAATCCTTTCAATTAAATTGGCCAAAAACTTTCCCCCACATGAAAATCCTTTCGATATAACCAGCCAAACAAGAGAGGAATATAATTTGCTCAAAGTCCACTTTTCGTCCTGCCTCTTTGGTTTGTTCATCGTCCTAGTAGTCATTGTCGAGTTGTTGTTGTCGTCGTCCTCCGATGTCCTCCGTCGTAGACCGTGTGTTGTATTTTAAATACCCAGAGAAGAGTTTCGCTTCGATGTTTTTGTTGCCATATTATATTGTTGAAGGACAGAAACAGAGGCATAACTCAGAGCGTACAGAGGACTCAAAAAGGCTCAAAGGAAAACAGTGTAACACTTGGTAGAATGCGAAGAACGACGGACTTGTTCCTTTCTTTCTCTTTGTCCGGAAGGACAATATGTTTTTTTTCTTTTTTCTTTTCGTTGTTCCCGTTTTTTTTTTTATTATTTCGTTTTGTGGAAAAGCAAAGTTGGGTGTATTCCAGCTGGACATTTGCTTTTGGATCCTTACAGCCGATGTGCATGTGTGGGCTTTTGCATTTTCCAACTGCAAAAAGGATAATGTACGGGCAACCTTCATTTGGATCGTTGTCGAGAGTGAAGTTGGCTTCATATACCATAAATTGACTTCTTTTTTTAAGAGTGAGGTGTAGGTTTTGTTGTTGTTGTTGCTTCTTTTAATACTTTTCTGTTGGTATCCTTGTGCCCAAGAACGCAAACTTGGACGTGTATACAGTATCTATACACACAGATTGCACAAAAACTCATTCATATGCATGCAGTGTAATGGAGTTGTGGGGAACCATTTTGTTTGATGTTCATAAGAAAATTTTCCATTTAACCAAACGTGTTTACGCTTTGCCTCCTTGCCATCCTCTGGCCAGATCATCATTGTCGTCCTCGGAAGAGAGTAGTACGATTGTCGTCAGTGTGTCCAGGATGTGTATCTATATATGGAGGGGGATAGGAGATAACTGATATAATTGTCGATTGTCATATACGACTGTGAGAGGTGGTGGTCGTTTGTGTATCGGAGTATCACAGCTGCTACTGTTGCTACTCTGTCACTGCTATGTTGGTGTTGCTATTGCTGTATTCTTATTCTGATAATGTTGCTTGGGATTGTCAAGGCGACTCTCCGCAGCTGATAGCTCCCAGGAGTCGAGCTGAATTAGTATGCAAGAAGTTTTCCTTTATAACATTTATATGTTTGCATCGCCAATGGAGCAGCACAGGCAACAGCACCATCAATGCACACACTCACACAGCAGACTACACACACACACTCATTCACCAATTTGAAGAAGGGTGGTGGGTGGATTGGGTGTTCTTGCCTAATAACTTTGCAAATTGATATTTCATGTGAATTAAGCCAAGATGGGATTAAGTCCGTTTAGCTTTAGTTGATAAAGTTTTTGGTGAGAGTGAGTGGATTTATCGTCATTGGACAACCAAGCATCCAGTCTCATCAGAGTCGAGCATCCAGTACTCACACGGAAAGTTTCCTTTTACAGATGCTCCTCACATGCTCCTTATGGCAAGATGCACAGCAGGGGTATTCTGTTCGAGGAGCTATTATCTTATTTAACTCGTTCCTTAGGAGTGCTTTGACTGATGGCTACTGAAGAATGTAGACTAACAATCTTTAAAGCTAGTTGTGAACTTCTGGAATTAATTAAATATTCCTTTTTGTAGTTTAATCCGGTTTAGAGAGCTACCTATCTGTTGTTGCTTTCGTTGTCTTCGTCATCTTCGGTGGGTCTACGTGGAAGTGATTTTACAAATTTTTGATAATACTTTGTGTAAGCAACATGAAAAGTTTTCACTTCCAGGTAATGGCGGAAAGGGCATTAAGTAGTTGTTACTTAAGGAGTGCTCTAGTTAAAGTGGCCGGTTTACATCTTTGGGTGTCATTAAGTTGCCAGGAGATAATTGAAGAGGTGCCAAATATCAAGGTTATCACGAACGTGGTGACGTGTTTTTGTATTCAATTAGGAGGATGAGAAGTTAGTTTGCTGTTTCGAAAGTTATTAAAAATAAAACGAAAAAAGCTAAGGTTGCCGTTTTGAAACCACGCTCTTGTCGAAAACAGGTATGTTTGACAGAAGATTTTTAATCACTAACCTGCATACCAGAACGATTGCTTAAGTTGTGGGAGAAATATTCTCTTTAATTCGTTTCAAAGGATTTGACAAACCGTTGATGTTCTATGCGATCTCATCGATCTTGGGTACGTTGCTTCAGTACAAGTACCCTCGCAGCAACGATCAGTTTTAAAAAAAAAAAAAAAACAAATTTTTGGCGCAACAGGCTCGTTAGTACCCAGGGCCTAGCTTTCTCACAACCATTCATGTGTGCGTGTGTACTTCTTGCACGATGGCGGGACCTCCTGTTTTATGCCGACTCCGAACGGCTAAGTTGAGATAAGCTATTCTTGACAATTGATACTACTCGGATGATTTGTCAGATCATCACGAGAGGAGGGCCAGTGAAAAATCATTTTAGGTGTTGCTACGGCTGGGAATCGAACCCAGACCTCCTGCGCGGTAGTTCATCGCACTAACCATCGCGCCACTCAGTTTTAACGTAACAAATTAAGGAAGCACGCCCACTTTCAGGAGATCTGACCGCCAGAGCACCATCCCACCTATCTAGTGAAACGGAACCCACAGAATCATTAAATAAGAACTAGAAAGTCATCGAGGACTATACGGACATTGACCACCAATACATGGTTTTTGATCAATAAGGTAACCAATGCGATGCAATAAATACGGCTTGAAGCCTCGATCTCATGAAAGAACGATGCCAATCGAAACAAGAGCACAGTGTGTTGGTGGACGGAGGATATAGCGGCGCTTCGCAGAAGATGATTACATATTAGACGACAAATCAGCAGTGGAAGGAGAAGACACACTGAGTCTATTGATTAAGCCCTAACGGAGTTCAGAACTAAAAGATCTAAGATCAAGAATGCCATAAATTTGAGCAAAAAACAGGAGTGAAAGGAGCTCCACTGAGACATCAAAAACGACAGTGTGCCAGAGGATTGAAATGCGGAAGCTTGTATCTCAGTAGTCCAATCCTGCCCTAAGAGATGAAAAATGGTCCCTTCAGGACCAGTATCAGTAATCAGAGCGGATCAGTAAATGTAAAGAAGACCTAGATTCAGCATCAGCGTATAGACCTTTGGGTATTACTTACTTACTTACTTAAGTGGCGCTACAGTCCGGAATGAACCTGGGCCTCAACCAACATGCCTCTCCAATTAGCCCGGTCCTTAGCTAACTGCCTCCAGTTGCGCACTCCAAGTTGGTTGAGGTCGGTTTCCACTTGCGCGCGCCACTTAAGGCGAGGTCTTCCTCTACTACGTCCGACGTCTGGCTGGGAATCGAAGACTCTGCGAGCCGGAGTATTTTTGTCCATTCGTTCTACATGTCCTAGCCATCTTAAACGTCCAATGCGGAGTTTTTTGACCAGGGGCATGTCGCTGTACAGCTCGTATAGTTCTTGGTTGAATCTTCGTCTCCATAGCCCGTCAACGCAAACGTGACCGAAGATTTTTCGAAGAATTTTCCTCTCGAATCTACCAAGGATTTCTTCATCCGCTTTTGATACGGTCCATGCTTCAGCACCGTAGAGCAGGACTGGGATGATCAGGGTCTTACTACTAAATGAGGGCTTTACTACTAAATTGCCTTCTTAGCCCGAAGAAACAGCGGTTGGCAAGAGTAATTCTTCGTTTAATTTCTGACGAGATGTTGTTGTCAGAGTTAATAGCGGAGCCGAGGTAGACAAAGTCCCGTACTACCTCAAAGTTATATCTGTCAATGGTGACGTTCTGTCCAATTCGTCGATGTTGTGAGTCCTTTCGTGATGACAGCATATAATTAGTCTTACCCTCATTTACTGCTAAACCCATTTTCGCCGCTTCCTTCTATATACTAGCAAACGTGGCTATGACATCACGTTGAGTCCTACCAATGATGTCAATATCGTCAGCGTATGCTAGTAGTTGCACCAACTTTTGGAAAATTGTGCCTCTGGTGTTGTCTTTGGAGTTTTGCACAATTCTCTCAAGAATCAGATTAAAGATGTCACATGACAGCGCATCGCCTTGCCTAAATCCTTTTTTGGTATCGAATGTGTCGGTGAGGTCGTTTCCGACCCTGATGGAGCAGCGAGAATTCTCTATCGTCATCCTACACAAACGGACGGGCGGTATACCAAAACTAGACATATCTCTGTACAGTTCGTCTCTATAAATGCTGTCATATGTGGCTTTGAAATCGATGAATAGGTGGTGGGTATCGATTTGGACTTGTTGAGTTTTTGCCAGGATCTGCCGAAGTGTGAAAATTTGATCGGTTGTGGACTTACCTGGCCTAAAACCACACTGATAAGTGCCAATCAGGTTGTTCACATATTACGGCAGATAGGATCTTGTAGGCGATGTTGAGGAGACTTATGCCTCTATAGTTGGCGCAGTTCAGAGGGTCTCCTTTTTTGTGGATCGGGAAAACGATGCTGAGGTTCCATTCTTCAGGCATATTTTCATCCGACCAGATTTGGCTTATGAGTTGGTGAATGTTACTTACCAAGTCATCTCCGCCGGCCTTATAAAGCTCAGCGGGAAGGCCGTCATTTCCGGCAGCCTTATTAAGCTTGAGTTTAGATATTGCTATGGCAGTTGGTCTATATGGAGATTGAAAGGATGGTGGATTCTACGTTGAGGAAGCTTTGCTCAGCTAATCACAGTATTACAACTCCGCACAACGAAACCACATCGTAACATGTGCATGCATGAAAAGTGTAGTAAATGTTTAATTCTTTGCATTTCCTTTCTTTGTATTTTTTGAATCGCGGTTATACCTTCTCTGCACCGCACGATGACAGATACAAGTTTTTGAATAGCACCCGGGAGTAGCTATATTGTGCAAACGTTTGCAGCTGCATTATCGTTAGTCATTGTCAACGGTCGTTACTAGTCACGTTGATATTTGAAGAAATTCCTTTGGTTTTTCGGCTCATCCACCACCATGAGTTTGCTAAAGGACCTGTTTTCCGAATATGTCGGAAGAGCTAATAAAGAGCCCCCGTTTCACACTGTACCGTCGATCAAAGTACCAGACACCCAGCAGCCGCCACGAAGGGGCTGAGAGTCGACGTTGATAGGCATCAGTGACATTTCTGTTCACATAATCGCATTACGTACCATATGATCACCATCCCTAGTGCTTTTATTCCATTCAGCAAATCTAGCATTCGACAGCCTTTTAGAATTCATTTTTGGCTCAACATACGTAGGTATTGGTGTTTAATATATGCTGGCAGTATGGAATCAGTTGACAGATTAACATATACGGCTTTTGTAAAGGTATGTATGCTTTCTTACTGATTTCATAAATGCTAAACTGCAACCTTTTTCAAGAGCCATCGTTTTCGACTACAACTTAGCCTTGAAGGACTCATTTTCGTTTGGCTGATGGTGGGAAGGTATCAATCGAGAGATTATCAAATATACATACCCTAAAGGTCTATTGAGCTTACATTTTTTCAAAATTATATTTTTGAAGCAATTTTTTGACATTGTTGTGGAGGGTTACATATCCTCCTTCAAACCATGGGTGCAACAAGGAAATAGACCGACTCGATTGTAATTTATTGGAAAAGTCGGGCTAAATGAAATTTCACTTTGCATTTGAGCGCTATACAGTTGACATTTCGGTCGTGAAAAATCCATCACATTCATGCATAACTTGTTGTACAAAAATGTCCAGGCAGCCTTTTCACCATTGATTCCATTTTGAGAATTCCTCTGGAGCTCCTATTGGAGAAAATATTGGAGAGCTTTAGAAGACAGTATAAGAATTGTTCTCATCTCCCTCCAAAAAGAGTTTTTCAAATTGTTCATATCTAATCTAGGACGAATGTAATATGCAACCAGTAGTCGTCACGTTGAGGTTTAGTGTCTGAGTTTGTAATCTTCTAAAGCCCAATAGTCAACCATTTTATAGCGAGTAACCTCAGCGATGTATTTAATTCTTGTACGTTAAAGCCGTTTAGAGAATACAACTGCATTCACTACTAAACCTTGACATCAGTCTCCCAAATCGAATATAATTAAATTACTAAATAGTCCAATTCAGACACAAGCTATTACAAATAATTCAAGCGCACCATCCTTAAGCTGTAAAGAATTTCATACTTAATTACACCCAAACAGATGTTATTTTTCCAAGTATATAACTTTTAAGATTCATAAAAATGCCCTACTTCACAAGATCGTTATTAAAGAGAGCCAGCCGTTTTGTAGACAAATAAAAAAAAATCCAATAAAATATGACGAACGCGCTAATGCTGCTCAAAGAAGCCGACGACATATTTTCTGCCAACTTTATTCCAAAAGAAACTCTTAAGGCCTTCAAGTACCATCGTCCATCTACCGTCCATCTACGAAACACAAAATAGAAGAAAAAAAAAACCTAACCGCACATTTACCAGCAATTCACATTTTAGTACCCCATTAACCTGGGAATCTGTTTTTCGTATACTTTTATTTAGATCAAAGTGCTCCAGTGTCAATCTAATTGCAGGCTTTACTGTTTCATTTAATGAGTTTCCTTCGAGAAATCTTCGGGTAACCCCTCATTCAGAATTTCCTCCCAAAGGAGGTCAAAACCTTTCAAGCCATAAAGACGATACTTTTAATGGCTTTAATCTCCGCCAACACCACACAAAAATAAGAAAAAAAACAGAAGATGACGAAAAAACCACTCCTAGCTCTAGCCCTATACCATGGCAAAAAAAAAAACAATTTACAGGAGCATATGAAAGTCGAAAGTAAGCAGCGGGAAACTTTATGTCGGTCATGTCACATGTGACCAATAAAAATCTTTAGACACGAAACAGAAAAATGGAAGAAAATCACCTCCTTGCTCATTACTTATGGATCTCGTTCCAATAAAAGCGAATGTCCCCATCATTTCTGCTAAATTACAATTTCAACATATCTGTCTCTGTTGCAAGGTCTATCGCTCTCTCTCTATCTCGGTTTATATGTCCGTATAAAGAAGTGAATTGTATAAATAAAAAGGATATACGCTGTATCGTATATATGACATTCAATAAAATAAAATAAAATCAAATGACATGAGCGTTGGTACAAGGACATCGTACACCGGCCCGCCACCCTATGCTATGATAATGGTGGAATGGTGAGTGTCGTCGTGACATGGCAACTGAAGCTAAGCCATTTCCCCTGAGTCCGTTCTTAACCCCAGCACTGGCATCGTGATCCTAGAAAGCGCCTCCTTAATGTTTGATATGTCTGCAGTCATTTGCGATGGGACAGCGATGTAATGATGTTAAATCTGATTCCTATTTGCGATAAAAGCCGAACGAACCGCTCAAGCCTATACCATCACAAGTTGACATCGAAGAATGTGAATGAAAAGGAATTTAATATGTGCGCTCCTTGTCGTCATAGTATCAACGTGTCATGGGATTTTTTTTTGTTTACTTCTTCACTGTAAGTAGTAGAGGAAGGTATTGTGATGGAGAAAGAATTTGAGGTTTTGAAAAAAATTACGTGTTTTGAGGTACCTTGTGTAAAAGGACGTAGTTTTTGAAAAACGCATGTCTGTTGCCATGAGTTGGAGTTATACTTAAAATTTTATCCCTGTAAACGGATCAACCGATTCTCAATAAAATTTAGAATTGAATTTATAGAAAAATTTATTACGACGCAAAATTATAAATAACACTACGTTTCAAAGTTTCGGATTGATATTGATCAAGAACTACTGCAACAAATAAAATACAAATCGCAAGTAATTTGACTATGGAATAATACATTTTTCAAAAAAAAAACATTCGTACAAAGAAACATTGCGTTCCTTGTCTTATATATAAAATTCTCATGTCGCGGTGTTAGTCATTATACTCCTCCGAAATGGCTCGACCGATTTTCGTGAAATTTTGTGTACAAATCCGTTAGGCCTGAGAATCGGACAACATCTATTTTTCATCCCCCTAAATGTTAAGGGTGGCAAAACAACGTTTGCCGGGTTAGCTAGTTGTTTTCTAAAAATTTTAATTTTTCGATGCATTTATCGGTATTTTTCTATGTGGGGTAATATTCCGAAATGGAAAATGGAATGAATGAATGAATGGAATGAAAATTTTGATAAAATTCTGGTCGTTGTTAAGCTAGGGCATTATAATAAAAAAAAATAATAAGAGTAGGTATTTTGTATAGGATTCTTTAACAAGGATAAACAATTTTGTATTTAGGTAAAAAATTGACTTCTTCAGAACTCGGACTACTTTTCGACTATCGATTTCTTGGTTACAATTTCCCACCACAAAAATTCACTTATCGCGTGTGACTTTGGGAATCGTGAGTCCAATATTGCTCCTGTGCTCTTTAACGTTATTGGCTTGTTGGTATTTACCAACGACTTAGTGTTGCTCCATTAAATAAAATTTAACAGAGTTAGATCGCATTTGCGAAGTGGCTTTTCGAACGGATTATTTCGTCGCTTGAAAAGCAAATTGACATAAGTCAAAATATGTCGATACCGATTCGAAAAACATACAAATTTCCTATCAAACCATATCTAAAGTATATTAATGAATTTTGACATACAACAGTTTGCTTTTCCAGCGACGAAATGCTCATATTACACTATTTCCGAAATATCCCTTCATTAGATTAAATAGGTGTGTTTCACTTACGGATGCCTTAGAGGACTTTTCTTTTGCAAGAAATATCTCACCTCTAATGAGAATATTGTTCATTTTTTTGGAACAAAAATATGAGGATATTGTTTCACTAGATCAACCATTTTCAATTGAGGCAGCAGTGGAAAATCTCCGACGTATCCGAGGGTGAAACATGCACGCCTACCATTACAAACTGTGTAGAGCCATCATCTCAGTGGGCTTCATGGCGCGATGGTTAGTGCGATGAACTGCCGCGAGTTACATGCTGTGCATGCCACAGTGCAAACGACCATCTATAAACCTGCTTATCAACAGTGTTCCCGTAGTAACAATGCTAGTATCAGCTGCGTACCAATTATAGCGTCATCAAATCCGTTATATGAGCTTTCAACAACAACGCCTATTAATAGCATTTGACAATATCGAGTTGTTTATAAAAAGTTGTTTGCAGCGAAGAAGTAGACGAAGTGTCCATCTCGGGCAGTTGACTTCGGCGGTTTACCGGAGCAACAACTCACTGCTCTTAGTTAAGTTAAGTTAAGTTAGAATTTAAGCATAATAAATGTTGAATTACAAATTGTTATTTTTTGTTTTTTATCAAACGCTACCGAAATGCTTGGTAACGTAACTCGCGCAGACGTTTCGGGTTCGATTCGCCGACGTAGCAACACCTAATTGATTTTTCACCTACCCTCCTCTCTTGGAGATCTCCCAAAATATCCGAGTGGTATCAATTGTCAAGTAAAATCTTACCTCAACTAAGTCGTTTGGAGGCATAAAACAGAAGGTCCCGCCATCGTGCAAGAAGTACATACGTACACAAGTATGGTTGCGAGAAAGTTAGGTCTAGGGTACTAAAGAGCTTGTTGTAATTGTAAAATTTGTATTTGTTCTGTAGCGCTATCATTATGAACCGCATACATATCATTTATGTTAGGTCTATTCAAGTCATACCAAAATAGTCCTCGAAAACTTTTTGTTGATCCAGTTGTAATGATGTTGTTATCAACAGGTTTAATAAGTCTACCTAACTGCAGAAGGGCGTAAACGCCATAGGGATCTGCTAAAGCTACTACTGGCATGGCGTAAACGCCATAGGGGTCTGACAGTAGAAATGAGAAACAAATCGATCTGTGGTCAAGATGAATCTGATCTTTAATTGAAAATGTTTGTTCTTATATATTAAATTATTATCTACATTATTATCTATGCATCGCATACTGAACACTACGCACCACACACAGATATAGGATTTTTCATCCCTTATCTATTTTAGTACCTTGTACAAGAATACCCTATAACCCAACTAGATTTAGATAATGCATTGTGTTGCATTTTATGGGCTAAGCTTAATGGAGTTTAGTTCAAGATAAACCAAGTGGTTTATTCTTCTTGTGTGACATCTGTTTGCTATTAGTGTTCAATATACATTATTTCCCTAAATTTGTTTTATTTCCATTTTTAAATCGCCACCCATATATACTTAACTGTTTATGCGTGAAGATATTTATGAAAATTAATTAACACCATTATGGCTTAGGTTCATATGACAAACATCGCTAGTTTTTGAAACTGCAAAACGAAATAAAGCCGAATTGTTTTTTTTTTCGTTTTCTAAAGGGAAATAAAGCCAAATCAGAAATTTGCCGTTATTTCCAGATATAAAACTGAATAAAGATAAAGTTTTAATTTTTGGCTATGGAAAAATGTCATAAAAGGGACACGACATATGACATCGTTTACTAAAGAAAGGATTGAATGTTTACTGATAACAGAACTCTTGCGTAACCTGTTATTGATACAATACTCAAGCTTACTCCAACTACCTTGATATTAATGATGAACCAGTAAAAGGCACAAGCACAGTCTAAGAGAACTTAGTAACATTGTGGAAATCAGTATCATATGAGCAAAATATGTCTGAGAAGATCATCCCTTACCACGATTTTAAAATCAATTTCACTCATTTTAATACCAAGGATGGTCGAATGATCATCAAATTAACATTGTTCGGAAACAGCGATCTACGCCGATTGATCTGTAATTATAGTCGGAATAGGCTGTGGTCTTACTTCGAAAAGACCGTGTAGCGTATGAGATTCTATTTTTTTTTTAAATTCTGACCTGCCTAAGCAGTAATATACACATCGACCTAAAAGATCTTTTGTGCTTGCCGTCAGATGCATTTTAGGTTAGTAGCGCTTCTACTTTCCTAATGTAGCTGATAATACTTTCAGCCGAAGATTTCCTCAGCTCTTCGGGACTTAAAAATTCCCTGAAGAAAGATTCCCTTCTCATACCGTAAAGGGCCGGCCATTCACATATGATATGCTCGGCTGTTTCGTCTTCTTCTAGACATAGTCTGCATTCCGGTGATTCGACTAGATGCATTTTGTTTTAATGATATCACTGACCGTGATGACCAGTTAGGTATCTGATTTGAAGGGCTGAATAGCTCTTTTGGCCTGTCTTAGGCCTGGGATGTTTCCCCAGTATGAAAAACATTTGTTTTATTCCCAGTTTTGTATGACCAGATTTATGGCTGATTTGGGGATTGCACAGAAGGGTTCAGGTCCAATGAAGGGGGTTTCCGAACCTTTTCTGGCTAGTTCATCAGCTTTTTCGTTGCCTTCAATTCCCTTATGTCCGGGGACCCACCATAGTCTGGTTTTGTTCCTGGAACTGAGTGTTTGGAGGGAGTTGAAGCAGTGTAGTACTGATTTGGAGTCAATGATGTGTGAGCTAAGGGCTTTTATAGCTGTTTGACTGTCCGTGAATATATGGATGTTTGCGCCTTTAATACCTGAGTTGTGTATTAGGTTTGCGCATTCTTTTATGGCATGGAGCTCAGCTTGGAATGAACTAGGATTTTTTCCCATAGGTATTGAGATGAGATTCTATACTCGAAGTTGCAGAATAGGCTTATGCACATGTTCATATTCTTCTTAAGTGGCGCTACAGTCCGGGATGAAGCTCGGAATCAACCAACATGTCTCTTTAATTAGCCCGGTCCTTATCTAACTGCCTAACTGCCTCCAGTTGCGCACTCCAAGTTGGTTGAGGTCGGTTTCTACTTGTGCGTGCCACTTAAGGCGAGGTCTTCCTCTACTGCGTCCGAGGTCTGGCTTGGAATCGAAGACTCTGCGATCCGGATCCGGAGTAGTGGTGTCATGTTATAAGTCCAATGCGGAGTTTTTTGACTAGGGTTATGTCGCTGTACAGCTCGTATAGTTCGTGGTTGAATCTTCGTCTCCATAGCCCGTCAACGCAAACGGGACCGAAGATTTTTCGAAGAATTTTTCTCTCGAATCGACCAAGGATTTCTTCATCCGCTTTTGATACGGTCCATGCTTCAGCGCCGTAAAGCAGGACTGGGATAATCAGGGTCTTATATAGGATCTCCTTAGTTGTAGGGAACGCTTAGAATAAGCGAATATATTTAATAACATTAACATGTAAACATTATAGGCGACACGGTTTGGCAACCCTATAACAAAGTGTAGATTCGTAATTCTTCGAACTTTAATGGTGGGTGTCACCGATAACGACCACCGTGAATTACTCACCACTTTATCAAAGTGTCTGGTTAATAAAACACGCATACTATCAAAGTGGTGAGTCCAGCTTATGATTACAGTGGATGTGATTGGCTGCACGCCAAGAAGAAAAATAAACGGTCTGAAAATAACGCTGCTATCGGACAAACAGAAATCTATAAAAGCCTCTAAGAGCGTTGCCTATGGCCTGTTTTAAGTTTGCTTTTCTAGTGCGCGGTGGTCATCGCCAAAAATTCCGTGTCTTCTGATACCGAGGTGACTGTACTCTGGTATTTCGGTATAAGACTTACGCTCCAAAAAGATTAGTAGTCCCTATAACTTGAGCCCAAAACCGTCGATAAAGTTCTGTGCAGTGATATCCATCATATTTAATATAAAAGTGAATCTCCACTGTAAAAGAAAAGAAATAAAAACGATTAAAGAAAAAAAAAAGAACACAAAAAAAGGACTTAAAGTTTACCCTCCTAACCTAAACCCCACAAAAACTAGTTGCCATAAAAGAAAACGATAATAAAAAAAAAAAAAGAAAGAAAAAAAAAAAAACAGAGCCTCCCACCACTGTTCCACGCCAATCTAACAGCTTGCCAATACCTATCTCTGTCCATGTTCGGCAGACGGAGCATTTGTTATTCTCGTCAAACCCAATTTACATCATTGACCTCTGCGTACCTTCCTGGAGGACACGTCATCAACAACGTCCAGCGACGGCATATAATGCAATCGCAAATGTGATAAGCATCGTGACGTCATCATATGCACTGAGGTTGACCAGTACGCCTAATTCGTAAAAGCATATGAACGAAGCTAGAAGCTAGTGCTCTGTTGCGTCATCCTCGATCATAGATCTCCACCTTCCACGAACGATCGAGGTAAACCACCTATACGACTTCCCATCATCACCACGGACCACCACTACACGACGTCATCACCACTTCCCGGTCACCTTCATGGTACGCGGTATCATAATACATGATATTGGCGAAAAGTGTATGTTCCCAGCATAAGAAGTTCCTAGGAGCACCCAAAAGTCATTCAAAACAATAATCCAGCGACACCACCATCAACCAACGTTCAGCAGATTTGTTGTAAAGGGATCTCTTAAGTTACGTATTATTTTTTTTGTTAGAGTTATAGTGTTTTTCCTCGTTCGCCTATTGTACATAAAAAAAATTCTATACTCCCTTTAGCAAATACGTCATAAAACGTCACATATATCGTGCACGTCATCTTATAAGCAAACCACGGGCCGGAGAACATTGTGCACAACGTCCCCCCTCTCCCCTGAGATACTACAACATAACGCGGAACATTAAACGATCGGTAAGTGATCTTGTGCTATGATTTTTTTTATGTACTCACACAGAGCGAAACGTAGGTCAGTTATCTTGTTTTCTTTTAACAATCAATATTGTTTTGCTAGCAGCCATATGCGGTTCATTTTTGGTACAAGAAATGAAATGTTCTTGTTGTTTTTGTTGTTTTAGCATACGAGTATGTATAATTTATAGATACGATAACCACAAGTGCATTTAATGAAAAAAAAAAAACCTACTTGTTATTTGAAATTGTTCACTTGAATTAAATGAATTGGCATATAACGAAGAAAGATCGCACACCATTAATTGTAGTCAACGATAGTGTTTACGTATTATGTTAACGTAGTTTAAAAACAAAAAAAAAATATTAACCGATACCAATTTTTAAATTTGAATTTCTCCATATTTCTTTATTCATTTTTTTTTATTTTACGATCAAAAGATTACGTTTTAGAGTAAATAGTTTTATTTTATATTATGATTTAATTTAAGTTTCGATTCCCTTCAATAAATCGCTGTCCTAAAATGAATTTTAATTCGAATTTTAATGGGTTTGATAAATCAAATTCGTCGTAACCGTTTTGGATTTGCAGGTTTATCGAATTTCGTGGAATAATGTTTTCACTCGAGTTTTATTGGGAAGCATATTTCAATAGGATTATGGTATCTAACTAGATTTCCATTTTAAGGTGGGTGTGACTATTCATCAAGGTAAGAATGACTACGACTAGGGCTTAGGTTTTTTTTTGGAGATTTTGGTAAGGGGCTACCATGAACATTGAGTGGCGTGGTAGCCATGGTATATCGCTAGGGCTGTCAGTAATAGCGATGAGGGTGGGTACACTCAGGGGAGCATTTACCATCAGCCGCTCACCCCCCACTAGATATTTGTATTTGGTTAGACAGACGTTTTCAGAAACTATTTAGAACTTTTCGCGCCTCGCAACTTTTAAATCAAAACCAGAACTCAACACCTTTTCTGAGGCATGGAAAAAGTAACACTGTTCAGCGCTTAGGTAGCAAGAACCCCACCCCACATTCCGACGAGCTAGGACGCGCATGTGCTAGCATGCCTCTCGCTGCTAAGGCCTGAACGCCCTTTCGTATCAGCTGCCCGGACTGGCCTCTGGAATCCTGTGGCCTGGGGTCATAAGGGTGGCATACGATACGAAAGGTAAAAGGAATATTCGGTCGAAATTTCACCCCGTTCATTTAGTGAGCATATATTCAAAGGTACGACCAGGGTAGCTCAACTTTATGGGAAGTAGCACGTTCCAGTAAAGGTTGGCTGGCTCAACAATTTCCGATTTTTCCCCCAACTAGTAGTGGTCGACTATTAGTTTCGTTACAGGTGGCGCCCAACGTGGGGCACGAATTGTTTCATAGTTTCTGAATTTGTTTTATGGTTTAAAGAGTTTTAGTTAAAGTTTTGCTATTTGTGAATTTTGCGTGTAGGAACATTTTTTTTGATATGTTTGTGTTACACATGATTTTGTCCGATTTATAGTTATGACTTATATACCATTTAGTTTCGATGCAAGATGTGTAGCACAAAGGTTGTTGCTTATTGGGTATTCCAGTCATTCATCCGATTGAACCGATACTATAAAGACGGTTTAAGGAATGTAGTGAATGGTGGTTATCCGAAGTATTACATGCTTTCATTAGTGAATGGTTTAGTTGTCCGGTAGTGGAGAAGAAAATACTTTCGCTACGCCTGTTGCTACTCTACCAGAAGCTTACTCTCGAGCACGATTTTGTTTTGAAGCTCTCATAAAATAATAAATTTTCACGGCGATTGGCTAGCAAAATGGTCTAATAGATGCAGATTTTGTCTATTGCATTTGCCTGAAGATTTTGACATACCCAGCAAATAATAAGTATTATCTATAAAACCTTTTTAGACTGGTAATCGATTCTTGTTTTGTTAATGAAATATCAAAAGTGGGTAGCATAATCTCCAAGTAGTCATTCGTTACACGAGGTTCGATTGTCACACCCACCTAATGTTTTATGATAGATATACAGAAGTATAAAGTATTTATTTTGATTTTATTAGATTTTAATTTCTACGATAATAGGATATAGATTTGTTCAAAAACAAAGATTTAAATTGATTCTAATTTATTTTATGATTTTTCGATATTTGACTTTTGCATAATCTTTCTGGTTCGGATTCAAATGTTACTTTGGATTAGTTCTAACTGCTAAGAAATATCTCTATTGTGGCACGGTAAATAGTTATTGTAGTTTTTGTACCCTACAATATTTCGTTCGATTTCGTAGATACCTGAAAACCTTAGATACGTAGTATCACTAAGATTTTTTTTGTATATAATATATTTTTTCTGAAATTTATATAACCACTTATGTCTGAACGCAAAAAGGGAACCGCAAGCTCTCATTATTCCCTTCGCAAGTTAAAAAACCGATTCAACATATCGGGAGTTTCTGGCGGAGCTAATTCTATACTGCTCGAGCCACTCGGAACGGCTACCTCTTCCCCGAAATCAACCATGGCAAATAACTCAAAGGGTGTAATCCCACCTACTCATTCTTCGCATGTAGAGAATCAACCAGAAGTACACCAGGATGGTTTTGACACTGAGGGAGATGTAGAGGGGAGTGAAGGAGAGCAACTATCTCAATATGTACAGGAGGTCGTTACGGCAACGATTGGCCTCAATCGGGCTGATGACATGCGATGTATTAGGGAGGAGCTGGAGAAAAGTAGGGTTTTAATTCGCGAAGAAGTAGCGTCCATAGTGCGTGATCTTTTGCGTGCTACTACTCCTCAAGCACGCACTGAACCTAATCAAGCGCAAGCCACCCCTCTTAGACCTAATATACCCGTGGGTCATAGTCCTCAGCAAGCGACTACCACAAATAATGCACCAGCATGCACTACCAATTCGGCGAGAACTAATGCAGATAACTTTTTGGCTCAGATAAACAACCTGAACCTTAATGAGAATTCTCCCAGAGGTTCATATCCTAATTCCAATTCTAATGGTCCTTCTTCATCAAACTTCAGAACCCACCATTTTCACAAATGGGGGATCAAATTTGATAGCCGAAACATGACAATTGACGACTTTTTGTTTCGTTTAGACAGAGTACGGGAAGGATATGGAGTCTCCTGGGAGGAAGTAGTCCTTAACTTTCATCAATTTTTAACGGGTCAAGCAGAAACTTGGTTTTGGGTATTTTTGAAATCGAACCCACAAGTTACTTGGCCATTACTTCAGATTGCACTTATAGACCAGTTTCGTGGACTGGAATCAGACTCAGAATTATCTCGAAAAATGTCAGACCGTCATCAAGAATTTTCTGAATCCTTTGATGATTTCTATACAGCGATTTTGCAGATGAATTCACGTCTCAGGTACCCTAAACATAATAGGGAAATCATTGAAATTCTAAAGCAAAATGTTCATAAAAAGATCGGGCAACATATCATAACGTTCCAGACAGATAGTCTTCAAGAGATGGTATATGTTTGTCGAAAGTTAGAGAAGTACTTCGGTGAGCATGATCCCCCGAAGCAAAGACCATTTCAGTATTCACAGAACAAAAGAATGGTCAGTGAACTCGATCTAGAGGATGAGTTAAGCGTGTCAGTGAGCTCGCAACCCATTGATGCAGTTGGTCCGAATCGGGCAAAACCATCTATTATATGTTGGAACTGCAAAGTCGTGGGTCACTCCTTCAGAGATTGTACCAGCGAAAGAAAGGGTTCCTTCTGTTTTAAATGTGGTAAGGAAAATACAATTGCACCACAGTGTTCGCAATGCGCGGAAAACTTGAGAAAGAGCCAAGTGCCATCCGGGGCGCTTCGTTCGCAATAGAAAACCCCGGAAACACAGCACCCTTACCCTCAATCACCCTACCAACTTCAATATTAAAGCGAGATCGACGAAAGTCAATCGAAAATAGAGATCGAGAAATACCTTTGGTAACTACAGAGCCTCGCAAAACATTACATGAAAGAATTAAAGCTTATTACGAGGCAAGAGAGAAAATTTTTAGTACTATAAGAAATCCAATTTCGAAAAGGATTAAAAACTTAAGAGATCGCTTTCGAAAGAAAAGACGATTATACAAAGCCGCAGCTGCGATTACAGAAATAAAATTTATGTCGAATGATCCTAGACCTTATGCCGAAGTAAAAATATTTGGGACAGTAATAACTGGTCTCTTGGATAGCGGTGCAGCGGTGAGTTGTCTGGGTATGGATGGGTACAACGTCATGATGGAAAAGAAAGTTCCTTTCGAAAAATGTAAGTCTTCTGTCAAAACAGCGGATGGAAGCAACCAACAAATTGTAGGTTTTATAACTACGGCAATCGAATATAATAATATGAAGCATGACATAGTTCTTTTTATCGTCCCATCGTTAAAACAATCCCTATTTTTAGGAGTTAACTTTTGGGAAAAATTTCATATTGCTCCAGCTTTGTTTTCTAATGTTTCACATTATCATTTAAATTGTAAAGATGTGGGAAGTCTTTCAAACGCTCGCGAATTGACTAGCGATGAGTCCAGTAGACTAAGAGAGGTCACTTGCTTGTTTCCTTCTTTTGCCACGTTTGGCTTAGGAAAAACAAACATGGAGGAACACATTATCGATACCGGTACGGCTGAACCCGTCAAGCAGCGACACTACCCCGTATCTCCGGCGGTACAAAAACGATTGTATGTGGAATTGGATCGCATGCTTGAACTCGGTGTCATCGAAGTAAGCCCAAGCGCATGGAGTTCCCCGGTCGTTCTAATACAGAAACCGGGGAAAGACAGATTGTGTTTGGACATACGGAAGGTGAACAAAGTCACGAAAAAAGATGCGTATCCTCTTCCACATATAGAAGGGTTGCTATCGCGTCTGACAGATACACACTATATCTCTAGTGTGGATCTGAAAGACGCGTTTTGGCAGATACCGTTGGAGAAAGGTTCAAGGGAAAAGACCGCATTCACCGTACCCGGGCGGCCACTTTACCAGTTCAGAGTGATGCCTTTTGGCCTCTGCAACGCGCCACAACGGTTATGCAGATTAATGGACAAAGTGGTCCCCCACGAACTTAGGGAAAATATCTTTGTCTATTTGGACGATCTGCTGGTTACTTCGCGAACGTTTGACGAGCACCTATACATGTTATCTGTGGTAGCGAAACGCCTCAAAGAAGCAGGGTTAACGATCAATCTCGAAAAGTCAAAGTTTTGTTATAAACAATTAAAGTATTTGGGATACATAGTTGGAGATGGTTGTTTAAAAACCGATCCAGGTAAAATTCAAGCTATAACTGAATTTCCAATACCAAAATCCGCACGCCAAGTAAGGAGATTTTTAGGCATGACCGGATGGTATCGCAGGTTCGTTAATAATTTCTCCTCCGTAGCCGCACCCCTAACTGACACTCTTAAAAAGGGAGTCAAATTTGATTTCAGTGATAAGGCAGTTGACGCTTTCAATCGGCTCAAGATCTTATTAACATCTGCTCCAATTCTGGTCAATCCAGATTACAACAAAGAGTTCGTCATTTTGTGTGACGCGTCGGGGACAGGAGTTGGTTGCGTGTTGTGCCAGGTAGACGAAAGTGGATGTGAAAAACCCATTTACTACTATTCACACAAACTTAATTCGGCACAGCAAAACTACAGCGTTACCGAAAGGGAATGCCTAGCCGCTGTGTGGGGTGTGAATAAATTCAGAGCGTATGTTGAGGGTCACAAGTTTAAGATCATCACTGACCACGCTAGCCTCAAGTGGCTGATGAGTCATAAAGATCTAAGTGGGAAATTGGCAAGATGGAGTATGTACTTACAGGGTTACGACTTTGATATTGAACATCGAAAGGGTTCGCTAAACGTCGTTCCAGATGCGCTTTCGCGTGTGTATGGAGTAGATGCAGTCGAACCAGATGTTTCAATATCAAAGAACGATTTCGACGTGTTGCACATAGATCTTGCAGACCCCAGTTTTCAATCTGAGGAATACTGCAAGATCATCGACATCATCGAGAAAAATAAAACTCAGCTTCCTGACCTTCGTGTATCGAACCATTTCGTTTACAAGAAGGTCAAACATTGTACAGGCCACCCACTTCAGGATGATTTGGTGTGGAAATTGTGGGTACCTCCTCAACTAACAGATAACTTAGTTCGATTGGCTCATCAACCACCAAGAGCTGCACATGGCGGAATCGCGAAGACTCTTTACCGATTGAGGGAACAATTTTACTGGCCTAACATGCCAGCCCAAGTCAAGACATTCATTGGTAACTGTGACACATGTAAGTCCACTAAGGCTCCAAATTCGATCTTAAGGTCACCCATTGGAAAGGCATTTGTAGTGGATCGACCCTTTCAGCACGTCTATATGGATTTCTTAGGACCCTATCCGCGATCAAAGGCCGGAAATATAGTTATAATAATTGCAGTTGATCAGTTAACTAAATTCGTTTTGATCCAACCGCTGAAAAAAGCTACTACAGACTCAACTTCAAAGTTCCTAAAGGAGCAAATACTTTTTCTTTTTGGAGTCCCAGAATCCATTCTGACAGATAATGGAAAGCAGTTCACGAGCATCGAGTTTGGAAAATTACTAACAAGCTTTGGTATCCGGCATATTAAAACCGCATCCTATGCTCCGCAAGCGAACGCCAGCGAAAGGGTCAACCGATCAATATTAGCAGCCATTCGATTGGCATGTCACCATGAAGCACTCTTTGGCCAAAAGATGGTCGAACACGGGTCCATGTATCAGCTTCTTAAGGGACTAGATGCTCTAAATAACTCTCAGTTAGGTACCTTACCAAAACCAGACAAAATGAACATTTTACATGGATACGTTAAAGATTCGTTAGAAAAATCCCATTTAACATATAAAAAGACCTATAATACAAGGAGCAAGGCGGTAAGACATAATAAAGGAGATATAGTTTTCAGACGTAATTTCGTCTTAAGTGATGCTTCTAAGCATAAAAGTGCAAAACTATGCCCGAAGTTCTTGAAAGAACGGGTACGCAAAGTCATCGGTAGTAACTTGTACGAATTAGAAAACCTTCACGGTAACCGGACAGGAGTATATCACTGCAAGGATATCAAAAAATAGGAATTCTTATTTCTTAAGTTAATGTTACGCATACGCCCGGCATACCCAGTCTGTGCATGAGACCCTGTACTGCGCTCGTCCCATGTCATGTTCTTTGTACTCATTCGCTCTTGTCCAAAGAACAAGTTTTGTAGGGAACGCTTAGAATAAGCGAATATATTTAATAACATTAACATGTAAACATTATAGGCGACACGGTTTGGCAACCCTATAACAAAGTGTAGATTCGTAATTCTTCGAACTTTAATGGTGGGTGTCACCGATAACGACCACCGTGAATTACTCACCACTTTATCAAAGTGTCTGGTTAATAAAACACGCATACTATCAAAGTGGTGAGTCCAGCTTATGATTACAGTGGATGTGATTGGCTGCACGCCAAGAAGAAAAATAAACGGTCTGAAAATAACGCTTCTATCGGACAAACAGAAATCTATAAAAGCCTCTAAGAGCGTTGCCTATGGCCTGTTTTAAGTTTGCTTTTCTAGTGCGCCGTGGTCATCGCCAAAAATTCCGTGTCTTCTGATACCGAGGTGACTGTACTCTGGTATTTCGGTATAAGACTTACGCTCCAAAAAGATTAGTAGTCCCTATAACTTGAGCCCAAAACCGTCGATAAAGTTCTGTGCAGTGATATCCATCATATTTAATATAAAAGTGAATCTCCACTGTAAAAGAAAAGAAATAAAAACGATTAAAGAAAAAAAAAAGAACACAAAAAAAGGACTTAAAGTTTACCCTCCTAACCTAAACCCCACAAAAACTAGTTGCCATAAAAGAAAACGATAATAAAAAAAAAAAAAGAAAGAAAAAAAAAAACAGAGCCTCCCACCACTGTTCCACGCCAATCTAACAGCTTGCCAATACCTATCTCTGTCCATGTTCGGCAGACGGAGCATTTGTTATTCTCGTCAAACCCAATTTACATCATTGACCTCTGCGTACCTTCCTGGAGGACACGTCATCAACAACGTCCAGCGACGGCATATAATGCAATCGCAAATGTGATAAGCATCGTGACGTCATCATATGCACTGAGGTTGACCAGTACGCCTAATTCGTAAAAGCATATGAACGAAGCTAGAAGCTAGTGCTCTGTTGCGTCATCCTCGATCATAGATCTCCACCTTCCACGAACGATCGAGGTAAACCACCTATACGACTTCCCATCATCACCACGGACCACCACTACACGACGTCATCACCACTTCCCGGTCACCTTCATGGTACGCGGTATCATAATACATGATATTGGCGAAAAGTGTATGTTCCCAGCATAAGAAGTTCCTACGAGCACCCAAAAGTCATTCAAAACAATAATCCAGCGACACCACCATCAACCAACGTTCAGCAGATTTGTTGTAAAGGGATCTCTTAAGTTACGTATTATTTTTTTGTTAGAGTTATAGTGTTTTTCCTCGTTCGCCTATTGTACATAAAAAAATTCTATACTCCCTTTAGCAAATACGTCATAAAACGTCACATATATCGTGCACGTCATCTTATAAGCAAACCACGGGCCGGAGAACATTGTGCACAACGTCCCCCTCTCCCCTGAGATACTACAACATAACGCGGAACATTAAACGATCGGTAAGTGATCTTGTGCTATGATTTTTTTTATGTACTCACACAGAGCGAAACGTAGGTCAGTTATCTTGTTTTCTTTTAACAATCAATATTGTTTTGCTAGCAGCCATATGCGGTTCATTTTTGGTACAAGAAATGAAATGTTCTTGTTGTTTTTGTTGTTTTAGCATACGAGTATGTATAATTTATAGATACGATAACCACAAGTGCATTTAATGAAAAAAAAAAACCTACTTGTTATTTGAAATTGTTCACTTGAATTAAATGAATTGGCATATAACGAAGAAAGATCGCACACCATTAATTGTAGTCAACGATAGTGTTTACGTATTATGTTAACGTAGTTTAAAAACAAAAAAAAAATATTAACCGATACCAATTTTTAAATTTGAATTTCTCCATATTTCTTTATTCATTTTTTTTTATTTTACGATCAAAAGATTACGTTTTAGAGTAAATAGTTTTATTTTATATTATGATTTAATTTAAGTTTCGATTCCCTTCAATAAATCGCTGTCCTAAAATGAATTTTAATTCGAATTTTAATGGGTTTGATAAATCAAATTCGTCGTAACCGTTTTGGATTTGCAGGTTTATCGAATTTCGTGGAATAATGTTTTCACTCGAGTTTTATTGGGAAGCATATTTCAATAGGATTATGGTATCTAACTAGATTTCCATTTTAAGGTGGGTGTGACTATTCATCAAGGTAAGAATGACTACGACTAGGGCTTAGGTTTTTTTTTGGAGATTTTGGTAAGGGGCTACCATGAACATTGAGTGGCGTGGTAGCCATGGTATATCGCTAGGGCTGTCAGTAATAGCGATGAGGGTGGGTACACTCAGGGGAGCATTTACCATCAGCCGCTCACCCCCCACTAGATATTTGTATTTGGTTAGACAGACGTTTTCAGAAACTATTTAGAACTTTTCGCGCCTCGCAACTTTTAAATCAAAACCAGAACTCAACACCTTTTCTGAGGCATGGAAAAAGTAACACTGTTCAGCGCTTAGGTAGCAAGAACCCCACCCCACATTCCGACGAGCTAGGACGCGCATGTGCTAGCATGCCTCTCGCTGCTAAGGCCTGAACGCCCTTTCGTATCAGCTGCCCGGACTGGCCTCTGGAATCCTGTGGCCTGGGGTCATAAGGGTGGCATACGATACGAAAGGTAAAAGGAATATTCGGTCGAAATTTCACCCCGTTCATTTAGTGAGCATATATTCAAAGGTACGACCAGGGTAGCTCAACTTTATGGGAAGTAGCACGTTCCAGTAAAGGTTGGCTGGCTCAACAATTTCCGATTTTTCCCCCAACTAGTAGTGGTCGACTATTAGTTTCGTTACATAGTAGTTCGAGTGAGGGCTTTACTACTAAATTGCCTTCTTAGCCCGAAGAAACAGCGACTGGCAAGAGTAATTCTTCGTTTGATTTCTGACGAGATGTTGTTGTCAGAGTAAATAGCGGAGCCGAGGTAGACAAAGTCCCGTACTACCTCAAAGTTAAATCTGTCAATGGTGACGTTCTGTCCAATACATCGAAGATGTGTGTCCTTTCGTGTTGACAGCATATATTTAGTCTTACCCTCATTTACTGCCAAACCCATTTTTGCCGCTTCCTTCTCTATACTTGCAAACGTGGCTATGACAAGACGTTGAGTCCGAACAAAGATGTCAATATTGTCGGCGTATGCTATTTGTTGCTCTAATTTATGGAAGAATGTGGCATTGGTGTCGATTTTTTGAGGTATGTGTACCTACATTATTTGTCTATGTATCAAAACTAATAAACCCCTATGGGATAGGGTATAAAAATATGATCTTACGAGTATTGATTCTAAAATGTATCTTTTCAATATTATTTTTCTAACATTAATTTGTTCAATATATCTTAGCTGGTCGTACTCGTTGATAATTGGTGGAAGCTGATATAAGCCATCTTCTCTTCTACTTGTTAAGAATCGATGACTTTTTGGCATCCTCAAGTTTTGATGGTAGTAGTATTCTAACGCACTCGTCACATAGATCTGTTTGACCTTAAGGATGTTAAATTCTCTACTGCCACTTCTTCCTGAGATAAACCTGACTGCCCTGTCTTGGATGTGTTGTAGTTTATCGTAGTATGATTGCGCTGCACCTACCCACGCTAGTACGCCATACCTCAATCTCGACTTAGGCAGACAAGTGCAAACAGAGATTCTTTCAGCTTCCGCAGGTCATTGATGCGCGGTTCCCACACAAAATGACAGTCTTTGATGACACCTAAATACTTGTAAGTATTAACAACCTCAATGTTTTCGGAGATTTTTGAATTGCCGCATCCAAAGGTGTTTAAGATGATACACGACTGTGGTTACATTAGGCTGTGAATGTGCATTAATCTGATTTTCTAACCGTTGATTATCAGTCTGTTTTCGTGACACCATCTTCCTACAACGTTTAATTCACGCTGCATCACACTTGTTGCTTCTTCTGGAGATGGGCGACATACCACGATTGCCGTATCGTCTGCATATGCAAATGGAACGCTTTCCTAGAGGCACTTCAGCATTTCGTTGGTATTCAAAATTAATAGTAAGGAACCAAGCTTAGACCTTTGTGGAACTCCATGCAACTCTCCGTATATGCATATGCAAATGGAACGCTTTCCTAGAGGCACTTCAGCATTTCGTTGGTATTCAAAATAAATAGTAAGGAATCAAGCTTAGACCTTTGTGGAACTCCATGCAACTCTCCGTATTAATTGATATAAGTTTATTTTGGTCTAAAGTATCGAAAGCTTTGCTAAAATCCAAAACTATGACTGATGACGTTTGCTTAGGGTAGTGTTCATTAGATTTGTAAAATTACCGATGAGTTGGTTTGTGTTTTTTCCTCTTTGAAAATAACCGTATTGATTTTTACTAATTAATTTATCTTTTTCAACAAATTTCCTTTTTAGATTTAATTTGATCTCCTCCATTATTTCATCTATAGCTGGTAGAATTGCTATTGGCTATAGTTCTCTAAACTCTTCTTGATACCGACTTTCTAAATCGGCCTAACGACTACTCCTTTAAGCTTCTTTGGTACGGTTGACGTGTCGAAACTCAGATTTATTAATATAGGAACGAATAACTCATGGTTTGCTTTTAGATCTGTTGTTCTAATGCCATCTGCACCAGGTGCTTTTTGGACTTTCAAGCGACTTAGTACGTTTGTTACCTCGCTCGGTGCAATCAGTATCTCTTAGAAATATTAAGTTTTGTTGAAATGAATGACTCCCGTCCTAGAAACATAGTTTCGTAACTCTTTATAAGCAGTTTTTTACGTTAAGTTTTTCCGATTATTTCTCCGCTATGATAGAGTAGATCTCTTTATTTGCAGTTTTCAGACACTTCCCATGTTATCCATGCGGTTCTTTTTTTATTTCTCATAATAGGGTATAAAGCGAATCGCTCAGCCGTCCATGTTTTTTTATAAAAATATTCTAGTACATATCAAAATGAACGGATTTTTCTATAAAATTCTTTTTGAAATTTTCTCGAGAACACCTCCAACAATTTAGATTCCGCTTTTTAAAATCTGAGGAAGTCTGTTCGAGTCGTTCCGGACCTCTTATTTTTGGTTTTGGTTCTCCTACATTCACTCCCGCTTTCATGTCATTCTGTGCATATGGTATAAATAGAATATGTATGGCAGGTCCTTTGAAATGTTAACCACGATATAATGAAGTTCTCATTAAATTGCTTTCGTTTGCCGAAACAAATGGACCATTCCGCTGCATCTTCCTAGTGATCTACATAAATTATCTCCAATTCGGCTATATGTCGAGTGTAATACTTGCACAATTTCTTGTCGCTTTGTTGTTCCAATTTTAAGGCGAGGTTTGTACACCTACACTGTGATGGGGGTGCGTTTCATACGAAATAGGATATCCGAGAACATCCTTTCATAAAATGTATATCGGTTCCCAAAATGTGTTAAAAAAAAACAAAAAAGCAAAACTGTCGGTGCATCCTTCTGCCTTAGGTGTGCTTTTGCTTTCGGCTTGATTTGGTATTCCGTCTGTGAACGAGTATCATGTCAGGGTGAGAAGCTATTTAGAGCACATAGGCGGTAACGTTTGGGTTGATTGTGTAAGTCAACTCATCACCGGCCATATATACTCGTACTCGTATGTTCTTATCCACTTTCTGTTGACGTTATCTTGTGTGCGATGGCAGACGCCTAATGACGATGAGAATTTTTTTTAATTTGAAGGATAATGGAAGACGAGATAGCTGTGATATTGAAAAGGATGATGCTTAGCAGAAGGAGGCAGAAGGCTATCATATGATTGGGATATTTGTTTAGTTTTCATTATTAGGACTATGTAGGTAGGATTTTTCAGTAAAATCAATTTAAGACAAAAACAGTTCAAATACGAAGTTTTACTGTTGCAAAACTATACATTTAAGATAGTAAAATGGTTTAGTTCTATAAAAACTGGAAGAATACATTCATTGAAATAGGCACCTCTTTCATTTTCCGATGGCAGATGACTGACTGACAACTGTGGGGTATACTATACAGTCTTAGTAAAGTTATAGGATCCTAGGTTAGGCTGGGCTTTATGTGTTGGGGATATCTTTCCTGAAAATGTTAAAAGGTGATGAACGTGTAAAATGATAATTAAGCACCATACCATAGTACTTCGGATGTCCGAAAAAGATAGTCACTCGATTCTTCTTTTCAGAAGCAGATGATCTGGACCTTAGGGGTGTCTGGCAGATTCTATGTAAGACTTTGTTGTAGTGACTGCTAAGAATTCTTCTTCATGCTTATCGTTGGGCAGTGATACAGTAGGTGCGAATTCCTCTTCTACTTCAGAGTCGCTACATATCCCAAATAAGCGAAGCTTGCTCTTAACCTCATTGAACAGATGTACTTATATAATAGGCTGTGTCCTATAACCACTGTTACTGTTATTGAAATTGTTGCCTTATTTAGGGCTATAAGCTTGTTTGAATTGCTATGCAGTTAATTTGCGAACAGAGAAAAATGGTGTACTTACAAGGTATTCTGCCATCTGACTATTGGGGGATCTATCCCGCTATCGGATAGGGAAGCTCAAAATGCAGATACAAACTAGTCTAGCTGGTTTGTATCATTTTTAGGTTGCTATTATGCCATTAAATCCCTGTTGCCCAGATTATTTGGAGATTGTCTGATTGCATAGAATCCTTGGTTCTACACGACATCGTCCAACAACAGATTTTGATACATAAGAGTATCTTATATTTAAATCTTGGTAAGATATGATATAGCTAGTCAGACTGGTTTCTCATATGCCACTGCTTACAATATTGTGATTTGATCAATGGGTTTAATACACAGGTTCCTAGTTGTCCGATTCCTGCTGCGCTATTTTCTGCTATATCACTGTATGCAAATCAATTGGTGAAAGGTTTAGGACTGCCTCTAATAATGTATCCCAAGTGGCACCCTATATCACCTACTTTGAGATATCGGACAACTGGTTGGGATGTAGACTTTCTAGGTG
Source organism: Rhingia campestris (assembly GCA_932526625.1). Classification (NCBI taxonomy): domain Eukaryota; kingdom Metazoa; phylum Arthropoda; class Insecta; order Diptera; family Syrphidae; genus Rhingia; species Rhingia campestris. Next base: position 148,835,727 of record OW052183.1, read on the forward strand.
CGAATGTCGATATTTTATATTACATACCAAAAAGTCACAGAATAAGTACTAAGGGTATATGAACCATGAAAGAACTACCAGAAGACATATCCCTACCAATATTAAATATCCCCAATCATAAACAAGGTAGAAGACGAGGCGTTAGACCCTATCGAGAGATGATAAACTTCCAGATCGTGCCTTAGTTCCGTACTACGTTTTGGAGTTTGGCTTGGTTGATCAATAGTAAGAGAGAAAATTTATTATCCATCATATCTTCGTTACCTTGACTTCGTAATGCATTTGCATAAGTTACGATAGGGACGCTAGAATCAGGGCCTTAACCAAAATGCTACTCCAATTAGCCGGTTCTTAGTTAAATGCCTCCAGTTGCGCACTTTAAGTAGTTCCGATATCTGAATGGGATTCAAATACTCTGCGAGCTGGAGTGTTGGCGTCCTACATAAAGCCTATCTATCTTAAACGTCCAATGCAATATTTTTTTAACAGGTCTTTGTCACATAAGCGCGTCAACACAAACAGGACCGATGAATTTTGTAAGAATTTTTTGCAGAAAACGACCAAGGAATTCTTCATCTGCTTTTAATATGGTCAATGATTCGGCGCCGGAAGTAGAGCATGACCGAGAATGATCTAATTCGAGTGTGGGCTTTACTACTGAATTGCCTTTAAGTCCGAAGAAACAGCGGTTCGTTTTATTTCGAACAAGATGATCTTAAAGAAGTCACACGCCAGCGCATTGCCTTTCCTAAATATTTGGATGAGGTCGTTGCCGGCCCTGATGGAGCAGCGAGAATTCTCTACCGTCATCCTGCACAGACGGATGAGTTTGGATGATATACCAAAACTAGGCATGGCTCTGTATAGTTTGTCTCTATAAATGCTGTCGTATGTGGGTTAAATCGATTATTGCACTTCTTGGGGTTTTTTTCAGGAGGTTTACGAAGTGTGAAGATGTGATAAGTAGTGGACTTTCCTGGTCTAAAACCACACTGACATGGGCCGATCAGGTTGTTGATAAATAGTTTCAGGCCTTCATATATTACGCCTGGTGTGATTTTGTAGGCCATTGATGAGACGTATGCTTTTCTAGTTGGCGATGCTCAGGGGGCTTTCTTTTCTGTGGATTGGGTAAATTTGGTTATATTATTCCGGCATAGTTTTATCCCACCAAATTTTGCTTAGGAATTGATGAATGTTATTAACTAAATCAACCACCATATATATAAAGCTCAGCAAGAAGGTCGTCATTTCAACCTTGTTAAGCATAAGTTTAGATATTGCTATCCTCACTTCAGTTAGGTTGTTGGATATGTGTTTTCGCTGACATCGCCAATATCAAATGGTGGTCTGTCTGACAGCTGGAGCGTACTCGTTATCACTAGAAATCTGCAAAAGTGCGGTTCTCACATATCTATTTCCAGCATTGAATGTGACTCAACTACGAGTTTTCCTTATTCACATCGGCAGGATTTAGTCCGAAAATTTCATACATGGGTTTAGTGTTTTCAATATTTTTGGTAAAACCTACAAACACCATTCTTGGAGGGAGTTTCAGTTTGTCTTTGTCTTGAATTTCAAATTTTCTTCATTTTTCAAAAAATCTAGCACATCATTTGCGACCGATCTTATGAGATGTTGCCTACTTCGCTGCTCTTCGACATTGGATGCGTTGCTCAGAATGTTTGTACAACAGAATCTTTGGGGCCGTTGCTAGACTTGGTAGACTTATTTAGGATGAGTGCGGTGTGTCGCAATGCGTTCGTATACAAAATGATTGTCCTATGTCAGCTGATTCTACTGACAGTAGCATGTACTGTAGTAAATGACAACATACTTCCACCTCCTTTTGTCTGGCTTATTCCATGGTATTTCTTGGATGGCAATAATTCCACCTTGTATCAACTTAGGTTGGGCTGCAAATTTTCTGTTGTCTGTTCTTACTTTCAGGGTGCAGACACGATCTTCGCCACGGTGTAGTGGTAATGTATTCGCCTATTGAGTGGAAGGTTGCGAGTTCAATCAAAACCAAAACCCATGAAACTTTTATTCAAAGAATTAAAAAAAAGTTCGGTAATTACCCCTAAAAGTATACACCACTTGAAAGTTCTTCGAATATAACGAACACAACAAACAGTGACTCCCCGAAGTTAGTTCGGACACCACTCATGGAGTAAGTCTCCACTACTTCCGAAATCTTTCCTATTACTCTCTTCCTTCCCCATCACCAAACGGTCGTACTGTGGTAAAACATTTCAAGGGTATTCATAACACCTTGAGTGGTCGCAAATTATGAAAAAAAAATACCATTCCGTCTACAAAATAATTAGTGTTTACCAAGGATCTTTGTTGCTTTAGACATAAAGTTCAACCCAAAGGACCACATTTTGACCGAAGTATAGCAGGCCGAATATTTTGCGTCAGATATCCTGAAAATATTTTGATAGTATTGCTATTTTTCCTTGTGTGGTCATCACTTGCACTTACAATTGGTGTATAGTCACACTAACAACGACTGGAAATTCCCAAAGATCACACCGTTCAGAGTCTTTCCTCGTTCAACAACGACATAATAATATAATTTAATTATATCCTTACAGTTCAGCTTGTCCGCTTCTATAAAGGATCTACATCGAAAAAATCCTTTAGACAGCCGGAAGAGACTAAAATAAGTATCACTTGAGAAATTGTAAAAGAAAGGCCCTCGTATGCCAAAACATGCAAACCGCCTCATTGAATATGTGCATATCGTAGTCCCCAGGTTCAAGACGAAATGGAAGACTGCACCTCTAGTTCAAGGATCAAGCAGTCGCGAATGTAAGAGCACTTGAACTTAATAAGATGAACCAGAGTACCAAGTATCGATTAGGATGAAAGTTTGCATTGTCTATGATGCCAGATACCTTCAACAGGCCGGTAGCCTTTTAAGTATTAACGTTTACTTACTGAACCTTTCATCAACAACTTACGCAAACTTTCGTTAAAGATCATCATCTATTCTATCCTTTTCTTAAGTGGATTATAGACAAACTATACTTCAGCTCCTTGAAGCTTTATACATTTTTTTTTATTAAACTATTAAGGCTTAAGCCTACCAAGGATTAATGGTCATATCTAAACTCAAATTAATTTATTCGTTTATTGAAAAGAAAATGTCGACGACTCACCACCCTTATGCATTATTAAGCCTTCGATTTTCCACCCTCCATCACTATACCATCACCACCACCACCACCACCATCGCAACGAATCATCTCAATCCTTTGGGATCCCAAACTACTTTACCCACATAATATTCCATTATCTTACGCATTTTCCAGCTAGTATTATCCACCAGCATACATATTTAAGTCTGAGTTGACTAAGTATTCAGAGAAGGGCCGTCCCAACTCTATGGCCATCTGGCAGCTCATTGAAATAATAATAAGACGAGAGAACTTGCTAGCATACCTAAAGTGTGTCCCGTTTACATAACATAAATTACACGGATTGCATACACTGACGGCCACTGACCAGTTTGCAAAAGTGAAAGGACACGCAACTCATGAGTCCGATGAGACCGGCTGCCATGACAGGTCGGGTATAGAAAGCATTGTCCACGGCAGCGCCTAACGTCTACCGCAACATTGCAGACTTTTAGTATTTATAACAACGAGACATAGGGTAATCCCCAAACATGACAACAGACACAGACCATATGGAGATGCCTAGCATCTAAAGAAATTGAAATTGTTCCTGGCGCTGCTGTTTTTCTGGGACAAAACCGCCACTAGACCCCAAGCTATAGAGTGAAACAGTTGTGGCAGTTGTAAATGATTACATCTGTGAATCTGGGAGCATCCGATTGCCACACATAAAGTAGCGCGTAGATGCCTATACTAGTTTGGAGTGTTGGTAAAGTGTGCACTAGGTCCATATGTCACTCGAGTATATGTGTGGGGAGCACTCAGGAATTTTATTACTTTCCCGGATGTAGCAGTGATACTGATGTGCGCGTTGCTGAAATCTTGAGTCCTGAACTCGTCCCAACTGAGACATATCTCTTACACTCGGCCCGGGATAATGGAGGAAGGACTCTCGTGGGAGCATCTTGAAATTTATTGTTGATATTCATTTTCATTGTTCTGGGAGGCATCGGTAATAGGCATCACATTTTACCTATACTACTCGTGCGGTTCCCATCTAAGTCAACCTTATTATGCCGGGTGAAGCTTTGCATTTGGAAAACAGATTTGTTTCGTAGGTAAGCCCTTTTGTGCCTTTGTATTCCTTTTATATTGGTGTGGTGGTAGGTTGTCTTTTTCTATCACCTTTCGATTGAAGTTTGGATTTGCTTTGTTTGTCCTTTTTTTAAGCCCTCCGCATGAAGATTAGAGAGGGTGAGTTCGTTAAATTGGTTTCATCTGCGTCGGTTTATTGGTTTAATATTTGTGGAATTTTATATTTACGACTTTTTTTTTCAGTTTTCGTTGGTAAGTGGATGAAGTTAGCTGGAGACATTGGAATTTTCTTCGGTTTTTTAGGGGGATAAGCTCTTTTAAGATAAGTATGCCCTCATTTTGTGGGTATTTTGTTAAAGTTTGGTCTAAGATTTATGGGCTATAGGTTTTCTTTTATATCAGTTCATTACTTTTTGACATTTTAGGACTGACAGTTTAGTATTTTGTCGTTTGGCCTAATCAAATAAAGGTCTGAAGAAAAACAACATGGATTTAATCGAAGATTTGTTGGTCATAACTCAGGGAATTGAATTATCGACAGGGCTCAGCATGTTACGTTGTAGTAGATGATGGCGGGAGCAAAATCACTGATGGAAGCGAAGTTCTGCCCGATGCCAGTAGGGATAGAAAATGTTGAATATCTTGGCAGGTATCTAATCGATTAGAAACTTTATTAAAAAAATTGATTGCGCCTATAAATTACATGTCCAGAGTTTATTCCTATGAAGCTGCTTTACACAAATAATAAAATTGTAAAATCAGAGAAGAAGCAATATAGGGGTGAAAAAAAAGTTTAGACATGTCGCAATGGAACATCTTATAGAGTTTTGCTTTGGATTACAAATTTTAATGTACTCCAAATATTCAAACATATTTTATTACAAGTAGGTACCAACACTTTCTAAAATTCAGTTTAAAACAAAACAAAATGTAGAACTTAATTTTTTCTGGCAGCATTTTCTTATGAACCTGTCCTACATGCAGACAATTTTCTCACCTTGATGTGTATATGTACATGGTGGATCACATAAAGATCAGTCAACTAGACAAACATTTGCGAGCAGCATTTTCGGAGAATGGTAAGAATGGGATTATCCGCCATCCAACAACAACTCCGAGGAATATTTATGTCAAAACAGCAATCGCAAAATGCTGCTCAGATCTTTACCGAAAAGCAGCATCAAATGCCGAAGAACAGGGACGATTTTGTCAATAATCTGTTGCAAGTGCCGAAAATAAGGTTGTCAGTGTTCTTAAGCTTATTGACTTTTGAAAGAAATGCCATCATACAAAGCTCATAGTATCCATACCTTAATATAACTTACAGTACGGAATGAACCTGGGCCTCAACAAACATGCCTCTCCAACTAGTCCCGTGCGTGGCTGTCTCCTAACTGTCTCTAGTTGCGCGCTTTAAATCGGTTGAGAGCGGTCTTTCTCTACTGCGTCCGACTGCGACGTCTAGCTGGGAATCGAAGACTCTGCGAAACGGACTATGACATGCCCTAGCTATCTTAAACTCCAATGCGGAGTTTTTTTTTACTTGGTCAGTGTCGCTGGACACCTCTTAAAGTTCTTGGTTGAATCTTCGACTACATAGCCCTTCAAAGCAGACTTACTTACTAACTTACTTAAGTGGCGCTACAGTTCAGAATGAACCTGGGCCTCAACCGACATGCCTCTCATATTAGCCCGGTCCTTACCTAACTGCCTCCAGTTGCGCACTTCAATTTGGTTAACGTTTCTACTTGTAGGTGCCACTTAAGGCGAGGTCTTCCTCTACTGCGTCTTTCTTCGGTATACCAAAACTAGACATGGCTCTGTATAGCTCGTCTCTATTAATGCTGTCGTATGCGGCTTTAAAATCGATGAATAGGGATGAATAGGTGGTGGGTTTCGATTTGGTTTTTTTCCAGGAACTACCTATGTATGAAGATTTGATCAGTTGTGGACTTTCCAGGCCTAAAACCACACTGATAAGGGCCGATCAGATTGTTGGTAAACAGTTTTAGGCGTTCACATATTACGGCAGTTAGTATCTTATAGGCGATAGCTCTGTAGTTGGCGCAGTTCAGAGGCTCCTTTTTTGTGGATCGGGTACCTCTCTATATCCTCGATCGTGCACTTTTCTTGCTCTTTTCTCTTCTTTCTTAAATGTCGGTGTTCTACCCTTCTTCTTCGTCCATAGAACATAATGGCGGCTCTGGTCTTTACCTGCAACTTAGCCCGTTCTTGGCTGCGAGCATCTGTCGGCATTCCTCATCAATATAGGGGTTTCATGCTGGTGGGCGCGAGAAACCTAGCACATCAGTTGCGGCTTAGCGAATGGCTTGTTGGCATCGTTGTCATTGTATTTTTAATTTCAATGATGTTGGTGTGGTGTTAATCGAGAGGTTAAGGGATACGCTTGGCGTGGAGGCCTTAGCGGTCTCTTGCGATTGCAATCTTTCGACATGAAATTCGACATAAGACTTCTTGCCTAAGTCTGGCACATTAACAAAACCGCATCCGAATAGTCGTTGTTTCTGCTCACTATAACAAGTTCCGTAGTAGATGTTACAGTCCTGTTCAGCTGAAGTGTTTCTGAAAAAAACCCTGCTCTAACCATCAGTAAAGATGGATATGGTTTCGGTGTCTAGTTCGTTTCTCTCACAATCCTCTCTAATTGGAAAGATGCAGGAGAATGGTCTTTGAAAGTCAGGAAGTTGTCAGAGGATACAACTTGTAGTCGGTGGACATAGTTGGTGTGGTTCTCATTGCACTAGTAGCACCCACACATGTACCTTTGTCACGTTTTTCAGATGGGTGAATTTATTTAAGAATTTCCACCAGACAAGTCCTCCATATGTTTATATAGGTCTTACAATGGCGTTTGTATCCATAAAATAATAAAACTTTCAGTTGAGTTTTCTGCCAAAAATAGAACCCAAATACTTAGCGCTATCGGATATTTTGAGAGTAGGCCCATCGATAACCGGTAGGCTGAATAATCTGTTATTAGTAAAGCGTACGAGTTCTGGGTTTTGTGCAAGCCCACATTGTAGTGGGTTGAGATTCCACTTTAACCATTATCGCTACATCGTATGCGTGGGATATGACTTTCACCCCTATTAACTAGGTTTGCCGGCTTTAGGGATAAAGACTACCTTTAGTTCCCACGAGCACATATGTAGGTTCGTAGGCTCATTATAAACTACGAACAAATAATTTTTGTAAAAATGCTGTAAATGCTGATAATACCATCGGCAGATAAGGATTTGATTTCCCAATTGATCCGTTTTCGCTATCATAGGGTTGCTATTGTAGATGGTTCTGCATACCGGAGTGTGAATCATATCATGGAAAATGGGTTTCCAGTAGATATGGACTATGTCTTTTCTCCATTGGGGAGCTTGAGCCGGTTGCTAACCATTATTTTTCAAAGCCTGCAGTAGGTGCGTTTAGCACTGCTAACTACCCTTTTGAATTTTATCATTTGCGTATGTTGTGAAACGCTATGTCCGTCCATGGCAAAGCAGGCTAAATAAATGACAGCTATAAAAGTTCGGTAGACCCTTTACTTGTACTCACCATTTAAGGTGCGCAGTAGTCCAGTAGCACTATAATAAGTAATTATGTTTCACACAACCCTTGATAGTTCCCTGCACCGTACATCTTTTCCCTAAGATACAAATACTGTTCAATTTTATAATTCAAAGTTAAATTAGCGAGAAAACACATTCAACGTTATGTCGGAAATGATAAATTAATTAGAAAAGATCTTCTCTCTTTCATCGTCATGCAAAAGGGAATAAGTTTATCTCTTAATCAATTTAATTAGAATGATTTGTCCGATCCAATTCATATTGCATGCAAATCATGGTAGAACATTATTTGCATGGTTATATACGATGCGGGAGAAGGGGACTCTTATAGTTATAACAAGCACTTAGCTAACAAGTCCTTCAGGTCCACATGCATTCACCATACATCAGTCCTAGATTCAATCGAACAATTGCTTCACAAGGATTCAACTATAATGCCATATGCAAGCTGCTATGGATTGCAGTTTAATTTTATGCAAGGAAAAAGGAACCTTATCGCCTGGCTTGAGAAATCCATGTTCTTATCTGAAAATCTAATTGAGAACTCAGTGTTGAATAAAAGTGGTGTATAGCCTGGGGTTGGATGTGTATGTGAATACCTGTATATGCGCTTATGTTCGTAAGGATTTTCATGTTTAGTTGGGCAGCTTGTGTGTGCGTTTGTGTATTAAGTTCGTACATGTATGTTTTTCTTTTCACAAGAAACGCAATTGACCGACATTGGGTAATAATTTAATTAAACTCGCAATTCGCCCTTAGGATAGATTCAAATGTTTGTAAGTGAGTGTGTTTCAGTGTGAGTGGAATGCCTCTGAGGGATCTAAATTTCATTTCCATGTTAACTATTGACAGACAACGGTATACATATAGCAATCGCACTTCTTGTATAGAGTACGTACAGTCGTCGTGCCGTCGCTTCTTTAATGAATTCATAAAAGTACTAATGTGGGGCAAAACAGTACCGTTGAAAATATCCTTGTGAATAAAAATGTAACTTAGGAGCTCATTGCCAACTGGAGACACTGGAAAACACCAAAATTACATTACATAATTAAAACAACTGACACACACATGAAAAAAAATAAAATAAAACGAGACCATCAAGCAGCACAAAAGGACTTCAATTATACTTATGAGTATGTGTGTAATGTTTTTCTGTTTTCTAACGAACTGGCATTACGAAGGGTTTTGCTTTTTGTGACTCTGTTCGCCTAAGGCGCTGCTAACATTTTCAATTACGATTATTAGTATGTGCACGCAAGAGTCCTTAGCAGAAAAAGCTGACAGCTGCTTGGTGGAGTTTTTGTCCTGTCTGTAGTAGTCTGTGTAGATATAATGCGGTTACATGCGTATTGCATTCATATGGAGGGTGGTGGGATACCTACATGAAGCAACAAATCACCCATTAAGGATGTACGACGCGTCGCTTCCTGAAGGAACAACAAAAAAAATTGACACGGTGTATGATCTAACATGAAATTTGGTGGATACCAGCGTTATGAAGGTAGTTTGGGAACATGGAAAGCATTTTATTGTCTAACTCTCTAATGAAATGCAGAGTAGAGATAAAAAGGATAATGTTTTATGAGCTACCCACAACCGTATTGCCTTTTTTTATTACCCTGACGTTGGCATGTCGTTTTGTTAAATCAATGGGGGTTATTTGATGGTCTACTTCATCTTATTTTAACTTAAAGGTACCCAACACGATTTTTATGGTAAAAATTGACATTTTATCAATTTCGATCCTACATATTGAGAAATTCGATCTTAGTTGGGGCTACAGTGTAGAAGTTTGTGGTTGAAAAATCAATTCTACAAAGGTTAGCTACATTCCTAATTAAGTGGACTATCATGGATATTACTCCCTATTCGCCATCGACAACGGTGCAAAAGGTTTATATTCTTGCGCACTCAATCGATCAATCCATCCCGGGTATCAATTTTTATGGACATCTAAGCTACAGAGCTGCACGTGGATTTTCAGCTCAGCAACACATTCCGTCTAGGACATCAATCATTATGGACAATAAACTTGAAAAGCTGCGCTGGGTTTATCAATATTTATGGAAACCCAAGCTACAAAGCCGGAAAAGCCAGGCTAGAAAAGAGCACACCAGTAAAAACCGAAGTAAGAAGAGATGTAATGCAGTAATAACCATACAGGGCCTCACGCTTTTCCATTCATTTTTGACACAAATGGAACAATCTGTGTAACGCTGATTTAACAACTCACATTTGAGATGCTTAGTATGACAGTTTTATACTCATAGATATTTGTCGCACTTTCGAAACATCTGGGGTAATTAACAAAACTTAGAAATTGATACTGTCGGCATTTGAACATAGAATCAGTAGGCTAGTGCATAATCTCATAAATTCTAATAGTGACTTCAAAAGGTAAACTAAGAATTTTCTAGAACACATGCAGTTCAGTAATAGGCTAGTGTCTTCAAATAGGATAATAGAATAAAACCATCTTGAGGAATCTTTCGCTGCAATCTGAGCAAGGCTGCAGCGAATGAATATTCATGACGAAGTCAATGGTGGAGTGGACAATGCAAGTTGGAACGGCCCAATTATACAATTTTTATGAGTTGAATTCGTCGAAAAAAAGTTGATCTATAAATGTCCAGAGTTAGCCAATAGTTTCGTGTTTAGTTGCTACTCCCCCATATGACGCATTCTCATGTGCTAGAAAGTGGAACGATCTGTAGATATGCAGAGTAGGTAGGAAATAAAGTTACATAATAAGCTAGGGCTAGGGTCTTTTATCAACAAACCTCCCCAAACATCAGTAGAAGAATTCCCAAGATGGAATCAAAGGTGGCTTCTACCAAAGGGCTTAGCTTTATCTCACAACCATTCATGTGCGCGTGTGTACTTCTCGCACGATGGCAGTGTTGCATTGAACATCATACATACGAATGCATAATCCATCATGTTACCGTCGTCATTTCTTTTCACTATGGCGCTATTTTTTCGGCTTTTCAGTGATTGGCCCAACTACCCCACACGCTAGTCCAACTTGCCCCGATAGGGGGCTACGATGGGCCACTTGGACTATTTGAGACAATATATTTTTCTCGGATTACACATTTTAATTTTTTTTTAAATTTCTTAAAGAAGCAGATGTCCTTTCAATCTATTGATACCAGTTAAATAGTTTTGGGTTGATACCTATGAGAATTCAAGTGAGACATGGCCCAACTAGCCACGTACAACCGTACTAATGCCGTCACTCGAACTACTAACGAGATCATATACAAGCCCCTTATCATCTCAGTCCTACTCTACGTTTGAATAAATCCTTGGTTGAGTTGAGCAAAAAATCTTCGATGTGTTGACGGGCTATGGGCAAAGATTCAACCAAGAACTTAAGGAGCGGTTAAGCGACGTGGAACCGGTCAGAAAACTCAGCTTTGGAAGTCTAAAATGGCTAGGATATGTTGAGCGACTGGACACCAATTATCCGCTGCGTAGAGGTTACGATTTCCACCGAGGCATCAGAGGCATTAGAGGTAGATCTTACAGAAAAAATAGAAGCCGTCCTTAACCAAATTGAATTACTCAACTGATGGCAGTTATCTGAGGACAGGACTAACAGGATATGCATGTTGGTTGAAACCCATATTCATTTCGGAATGTACCGTTACTCAAGGTAGGTAAAAGTTGCTTTTGACAATGTTAGTTAAATTTTAAATTCTGTGTGAACTTTTTGTTTTAAAATCTGAAAATATGTAAATATACGAAATAAAAGGCTACAATCCGCTGTGCGGATCGTTGAATACACTATCCCATCCCATCCCTAAAATCAATATCTCCAAAAAGTGGGCTTTATGGGCCAATAAAATAGAAAATGACATTGTCACAACATATTGTTCAAACAGTTTATCAGAATCTTTCGTTGTTTGAAAAAAAAAGCATCGTTTTCTCCCCCACAAATGCTATGGGTTTTTGTAGGGGTTTTTGTAAGAAAACGCCCCCAAAAAGTGGGCGTGGGCTTAAATAGTCTGTAGATGAAATGTTCATATATATATTACTAATCATTCTGCATTCACATTTTTTTCGAAATATTTAAAATTTGACCGAAAAACGTTTTTTTTTATTAAAACCGCCCCCAAAAAGTGGGCGTGGCAAAAACTTATTCTCTAACTACGATTTTCAGACACTTTTTTTGAAATTCCTTACGGTTTGGCTAAAAACTACGTTTTTCTGAAAAGGGGGCGTTCTGCTGGGAGCAACAAAGAGCACGTGTACCAATTTTCATCCTTCTAGCTCAAAATTTAAGGCCCAAGTGCTGGTGACGTACGGACGGACAGACATGGCTAAATCGACTCTGCTATCGATTCTGAGTCGATCTATATACTTTGAGGTATATGTAGCTAAATTATTTCTCTATGTTAACTATGTATCAAAACGAATATACCCCTATGGGATAGGGTATAAAAATTAAACCGTTTATTACCAACCAAGAAATTTAATGGGATGAACCAATTGAAAGGATCATGAAAAATGTTGTTTTTTTTTTAAATTCATTTTTATTTTTTATTTATCTTAAAACTAACTTATATGCTAGACAAAAATTAATGAAAAAACTAGCCTACTTAACTACTAACTTAACTAACTTACTGGTCCTCTGCGGGCGCCCTAAATTAAATACTAACAACATAAATCTAATACCTTTCGGCCTATTATCTAGTTGGATTAATGAATCTCTTTATTTATATTTTAAACCTAGAAAAATTTATTTTTTAAAAAACTTGGTATCATTATGAAAAATGTTGTCATCGTTTGAGGATTCATCTTTCAGCTATAAGAATTAGCATGACGTATTTGCCATTAATGACGGATTTGTGTATGAAGCCTATAGATTTTACGATACCTGGAAGAGAATTAAGACAGTTCAAGCCAATAATAAAAATTCGGTTGGCATTCTTACTCAGGTAATCATAGTCTTCAGCTCGCGGTTGTTTTCACGTTTCACTGGAAATTATTGTATTAATTTGTATTTATACAAAAGTGTCTAATATTTTCACTGTATATAACATTTAAACATATTGTTAATTTTTTTGTGTAATTACACAAACAATTGTTTTGAACAACATACGCTGAACAATGAAGTAATACAACAATTACAGAAGCACTCGATTCGAGTGCCTCATACAAGAGTGGCAGTTGTAAATATTTTTATATAGATAAATGTCTGTAGATATATTTACTAGTATTCTGGGTTGACATTGGTGGTTCAATGAGCAAACAAGCCACAAAAATTACAAACTTTTTTCCAAATTTTGTGTTCATCCTGAACACAAAATTCACTTAGTCGTGTATGTGCCAATAAGCGAAATATGTATATCCTTGGTAAAATATATGAAACGCATAATTGAACAAATTATTACAAATACTTGGATTGTTTATATGCAATTGTACCTGTACATACTGTCATTTATAATTATAACAAAAATTATTAGAAAAATTCAAGTTACATGCTATGCATGCCACAGTGCCATCTATAAACCTGCTTGAAAACAATGTTCCCGTTGTAACCATGTTAGTATCAGTTGCATACCAATGATAGCGTCATTTCAAATCCATTACATAAGCTTTCAAAAACAACGCCTAGTATTAGCCTGTGACAATATCGAGTTGTTTACAGCGAAGAAGAAGATGACGAAGTGTCCATCTCGGGCAGCTGACTTCGGCGGTTTGCCGGAGTAACAGCTCGCTGCTCTAGTTAATTAATTTAAGTTAAGTTAGGATCTAAGCACAGTAAAATAAAATGTTGATTTATAAATTGTTATTTTTTTTTTTTATCAAACACTACCAAAATGCTTGGTAATGTAACTCACGCTACTTAAAGGAAAATCTTAATCTACTCCGCCCGATATCCGGCTATTAATCGAAGACTCTGCTAGCTCTGGAAATTAGCCCTGCCACAGAAAAGCATTAACAACAAAATTTACATTTTATTCAAATTTTGGTGTATGCAACGTTTGAATATGAGTGAGGGACATTCTGCCCCCGTGCAACTGGTGGATTTGGGATGCGTGCGAGTTTGGATGCATGCAAAGAAAATAAGCCCCGCTGAACTTAATTCCGAGGATGTTATTGCACTATACCGTCCTAGATAGCTTAATCGTCCAATGTGGAATTGTTTGACTAAGGGTATGTCGCTTTATAGCTCGTATAGCTCGAGGTTAAATCTACGTCTCAATAGCTCGTCAAACGCAAACGGGAACAAAAATTTCCGAAGAACTTTTCTTTCAAAACGACCATGGATTTCTCCATCCATGCTTCAGCACCGTATAGCAGGACTGCGAACAGGGTCTTATATAGGATCGCCTTAGTAGTTCTGCAGGTGCAGCACGGACTTCGTTTTCAGTGTTTTGTTTACCATGGTCATCAATTCTTCTCGAGGCTATTGGTGGCTTCGTTACAACATTTTTTTCCATGTGTGTGTAGTTTACCCAAAGCACAACCGGCAACCTGGAGGGCCAGTTCCAATTTATAAGATACCGGGACCATCAGTACCCACTACGGGATTGAGCGCTGCCATTGGATTCTAAGCTCTATCGCCACCATCTCTGCCTCAAGCTGCCTGATTAGCCTTTGAGATTCCTAGATGATCTTTATCCCAATATATCAGAGCAGCTTAAATATTTTGTTTATATGTTCATCCTATCTGAGACTGTAGATGCCACCGTTGACTCCTTGGGCATTCTTCCGCAGCCGTCGGAGGAGTTTTTTTTATAGCGGACCTAACCTTTATCTAGTTTGGGTACAGGAGTGATATTTTATTTCCCACCTGCCCCACACATCTGCAGAGAATTCCTCTATCAACCGTCCGAGGACGCATCCGATAGAAAACTAGAAACACCATACGGACAGAGAGTTACCTTTACTAAACAATTATCAACCTTAAAAGCATGTTCCAATTTATAACCCAAACGTTGACTTATGTCCTTTTGGGTTCCCATAAGATTATTAAATATACTTCAAAACTGCCATATCCGTTCAATATGTGAACTATGTCCAGCCTTACTAAAACCGTGATACCACCGTTGGCCCTGTTTTTGGAAAAAGTTGACAACTTCTCAGAAGTAGATACAGATAGCATAGTAAATGAAAACATCATTATACTTACCAAAATTTGTTGTATATGCCTTAGCTCCGTAAAACCGTTTTTATTTGGAGCTAAGTACAATATCAGATTATACTTAACTCAAACCAAACCTACAATTCTACGTCTGAACTTATTAAGCCATCCACTGTCGTATTAATGTACGATGACACATTTAAATGTCAAACGGGATATTACAATCGGTGTTATGTGGACTTTTATGTTATCCCCTGTCGACGGAGCGCGACATCTCACCATATCCCTACAGTCTCTATATTAAATTTTCAGTCAAGCGAAAGCCCCTAATTAAGAAAACTCACTCTCGAAGGCTTTCTACCCGTCGCCCGCTTGTCCTTTTACTTTGCCTGACAGCCCGGAATAGCTAGGAGGACAGTAGACCTGGGACTGGGATACCTAATTCTCGGTTTGTTTTTTCGCTTGAACTCAATGCGGATGTTTATCCTTTACGGTACACAAGTGGCGAAATTTCTGTCATAAAAAAAAATAATTAAAATTTGTGCTCCTCCCCATGGGCCCAGCACGCTCATTCTATTTACCTCTACTCTATTTCTTCGCTCTTCTAGCTTTCTATTTGGTTGTGTGTATTTTCCTTTTTCTTTTCAAAACCGACCTTTTCATTTGCACGTGTTATATTATATACACACCCCTACACTTATATGGATGTATACAGTTTTTTAGCTTTTTTATCGTAATGTTTGCTGGTTCTCTCGCGTAAGCACTGTGTGCCCTCATTATCCTGTCCAAGCTAATTAGCGAAAGGTGGAATGGATATAGTACAGAAATTATTATAAATACGAGCAATGGAGATGAAGCTGGATCATGTGAACATATCTAGGGAGTACATCTGCCACGATGGTATGTAAGGACTGGAGAGTGCATGAAGCAATGAGTAAATATTATGTAAGCGTGTGTGTTTCGAAACTGCCAAGGCGCGAGTACCTCAGTAGGTAACTGAAACCGAAAATCATTAAAATTATCTGAGGTAAGTGTGGGTAAAAAAATTAAGTAAACTTATAAAAAAGTAGATCACGGAAGAGTGGAGGATTCGGCACATAGCGGGTATTCATGCTGAACACATGGTGTAGTTGTTTCCACTTAAACATTCGAAGATAAAGCGATGCTTAACAAGGGAGATAATCCAGAAAAATGGGTCGGAAAACGTGCAGTAATTCCTGAGGAACATGTTTTTATCCTTGGTGTTCTTAAATTGGTGAAAAGAGATTATTTTATTTTTTTTAATGAATGGCTCAGTGGTGCGAGGCCTTAAAACACCCATCCGAGTCGAATCAGTTGTCAAGAAAATTTTATCTCAACTTAGGCGTTGGGATTCGGCATAAAACAGGAGTTCCCGCAATCGTGCAAGAAGTACACAAACACACATGAATGGTTGTGGAAAAAAGTTAGGGTCTGGGTACTGACGAGCTTGTAAAGACAAACATTTTTATTACGTAAATAAATTAATGACATATCTGTGGCTTTATAGCAAAAGGCTGCAAGACCTTGCTATGTAGTTCGAGAATTGTTTTTTGAAACTTAGCACATCCTGTTATATAGAGAAAGGTATTTATTAAACAATCTGCACATGTATTATTTCATTGTGACTTTTATAAACTTTTTAAAAGAAAGGTCCTTCTTTCAGCCTTATTTTTTTTACGAATTTTACATTTCGTACAAGTACTTCTAGTGTTGTGTTATAGACCCTTGGTACATGTTCTACTATGTTGTCATGGTTATGGCAACATCATCTTCTTCCTCTGATGCACGGTACATTGCTAACTATCCGAATTAAGCACTTTAAGTGGTGCTAACGTTGGTTTCAACCTGTGAGTCCAAATCAAGGCGAAGTCTTTCTCTTATTTAAGCCGATTTCGAACAGCAAATTTGAGGAGCTTTTTATGAAAGTTTTTTGAAGTCGTCTATTTTTAATACTTTCGCAAGAGGTAGAGCAGTGAATATAACTTAGCTGTTGTAACTTTCGGGACCAGGCATCCAGCGATTAGTAGTCCACCGCACTTACCGCAAAGAAATATAGCCTGGCACACACAAATGAATAGAGAAGCTATGTTTTAGCCTTTGTATAGTGTAGTTAATGGCAGATATTTTAATTCATTTCTTTAAATACGTCTACCGTACGGCCTGGAACATAAAATTCTGCTGCCCAGAGTATTTCTGTTATTCAATCTAGATGCCCAATCGGTAAATGCTAAGTTGATTGACATTGTCACTGCATTCAGCTCGGTAAGGTTTTGCTTGAATCTTCATATCCATATCGTCAGTACAAAAGTGAACGAACAGCTTTTGACTCAAAACATCCAAGGAGGGCAGTTCTGGGATGATCAGGATCTCCTTAGTAGTTCGAATGAGGGCTTCATTATTAAATCCCCTACTTAGACAAAACCGAACAAACAGCACAAGAGTAATTCATCGTTTTATTTCCGAAGAAATGTTGTTGTCACAGTTTACAGCTGAGTTGGATCTGTCCAGTTCTTCGATGTTGTGTGTCCTTTCGTATTGATAGCATTTATCCACAGCATTAAACTATTTTTGGTGGTACGGGATTTTGTCTACCTAGGCTCCGCTATTAACTCTGACAACATACTCTTGCCAATCGTTGTTTCTTCTAAGAAGGCAATTTAGTAGTAAATCACTCACTCGAACTACTAAGGAGATCCTATATCAGAACCTGATCATCCCAGTCCTGCTCTACGGCGCTGAAGCATGGACCGTATCAGAAGCAGAAGAAGAAATCCTTGGTCGATTCGAGAGAAAAATTCTTCGGAAAATCTTCGGTCCCGTTTGCGTTGACGGGCTATGGAGACGAAGATTCAACCACGAACTATACGAGCTGTACAGCGACATACCCCTAGTCAAAAAACTACGAATTGGACGTTTAAGATGGCTAGGACATGTAAAAAGATTGGACACCAATACTCCGGCTCGCAGAGTCTTCGATTCCCAGCCAGACGTCGGACGCAGTAGAGGAAGACCTCGCCTTAAGTGGCGCGCACAAGTAGAAACCGACCTCAACCAACTTGGAGTGTGCAACTGGAGGCAGTTAGCTAAGGACCGGACGGTTTCAAGCGTTCACATATCACGTGTGATAGGATCTTTTAAGCGATGTTGAGGAGAGTTATGCTTTTGTCGTTGGGGCAGTTCAAAGGATCTCGTTTCGTATTGTTAGGTTTAAATATGGTGACGCTCCTTTCTTCAGGCATACTTTCATCCGACCAAACTTTGATTATGAGTTCATGAATGTTACTTACCAAATCGTGAATGTCGTAATTTCTAGCAGCCTTGAAGAACTTAGGTTGAAAATTGCTATCCCCATTCACTTAGGTTGGGTTGGTAGTTTTCAGTGATGTCAATAGATTGTTCTACATTGCCCTTTAACAGTCTGAAAAAATTGTTCTTCAATATTCTCAGCATCGACTGTGTCTCAACTGCGATTTTTAATTGCTCATCTTGACAGGATTCTGTTCGCGTCCTGTATCACTGGCTTTGACGTTTTTGACTCTGATATAACTTGAGAGCATATTTTTTGGAGTGACACCAGTCTATGTCCTCGATAGATCTTGCTTTCTTTCTGAAAAGCCGGTGTTCTTCTTCTCTTTGCCTATACAGTTCTTGGCAGCGAGCATCTGTAGGCATTCTTCATCAAACCAGCGGTTTCTTACTGGTGGTCGCTAACACATAAGTTGGGGCTGATCTAATGGCTTAATGACATTGTCCAGTCTTTCTATATAAAATTAATGGCATGGTGGATATTCGCATTATAAACTGTTGTGGTCGGAGATGTGAAGGTAAGTAAACCGTGTGCTGCCTGTAGTGGCATTTTGTTCTGCAGCGAAATCGAATAGCCTAAGTCCGTTGCCAGACACAATATCGTGTATTCTGTGACTTTCAATAATACTGCTGCAAATGTCCCCTCTTCCTCCCTTTACATTTAATCCTCCCAGCACAATTTTAGCATCGTACTTCGGTAGTAGCTCACAAGTTTTGTACTGGAGCTTGTAGAAATCATCATTGGCAATTCCAGCTTTTCCCTCCGTCGAAGCTTGACTTGCCGAATTTTGCCTGGGTTGTCACAAGGCGTTCGCTATTGGCAATTTTTCCAAAACAGAGGACCTTTTTTTGTTTTTGTAATAATTGTTGCCTTTTTTATGGGCTTTTTTTTGAAGACCATATATGATCTTGTATGCATTGTAGGCTTTTTCACTTCTTTTTGGCAAGTTCATATATGGTCTTACATGCATTGGTGAACTTACTGAATGCGTTTTTTTGACAATTTGTTATATTACTTACAGAATTAATTCAATGAATTTGTATGGACATTATAAACATGTAAATCCTAAAGCTGGTGATGGTTTCAGTGATGACGAATTAGCTTCCGATTCTGGTGATGAATATGCTCCTGGGCAAGCTCAAAATCGAATAAGTTCGATTGTTCGGAGACAGACAGCGATTTTTCCGACGATGAAGCTTATTCTCATTAGACAATAATAACAACATCGTCAACAATTAAGCCAGCTAAAGTAAAATGGGTAACAAAGCATTAAGATCCCCTTGAAGGAAATAATTTCAGGTACACAACTGCCGGAGTTCATTGAAAATCTAGAAACACCAGTAGATTTTTATTATTCCGGTTTTCTAATGACCTTATTAGAATGATCGTAGAACAATCCAATCTAAACGCTGTACAAGACAATATAAACAAACCTGCCAATATAAGTAAACACGAAATGGAACAATTTAACGGTATGGTGCTTTTCATGGCTATAGTAAAATTACCTGCAATGCATCACTATTGGAACGTAGGCATTGGGCAACCCAATATATATCAAACTATGACATGCAATATATTTGAAGCCATAAAAAAAAATGTTCACTTCAATGGCAACAATAATTTCATTCCCTATGGCAATCCAGGACATGATAAGCTTTTTAATACTAATAATGATAAGCAGGACATGAAAAGCTTTTTAATACCACTCCTGGACAGGATTATGGAGCAACTTTTGCTCGTGCCAAAAGAGGAGTTTTTACCAGTTGACGAACAAATCATTCCAACTAAAGTTCGAAAAGACCTGAAACAATACAATTCAGCAAAACCTCATAAGTGGGGCTACAAAAATCAAGTCTTGAGTTTGGTGACCAAAGCAATACTCGTCCTAAAGGTGCTCCTGACTTGGGTGTTAGTGGAAATGTCACACGTCTCACGGCAACTCTATCCAGAAATGTTAACCATAAAATCTTTTTCGACAATTGGTTCAACAGTCCTAAGCTACAGGTGCATCTTACGAAAATTGGGCTTTTGCCATTGGAAACTATACGTTTAAACCATGTCCCTTATGTAGGAGTTCAGGTTAGTGCCGTCACTTGGTTTGATAACAAGCCAGTTCATATGCTTTCAACTTATGTAGGAAGCAAGCCAGCCACTACAAAACACAGATAAGTACTTCAGAAAATAAAAACAGTATAAGAATATCAACTGTTCTCAAGCTAAAAGTTGAGGCGTTGATTTATTAGATTCTATGCTGGGTTTATATAGAATTCAGTTACGGTCAAAAAATGTTATAAGAGAAAAGCTGCAGTGTCACGAAAAAGGGGACGTCCTAAAAGTTCCAGTGGAAATGCATCCAGAGATGGAACTCCTTTAAGGTTCGAAAGTCATGCAATTCCAGGTCCATCGAATATCAATACACCAACTCAGTCGAAAACACCCAGAGCAAAAAGAGCTAGGAATCAGGACTTTCGGTTAAACTCAATAACAACTAATAGTGTTGACCATATGCCGTAATGGCAAAAAAAAACGCCAAAAGTGTCAAGTCTGTGGACAGAAAACATATAAAAATTCAATAATTTATCCTTAATTGCTACTAAACCATTTATGTCCTCTTACATTTTCACTGAAAATCGTCTCAATGCGTACAGACCCATATATGGTTTATATACAGGGTGGCGCACGAATCGTGCTACAAAAATAAAACGTAATAACTTTTTTTCTGTGTGAGTAATCGGCTTATTTTTTTTTATTTTGTAGGTTACTATTTAGATTTTAAAAATGGATGCTTGGGATACTGGGATACGGAGAAAAGAATTTGGATAGTGCAACGGTACAATGCTTTGCAGTCCGTCATTTCCGTCCAAAGGGAATTTAGGCGGGAGTTTGGCGGTAATCCCCTGAGTAGATGGACCATTATGAGGTTTGTAAACATATTTGCCGAATCTGGAAGCATCGCACGAAGGCCGTACCATCGAGATGCCAATGTTCGGGTTCAGGATACAATCGCAGCAGTAGCATCTGCAATACAGGCCAATCCGAGCGTTTCGACCCGAAACTTATCGGGGCAAATTGGATTTGCCTGTTCGCCTGGAATTTTGCCAAAAAATGATATCAATGGCCGAAGAAGACAACACATTGATCAATTGTTTGTTCATGTCTGATGAGGCCCATTTTGATCTTAACGGCAATGTAAACAAGCAAAATTGCCGTATATGGAAAGAGTCTAATCCAGAAATGCTCCATGAGACGGAACTGCACCCAGAACGAGTCACTGTGTGGGGCGTAGTTTCATCAAGGTGTATTGTCGGGCCGTACTTCTTTGAAGAAAACGGTGTAACCGTTACTGTCAATGGGGACCGTTATTTAAAGATGTTGAAGGAGTTTTTTTACCCAGAACTGCGCCGAAGACGTATACCATTCAACAGCGTTTGGTTTCAGCAAGATGGAGCAACTGCACATATAGCCAGACCAGTTATGGCGGAGCTAAACAAAAAATTCGCAAACAAATTAATTTCTAGGAACTCCACTCTTCGCTGGCCCCCAAGGTCACCTGACCCGACTGCACCAGACTTCTTTTTATGGGGTTATGTCAAGCAAGAGGTGTATAAAACGAAGCCCAGGAATTTAACTGAATTAAAGCAGTCCATAACGACAATAATTGAGGCGATCCCAACTTCAACTCTTCAGGCCGCAATGAATAATTTTTTGATCAGGTGCCGCATATGCGTGGGAGAGCGTGGAGGTCATTTGCGATCTATAATCTTTAAAAAAACTAACTATTTAAAATAAAATTTAATTTTCTAACCAATAAAAAAAAAATGAAATACATCGATTAAAAAAAAAGTTATTTGAATTTCTTATTGTAGCACAATTGGTGCGCCACCCTGTATGTAAAACAGTAAATATATACGTAAACAAAAAATATTTCTTAACATCAAATAAAGCTAAATAGAAGTTTAATTTTTTTTTATATTATTTCCTTCATATTTCATGCAGTAGAGGGTTAATAGTGTTTGTTTGCAAATTGCATAATTTTCTGTCCAATCGAAGCACATATTCATAACAAAATTGTAAATTCACCTCTGTATTTCATATGATATCCAAGTGTCTACGATAACACATGCAAATAAAACAAAACAAAAAAAACATATCTTAACAATACTAAACAAAGTGATTCCAAATAGGAACATTATATGTCCCGCCGCTACAACATAAGGTCCTCTAAAGTCTTCTCAAATAAATCGAAATCAATATGATTGTGATAGTGGCGATAATATCCGCCATATAATAATAATCATTGTAATAAAAAAAACTATACACTCCACGAAAACTCCACTACTCCTCCTTACGTTTGAACGCCTGAACAAACCGGAAGAATCAGACGATTTATTTCTTTCCCTCTTCAAAGTATGGCAAACAGAAAAAAACTTTAGGGTCAGTAGTTCCAATAAATATGACAACGGCCGAAAATGATTATGGCTTCAGCTGGAGTCAAGGGAAGATCCGATGAAGCGAACAAAAAACTACCCATATTATAGTTACTCGATCTATCCAGACAATTGTAGTATCAGTGTGTATATAGTACGTCTATCTCCTCTTAGGCATGAGAACAAAGTGACTGCCGGAGGAATTTTTAAGAATGCAAAACGATAACACAGAAAATGAGACGAGCAAAGGATAAAACACTAAAAAAAATAAAAGGATATCGCATGAGAGCAGTAGAATCAGAATGGATATCCCAACATTAGACCAGCTTTGGATGCCAAGTATCTGAAGTTGTTTTATTGTAGTTCCGTTTAGGAAAATGGAATAAATTTCACAACACTGAACACAGAACAATTTATTCCTAAACAAGCGGAAAAGTATCTTCGAGGGAAATGGAGAGTTATACATCTCACATTGACATGTTAAAGAAGAGACTTAACATAAAGAATGAGTTCATTTAAAAACCAACGATTTTTGTTTGTATAAAATAACTCACAAAGAATAAAATTCCAGAATAGTTTTGTTTTCCTTTTTTTCTGGTAGGTATTTAGCAGTACAGTAATAAAGCTCAGTCAGGTATTACGCATCGGTGATAGCAATAAGAGTGTATTTACTGAAAAATAAATAAATATTTATTTATTTTTAAAGCAATGATAGGAAGAGAGGACTTCCTTAGCAGTATTGTCGGAAAAAAACACCATACATGACACAATGTCTGATATCTGACTTACGCAAATTAACTTAAGGCGGCTACACATACACAGTTTTAACTGTCCGATATGCCTGTTCAGGCCTTATGTGCAGTTATACCGGATCGCAATAGCGCATTCACACGCTCCGGTAAATATGTGAGACACATCAGTTTTTTGTTTTTGTCGTTCGGTAAACATGGCATATACTGGCGACATTTTAAACGAAAACACGCGGCCTGTGTAAATTTCACTATGAACTTACGAGCTTATGCCATACACGCTCCGGTTCTCCTAATCACAGGCGTCCTAAACAGGCAATACTATTGAATTTTCGATTGCATGCTAAGGCCAAAATAACTGAAAACTTTATCATACACACGTTCAGGTATAACGGCATGCTGGACAGTAAAAACTTTACATATGCTACTTATCCACGTTCAATAAAATTGATCAATGATCACATTTGGGTAGCAAATGTCCAAAAATTCCGAATGGGTAACTTTACCTCTGACCACAACATTGCTGCAGCCAAAATAATAAAAAAAGGATATCCACCATGCCATCATTTAACATAGAAAGACTGGTATCCCAAGAGACGGCTTAGTCTCGACTAACACCATACCACCAGATCTACTGTCTATGAGCAATGGCAACTATGTTATCAAAGCATTAGATCAGGCGCAACTGTTGTGATAGGTTTCTCGCGCCCTCCAGCAGGAAACCCCAAGTTTCATGTAGGGGACATATTTTCGCACCCAATAATCTTTAACTCTTCAGACTACGACAGATCCTGAAAAAAAACTTGATGTCATTATCGATATACACCACTTATTAGCCGATTTCAAAGCCGCAAACGATAGCCATGTCTATTTTTGGTATATCGCCTAAACCAGTCCGTCTGTGCATTATAACGATGGCGAATTCTCGCACGCTTGCAGAAGTCCAGACGCTGAACCCAATTTTCGACGGTTTTCAAGCATAAATCGGCCGATACTGTTGCAATTTCACGTTCGATATTCGTAAGAAGTTCATCAAACGTCGCTGGCTTCTTGGCATAGACCATAGACTTGACGTAGCGCCAGGGGAAATAGTCTAACGGCGTCAAATCGCACGACCGAGGCGGCCAATCGACTGGACCATTTCGTGAGATAACACGTTCTCCAAACTTGGTTTCCAATAAATTGATTGTGACATTCGCTGTGTGGCTTGTAGCGCCGTCCTGTTGGAACCACATGTCCTCCAAGTCCATATCATCCAATTTGGGCCAAAAATATTCGGTTTTCATTGAACGGTAGCGATTCCCATTCACAGTAACGTGCCGGTCCTGATCATCACGGAAGAAGTACGGCCCAATGACGGCGCCGGCCCATGAACCACACCAAACCGTATTTTTTTCGGTATGCAATGATGACTCATGGAGTACGTGTGAATTGCTGCCTGACCAATACCGCATATTTTGTTTATTGACGAAGCCATTCAGCCAGAAATGAGCCTCATCGCTGAAGATGATTTTTCGATGAAAATCCGAATCATTTTCAAGTTGTTGCTCAGCCCAATTCACGAACATACGACGCTTCTGGTGGTCAAGCGGCTTCAGTTCAATTTAATCTTGTAAGGATGTATGCCAAGATCTTTTAGCAAAATTCGCCACAACGACGTCACAGAGATGCCCAACGCTTGAGAACGACGTATGAGAGACACATTTGGGCTTTTTTCATCAACAGCAGCAATATTCTCGACACTACGGGCACTTCTTTGTCTCACTGGCACGGGAACATTTTGTACTGTGCCTGTGGATTCAAATGTTTCCACGAGACGCTCAATTGTTGATCTGCTAGGACGATTATGGCGACCATAAATTGGTCGTAGCGCTCTTAACGTTGAGGCCACTGACTCCGAATTTCGGTAGTAAATTTTAATAATTTCGACTCGTTGTTGGCTCGTATATCTTTCCATCATGAAATGGCAAACCTCACTGAAGAGAAATGTCAAAAGAGCGGCAAGAAATATGGCGTCGTTTGCTGTCCCTGTCGCTCTACTTTTGTAGCGTCCCTGTTGAAAAACCCTCTATAATTCTTGTTAGGATTTTGCAGAACTCCCGAGTCAACACCAGAGGCACTATCTTCCATAAACCGGTGTAGCTATAAGCATATGCCGACGATATCCACATCATTGGTCGGAATCAATGGGATGGCATGGCTACGTTTGCTGGTATAGAGAATCAAGCTTGAAAAAAAGGTTTAGAAGTATAGGAACCTAACTCAGTCCGAAAGGACATAAGACATCGAAGAATAGATTGTCATAAAATGACAGATATAACTTGGAGGTTTTACGAGACTTTGTCTACCTCGACTCTGATATTAACTCTGATAACACCATCTCGTCAGAAATAAAATGAACTCTTGCCAACAGCTATATCTTCGGTTTAAGAAGACAATTTAGCAATATAGACTTCACTCGAACTGATCATTCCAGTGCTGTAGAAATCCTTTGTCGTTTTGAGCAAAAGTTCTCGAAAAATCTTTATTCCCGTTGGCGTTGACGGGCTATGGAGAAGAAGATTAAATCATGAACTATACGAGCTGTAAGACATGGGCCTAGTCTAAAAATTTCCCATTGGATGTATAAAATGCGATGGATATGTAGAGAGAATGCACACGAATACTCCAGCTAACAGATTTTTCGATTCCTAGTCAGCCGTCTGATGCAGTAGAAAAAGACTTCGCCTTAAGTGGAGCGCTCATGTAGAAACCGACTTCAACCAAGTTGAAGTGCGCAACTGAAGCCAAGTAGCTATAAGTACCGGTCTAATTGGAGATGAGTTTTGGTTGATGCTCGGACAATTTCACTGCAGCTGAAGCTGAACTTTTATGATTACATCAGAATATCAGAATATTAAAAAAATACATATCCTTGCTCTTGAATATACAGGACAATGATACCCAACCCCTTACATTAAAATCATATTTCGAAGTTCCAAACATGTCTGCTTCCGACATACACACAATCTCTTAGAAATATAAAGTGTCATAAAAATGTATTTCATAAATTAACTTCTATGTCATTGAAAAGTGGATCGCAAAACAATTGAAATCCAAGTCATTATTCAATTCGTACACAAAAAAAATTGTAGGCAAAAACCAAATTTTCAACTTGAATTATTTTTCCATTCAACTGTTTGGCTTTACTCCAATAATGCAGCGTCCTAAAATATTGTCCAGAGTATGAAATTGAGTTTCAAATCTCTTTGGAGAAAAAAAAATCACCTACCGAACACTCAACATAAGATGAAAAGCACCGAGATAAGCGGTTGTAAGCGGATTATATCGCTACCATCCGCTTGCCCTGACGCAAGGCACATCCACTCCGACGAAAGCTATAATATTTAGATGGAACAAAAATTAACCTTTCAATAATGGCCACCAAATTGATACAAATGCTGATCCCTTGCCAAAAGTGCCAAAAGCCATTCCACATATTAAATACTCGCGACAAGAAATTATAAGCCAAGCGGATAAAATGTCCTTGCATTCCTTTCTTTGTCGGCGCACACATTCACTTAATCTATCACACTACCCTGTCGCCGCGCTGCCACCTCACTTGGCACTCACTCACATATTATGTAGGGATAGAAAAACTTTCGAAAAAGTCCATAACTCAAAGAAGACGAAACGAGGGGCCCGGCCCCGGCAACTCGAACCCGTAACGGCGAAAAAACACACACAGACAGAAAAAGTCCATTTAAATCGCTATTCGGATTTTTGGCACTTCATAAGCATTCGAGTGTCGTCCCCAAAGAATCAACGGCAAAGAGACGTAAGCGGAGATCCTGGATTTTCGGCCGTCAGTAATAAGTGTCTGGCTAAAAAAAAAATAAAAGCGCCCGTAAGTTTCCATTTCAGAGGCCTTATACCCGGTCTTTTATGTTTTATCCCATAAAATTTTCAAATAAACGATCAGGAAACGAGAAAACGCAAACTTTCAGGATGTGTGAATGGGATTGAAACCCATGTAGAAAGGTATAAATAGTTGTGCACACACACATAGTCGGGCACACAAAACGTACACCGTATGCGGCCGGACAGATAGACACATGGCCACATAAACACATTTCGTTCAACAACAAGTCGTAAAGGCTCTTTTCATCATCGGCTCCTGAATTGCCCTGGTTTGCTGGAAGGTTTACACAAATAATCCAATCGCATCATTTGGCCACCAACCATGGGGAGTTTTGTTCTGCTTTGCAAACTATCAACATACACACATATATTTTTATGTATGTGATATAGGCGACTTTTTGCAGAATAATGGGGTGTATTGGGCGTGACGAGAGAGTATAGGTAACCGGGAAGATTTAAATAATCCGAGACCCAACAGCTAACGCTGCGGACACTATAATGCTTTGAAAAAGGGTTTTGGTTAGGAAAATGTACACAATAAAATTAAATGCACACTTATTATTAGTATGTGTGACTAACGGCAATCGCAGATAGAACTAGCATTTTTCTGTGGGTATTTTAGGCGGATTTGATCGTTTTTTATTCTTAGCAAAGCATCTGGGGGGTAGAAGACGTAGGCAACTTTTTCTGACACTGTGAGGAAAGGTGGACTTCATAATAGTAGTCTGAAATTTAGAATCGTTACTTTCATATCTACTAAATACAGATCAATAATATACAGTTCCATTATTGTTAAGCTAGGATCAAGCCATTTCATCTAATACAGCATATTTGACAATTTCGTTGTCCATATTCTGCCCATCAATAGTTTAATGGTGCGGAAACTTTTTGGCGGCCTTCAGAAATAAATATGAAGAGGCTAAAACCTGGTCTGTGAATCGTTTAAAATCCAATCCCACCACCAAAATCTGGGTTCCGTTCAAAATGTTCTGCAAATGAAATGCACATAACCATATTGTTCAAGTGTTGAAAAATTTTATTTTCAATAACCCGTTTCAAAAAAACACCACAAAAAATTGTTGTAAACTACAGAAAAATTTAGGGATGTAATATAGAAAATAAAAATGTTTAAATATCTTATTTAAACACTTTTTTAAAATGCCTAATGGTTTCATTACAACCTTGAATGTTGGGAAGTTTAAAAATGTTTACCCTTGCACTGAACGCATGATCAAATAGCCTTTATGTCACACTCAAAGTCTCGAAATCTTTCTGGCAGAACGTTCAAGCAAAAGGCGCATTAAGTCTACTTCCTTAAAACATTAATGCAGATGTGCTAGCAACGTTTTTCCAAGAACATCTGCGGTCCAAACATCGGGTCAAATGGTCAGCAATGCGATTATATGAAACCTTGAGTTCTCACCTATCTACTTTCCCAGGTACTTTCTCCGTAGATAGGGTCTCAACTCCTGTGTACAGTCGTGGCGGTAGCAGATGTGAGAGGCGGGAAGACGTGTACTCATACTAAAGCACATATCCTATTTCCAGGGTTCGACATATTTGGATACCAGGTCATTAAGGAATCTCAAAGGTAAGTCAGGCCTTTCACCGTAAATAGGTTCTCAACTCCTGTGTTCAGTCGTGGCGGTAACAGATGTGAGAGGCGGGAAGACGTGTACTCATACTAAAGCACATATCCTATTTCCAGGGTTCGACATATTCGGACACCAGGTCATTTCGAAATCTCAAAGGTAAAAGGGCCTGACTTGAACAGATGGTGGCGGATGAGCTGAAAGGACAACGGCAGCGCTCAATCCCGTAGTGTATACTGATGGCCATTAGTCTAGGAGTAGCGAATAAATTGGAACTGGCTTTCCAGGGTGGAGGTTGTCACTTGGGTTAACCACCAACTCACGAAAAAATCCATTGTTACGACGCAACCGAGAGCCTCAGAAAGGACTTTTCTTGTTGACGACCATGCAAAATCAAAAATGGACAACGACGTTCGTATCTGCACCTCGAATGAGAGAACATGAAACAGAAGCTGCTACAAAGCATATAACGGGTCCGCCATCTAACGTTTTTGTTTTCAACTAGTGCTTATTTCGTGAATAGTACCACTTAGCTCATATCTGATCTGATATATAATTAGTTTTGTCCTTCCGCTGAACGAATATGGTATATACACTTGAACAACCCTGGGAAATATTGCGACATTACTTTGAAAATCATGGTAATGTTGCAGAATGTGTGCCAAAATTGCGTACGGATTTTGGAAGAAGAGAAGCACCGTCAGCTCCGTATGTTCGTTATCTTGTGAAAAAAGTGAAAGAAACTGGCATCCTAATCGATAAACCAAAGCGTGAAAAGCCAAAAACAGTGCGTACACCCGAGAATATTGCTGCTGTGGCAGAAAGTGTGCGTGAAGCGCCATCAACATCAATTCACCGTCGTTCTCAACAATTTAACATTTCGGAGACATCATTGAGACGAATTTTGCATAAAGACCTTGGTATGACGCCATACAAAGTCCAATTGGTTCAGGAGTTGAAGCCAACTTACCATCCAATGCGTTTTCGCTTCGCTTAGTGGGCCTGCGATCGACTTAGAGAAGATGCCGATTCTGCCAAAAAAATCATCTTTTCAGATGAAGCTCATTTTGATCTTGGCGGGTATGTAAACAAGCAAAATTCTCGCATTTGGGGCACAGAAAACCCGCACGCATACATTAAAAAACCGATACACCCAAAACGAGTCACTGTTTGGTGCGGATTTTGGTCCAGAGGCATAATTGGGCCACTTGCTTCACAAAAATTGAAGAGGAGGCAACATTTGGTTTCAACAGGACGGCGCGACGTGCCACACAGCCGAAGCTACACTCGATGTTTTGCGCCCTGTTTTTGAAGATCGCATTATCAGCCGCAGAGCTAATGTCATTTGGCCACCTCGGAGCTGCGATTTGACACCGTTGGACTATTATTTGTGGGGTGCCGTAAAAGATAAGTGTTACGCCGACCAGCCAGAGACAATTGACGCTTTAAAGGACAATATTCGTGAAGCCATTGGTGAAATACAGCTGCACACAATCGATAATGTGCTTAAAAATTGGACCGATCGTGTAAGCTACTGCATGGCCAGCCGAGGCAGCCATTTGCATAAAATTATTTTCCATTATTAACCGCAAGGATTGCACTTTCAAATAAAAAAAGAAATTTGAGAAAATGTTCAGTAGTTTTATTTTATAGCATTTTCAAAAATAAAAGTTATTTGGCGGACCCTTTGTTACAGCCATCAAGAAATTATGATGAGATGTGCAACGCAAAAAGAGGATGAAAAACAGTAAAATCCATTGCGGAACCGTGTTATAGCGAGCAGAAACAACGAACATTCGCTTGTGATTTGTTAGACTTACGAGCTCCTTGAAAAAACCTATGAGCATCAGTATATATTGGATGAAAACACAGCCTACAAGATAACACATCTACCAACGAACTTGGGATAATTGACTTAGCTGGACAAGACGGTCTCCAGATCAATGAACGGTAGTCAAATTGATCACATTGCAATAGACCAGAGGCACACATTCATTAGTTTGGATGTCCGAACAATCCAAGTTAAGAAAAATATATGTCGAAAGAGTGCAATTACAAGAGACCACCAAGGCGCCAAGTCCTTCGCAGAACGCTTATCCCTTTATCTCCCGCTTAACCCGAATAACAACGGCAACGATGCCGCCAAGTTTGTCACGCAACCAGCAAGAAACCCTTGGTTTGATGAGGATTGCCGAAAAAATGCTCGCAGCCAAAAACGAGGCCTACATGGCTAAGCTGCTTGTGAAGACGAGAGCTGCCATTGAGTTGTGTAGGCAAAAAAGGAGGAAAGAGCACAGCCTTTTCAGAAAAAATAAAACGCGATCAAGGATATAGAGAGGTACCACTCCAACTCCAGTAATTATTTTCGCAAGTTTTATCAAAGTATAAAATGTCAAAGCCGGAATTGAAGGCTCGAACAGAATCCTGTCAAAATGGACAAGGAAATATCGTAGTTCAGACACAGTCAATGCTGAGGATATGAAGAACCACTTCTGCAGCATGTTAAACAGCGATAACGAACAATAGCAATATCGAGAATAGCAATATCTTAACTCAAGCTTTACAAGTCTTCCGGAAATAACGGCCTTCCCGCCGATCTTTATAATGCCGGCGAAGATCACTTAGTTAGTAACATTCACCATCTACTAAGCCAAATTTGGTCGGATAAAAGTATGCCTGCAGAATGGAACCTCAACGTCGTTTGCCCGATCCATAAAAAAGGAGACCCCTGAACTATGCCAGCTACAAAGATCCTTTCTGCCGTAATATACGAATGCTTGAAACCGTTTACCAGTAACCTGATCACCCCTTATCAGTGTGGTTTCAGGCCGTTTAAGTCAAGAACTAATCAAATCTTCAAACTACGGCAGATCCTGAAAAAAACCATAGACCTCCAAATACATACTCAACACCTACTCTTCGATTTTAAAGCAGCTTAAGACAGCATTTGTAGGGACGAACTATACCCAAGTCTAGTTTTGTTGTATGTCCGTCTGTGCAGGATGCCGATCGGAAACGACCTCTCTGAAAATTCTACACAAACAAAACGATTTAGGCAAGGCGATATACTGTCATTGACTTCTTTAACGTAACTCTCCAGATGATTGTGAAAAATTCATGAGCCAACACCAGAGGCACAATCTTCCATAAATCGGTGCAACTACTGGCATATGCCGACGATATTGATATTCTTGGCCGGACTCAACGTGATGTCATAGCCACATTTGCTAGTATAGAAAATAAATCGGCAAAAATGGGTTTACCTTTAAGAGAGGATAAGACCAAGTATATGCTATCAACAAGAATGGATACACAACATCGACGAATTGGACAGAACGTCACCATTGACTGATATAATTTTGAGCCAGTACGGAACTTTGTCTACCTCGGCTTCGCTTTTAATTCTGGCAACAACACATCGTCAGAAATCAATCGAAGAATTACTCTTGCCAACCGCTTTTTCTTCGGTTTCACTCGAACTAAAGAGGTCCCTGATCATCCCAGTCCTGCTCTACGTCGCTGAAGCATGAATGTTATCAAAAGATGATGAAGAAATCCTTGGTCGTTTTGACAGAATTCTTCAGAAAATCTTCGGTCCCGCTTGTGTTGATGAGCTATGGATATAACCAAAAACTATACGAGCTGTACAGCGACTTACAACTAGTCAAAAAAAACTCCGCATTGGACGTTTAAGATGACTAGGACATGTAGAGCTAATGGAGACCAATACTCTAGCCCTCAGTGTCTTCTACTCCCAACCAGATGTCGGGCGCAGTAGAGGAAGAAAAGTACTGATATAATTTTTTTAACAACATTTTCGACATTATCCTTAACTACAACTTCCAACTAAATTTTCCGGATTTAAATACGCGATTGCCATTTAGCTTTTCTGTGCTTGCTATTTCTCTTCCGAAAATTCGATTCGTTCTAGTTCGGTTCATTTTGTTTACCCTGCCAGGCCGAATTAAAATAAATTTCCATCCAAAGGTGAGTACATGTATGTTGCAATCCTTTTTTCCATGTAACTTTTTTTTTTCCTGAAAAATAAAATGTATACCCGTTCATGGAATATAGGCCGCTGTGGTGTATGCCTATGAAACGAGTACGCCATGCCACAGCCATACATTTGGGATGCTATTTGGATGCCTTTTGCATAAATGACTACCTATGACTTTGCTCTACGTTTGGTAAATTGCTACCTTAATCTGATTAGCAGTCAAAGCGAACTGTATTCAGTAGAACCACCGCCACTAGGACTTTCAGTCATTTAATATGCAAGATGGGCCTAAGATCTAATTTATATAGTGTACGTATATGTGTTAAAAGTTCCGCATGCATAATACCATTGAGCGGACATTACAAACACCATACACATCCAGACCTATGTAGGGACTATGGATCCTGGTAATTTAGTTCAACTCGAAAGAGAAAGTGCACACAAACAAAAAATAAGCGACAAAAAAAAAACTCACTTTTAGAAGTCGAATAAATTAACCGATTTTCAAATAAAAAGGATAACCGAATTAAAGTTTCATATCCGAAAGGACGATCTAGAAATAATTATTATTCATTATTTCCCAAACTGGTGATAGATATAACGAATACAGCCATCCTCTGTTGTCAGTTTATTTAAAGAGGGATTATTCAAGGACCAATAAAAAAATCACAACGGAAAAGATTGCAAAATATATTAATTGAAGCAAATTAATTCCTGAGTGGACAAAGAAGATTGCTATAATTCTAAGGAGGATTGTATTACTTTATACTTAAGTCATGATGCCAACAGAATGGAATAAGAATCGCAAAATTTATAATTAGTATACACTTTGATAATGATAAACTTCAAGGACATTCCAGTTTCGAAAATAAAATCAAAGTTCTGCAACTTAATTTAAAAATTAAATTTACAAATTATACACAAACATGATTTTTATTTAGAAAATATTATCGAACACAGATTTTAATTGAATATATCATTAGGGCGTAGCTATGTATCCGTAATGCACTAGCGGCATGAGCAAAACCACTCGATAATAATTATTCAAACGCCTTAATGAATGGTTTCAACGCAGTGTTGTCCAATTTCTATTATCGTAGCAGAATTGCTACTACTCTACATTTTGATACTATGCTGTGTTTTTGTTATACCTTATTCGATAGGGGTAGATTAGTTTTGACATTAAGTTTTTAGCATAGAGAAATAAGTTCGCTAGATATACTTCAAAACATAAGGATCGAACCAGAATCGCTGGCTGAGTCGATCTAGCCATGTCTGGCTGTCCGTGCATCTGTCCGTCCTTCTGTATATCGCTGATTTTGGGGCCTTAAATTTTTTTTTGGGCTCTCTGTCCGACGAAGCAGTATAAGTGTAAAATATTTTCAAATCCGCCCACTGCCTGCCCCATTTTTTGTAAATCGTTGTTTTTGGCCAAACGGATCTTAAAAAAGTGTCTTAAAAGGATAGTTAGACAATCGCAATGTCTACATTTCGTGCATATAAAATTTTATTTTCCACACTCACTTTTTGGGGCCGTTTTCTTAAAAAAACCTTTTTCAATACAATTTTATCAAAACTCAAAAAATCTTTCGATGAACATATTTTGAGAATAATACTATAAACATTTCGTCTGCACAACATTTTAACCCACACCCACTTTTTGGGGGTGTTATTCTAGAAAAACGATTTGTAAAGCCTATATTCCATAGCATATCCATAGAAAAACGTTGTTTTTTGTTGAACCATTAAAGATTTAGATAAACTGTCTGAACAAGATTCATTAATTTTTTGGCAACGCCCACTTTTTAAGGACAGCGGATTGTAGCCTTCTCATATGTTTTTTGTTGAACATGGTGGCTTGTGGTGCCCTACAAAATTTTTTTTTTGAAAAAATTCAATATGCATTGTCAATGCATTTTTCAGGATTGGCAAAAAAAGTATCTTTCCTACGAAAAAAATTAATAATTCTTTTATTTATTGATGTTTTTGAGTTGTTTGTCAGGCATGATGGATGGAGTACTACACGATCGCACAGCGAACAAAAATTGTTAAATTAAAACTATTTTTTGATGATAGCCAGTCAATAATTTGTACTCAACGAAATGTTCTAACCACACCCATTATTTGTGCTGTGTTGGTCGATTTCAAGCAAAATGGGAACGTTGAAGATTTGAGGCGTTCGCGGGGCAGTCATCGTTTTGGACGATCAATCAAAAACATCGAGGTGATCCTAATACATCGAGCCAACGACGTTTAACATAGTTAGCCATACCTCGTAGCACGATTAATCGGATTTTGAGGAAAGATCTGCACCTTTACCCTTTATCCAGTTTATCCAACAGCTCAATCCTGGTGACGCAGAAAATCGACTGAAGTTTTGCAGAACTGTCCCAAATATCGCTGAAAATGACGGAGAATTTTTAAAAAAAATTCTATGATGACCAACGAGACACATTTTCATTTGAGCGGGTTTCTGAAGCAAAATTGCAGATGACCCAAAATCAGAATTGCACAGAATTTAAAAAATTTCCATCAATGTCCCTTGCACTCACTTCTTCTTACTCTTTGGTGTGGAATAACATCTCGTAAGGTTTATGGGTCATATTTCTTTGAAATTGATGCGGGTGCTGCTACAGAAGAATGCTTCTGGGCTTCTTTTTTTCTACACAGACGAGAATGCTAAAATGATTTGGTTTCAGAAGGTCGGAGCTACCGCTCACACCGCTCGCTCGTGAGATGACCTTGTTGCTCAAACAATTCTCGAATCGCATTATCCTAATCCTAATCTATGGGGTTACCAGAAGAAAAAGCTTTACATTAACAAACCACAACTAAACAGGACCTGAAACTCAACATTCGCCCAGATATCGCTTAAATTACATGAGTGCATGTATTCTAATGGTTACCACTTAACGGATATGATTTTCCATAAATAATTTAATTATTTTCCATGAAATACACTTTTATTTGAAATTTATTTCATTAGGTTTTGTCTTTTTGTTCAAAAGTTATTCCTGATATACGTAGGAAAACGACATTTTGGGCCACCCTGTTTTTGTAGAAAACGATCAGTGGAGATTTTATCCAGAACTAGAATGGTACAGTTTCTAGGTCTGTTCTGGAAGAGTTGCGGCAAAATTGGAACAATAAAGTTTTTTTCCACCACACCGGGCTATCAAAAGCCAGAATTGGATGAACGGAATCTTGGTAAGAAATGATCTTCACATCGGATCATAGATAGTTAGATTAAAAAAGACTTTTTAGTGACACAAATGCCGCTTTTACCTTGTCTTATTGAATATTTAGGTGATCATTATAATAGAAAAACTTGTCCATATTATGAACATCTAAAAATTCACAACGGTTTTCAACTAGATCGAAAGACCATTTGAACTCGTTATCTTAAGGTTTCTCCAGTTGCGTCTCAAATATTAATTACCGCGTCTTATTGGGGTGCGGAACAGTATTTCAAAATTTCGTATAACTGATTTTGAGCTTGTATTCGAAGAAGAAAGATTGAAACCATCAAACATGCTTTGAATTTCTTATATGTCTTCAATTATTGTCGAGCCGCTTGCATATACTGCAGCATTGTCGGAAAATGCTAGCGAATTATCGAGCTCCCCAAGTATATCAGAAATCTTGATCATTAGGGACCTTAAAAACTTCAGCCGTCGAGTATTTTTTATCTGTTATGACAAATTTGTTGCTATGCTATGATCTTTGTAAGATGAGTAGGAATTCCATATCGAATAAATTTATAAATTAATCCGTCGATCCAAAACGTGTCAAAGGCTTTTTCGATATCTACTAGGCCGACAGTTGTACATCTTTTGGCGTTAAGATTTCATATAACATCCGAAATCAGTTTCGTAATACGTGCATGACATAAGGCCATATTAGGACTTATGACCTTATCTCGCCATGAGGTCATATTTTTCGGCGACATAAAGAACAAAAGTAACAAAAAGTTTAACTATCATTTAAATACTGATAAGCAATGACTCTTGGTGAAACAAATTTTCATTCCTAAGTTCTGTTACTGTTCTGTCCTCTCGAGAATGAGATTAAAGAAGTCATATGACAATGCGTCGCCCTGCCTTTATCCTTTTTTGGTATCGGAATGTTTCTTTATATCATACTTCCATAGTCTCAGCATCGACTGTGTCTAAACTACAATCTTTCCTTATTTTTCTCGACGGGATTCTGTTCGCACCTTTTATCCCTATCTTTGACGTACATTTTGATAAAACTTGTGAACATTTTTCTTGGAGTGACACCGTTGTAGATCCTCGATCTCGACAGGATTCTGTTCGCGCCTTGTATCCCTAGCAGTGACGTTTTACAATTCGGGTAAAACTTGCGAACATTTTTCTTGGAGTGGCAATTCTTTATTTCCTCGATCGCGCGCTTTTCTTGAATGGCAGCTATATTGTTAATCTGCAACTGAGACTCGTAGGGCTCGTATTTATCTATGCGCATCTGTTGCCACTCATCAAACCAATGGTGTCTTGCTGATGGGCTCTAGAAATCTAGCACATCTGTTGCGGCTGATCTATTGGCTTGTTGGCATTGTTGTCATTGTTCTTTGGCATTAGATGATGATGGTATGGTGTCAATAGAGAGGTTAAGGGATACGCGTTATACGAAGGACTTTCGATATTAAATTGTTTCACAGTAGTTTCTTATTTGTTTTGGCGTGGTGGATATCCGCATTCTTAGCCCCTAGGAACACCCATCGTATTTCCAGGACGGCAGTAACGTATTCCTTTTAGGGCTTCCGCTAGTTGTTGGGCTACACCTCTTCTGCTTAATGTTGTTACATTCCGGGTGCATATACAACGTCGTTATCCTTTTTTCGTTTGGAATGGTCGTCAATAATGAAACCAGTCTCTTCCGAAGCCCTTAGTTGCTTCGTAATAGGGTTTTTTTTTACGTAAGTGCGTATTTAAAAACACTTATAGCTATTTTTATAAATGGTTCCCACCATTGTACCATACCACCTCCGAGACATAGTAAACTAAAAATGATTATATTTTGAAAAAAAAAAAACATCACGTCAACACTGTATCCATGTGTACTATAACGCGATTTGATCACCACCACGGCACGCGTGATTGCCCTAGCATAATTATGGATATTTCTTGATTCCTGAATTTTCTGCTAAAAAACCGACAACAAATTAAAACAATAAAACAAACACAATATATACCAATGCACATATTTTACAAATATTCATGAACTGTGGATTCTAATAGTCACTAAATAAATTCGTAAACCATATCTAAATAGGAGTTTTCAGGATATCTGCGGTGATAATGTGTTCAAATAACATTGGAAATTGAAAATTTATTAAATGTTAATTGTTGCTATAATCAAACAAAAGCGCACAAAAAATTAAATCAAATTATTTTTGTACAGTATATTTTGTTTTGTTTGACGTTTTATTTTACGAAAAAAATTTTGCCGAAAGCTATTAAATAGTTTGCAAATAATTAAAATCTCCCCTTAACCAGTGACCACCTTAGCATTTAATAGACCCTTTTAAAGTGTATAAATGGGTTTCCGAAAATGAGGCCACAAATAGTTGGGATTTAGAAGTGAAACCACTCCCGCAACCATTTCATGTTTAGAGGTAAACAATGAACAGCTTTGAAATATTTTCTGAATATGACAGGTTCTGATGGTTGATGTTAATATTCAATTTGGATACTAAAATAAAGTTTCATTGTGTTAGGAAAGTTTTATAAAAACAAATTTTAAATAATTGAAAAGAGTATACAACGTATGAGCCCTTTTTCATGCGACGATTTTTATTCTAATATGCAGTTTGGATTTGGGCTAATCACTTTACCGAAAACTTTATTCATGAATGAAATGTCTTAAAAAAGTTTACTAACCTTATGTTTTAAAAAAAGGTTATTGGTTCAAAAACATTCTTTGCTTTAAAGGTGGGATTATGCACAATTATTTTTATTCCCTGTTCAATATTGATATATTAGTTTTGACATTAAGTTTGTAACATAGAGATATAATTTCGATGGATATACCTCAAAGTATATGGTTCGACTCAGAATCGCTAGCTGATGTATTTAATATAAATTGAATCTGTCAATTATTTAAAATGCTCTTATTCAATTGATAGATTCACTGACTGATTATAAACGGTGTCCCATAATTCACGCAAAATGGAATTATGATATAAAATACAGATTTTTAATTAGAATTTTCTTTTTATAATTTGCGCGCACTCAAGGGGTTATGAATACCCTTTATATGTTTTAACACAATGCGGGGGTTAAGGAAATTAGGGAAAGGAGATACCGATGCACATTGCTTTTAAATGTCTGTAACTTATAATGGAAAGGAAAAACAGAGTTTGGTAGAGCATTCCACATTCGTGTTGTTCGGTTTATGTACGAATCTCCGTATTTCAGCGTACGTCCGAAGATAGGCTTGAGGGTAAACTGATTTGCATTCATTGCGTAACGAGTATTGCGGCTGAATTGTTGAATGGGAGGAATGCAGCTGGCTATTTAATTCGAACATTGGTTGTTTAAATAGCGATAACACAAGGTAAGGCAGGAGATGTTTCGACGGTGTTCGAGCGAAACTAAGGAGTTCGCTATTCTTATGTCTCCTATAAGTTCTTTCGCACGCGTTTGAATCCAATGCAATGTTGATTTTGGTGCACCTGAACAGACGTGGGCATTGCATTCAAGTTTTGGGCGTATAAACGCTTTATATATTGTGGCCAGATCGGAGGGGGTGAACTATTTCTTACATCGATTTAGGAAACCTAGACATTTCGCTGCGTTTTTAGCGATTTGAAATATGTGGTCGTTCCAACGTAAGTCGTTACTAACACACATACCTAGCATGGAAAGCTTTTCGGTTTCTTCGACGTAAGTGCCATTCATGGATAATGGCTCTAGATTTTGGCTTCGCTTTAATGACAGAAGACAGCATTGTGTTTTGGAAGCATTGAATTCCACTCTGTTGGAGGTCGGAATTCAATGAGCTGAACATATTTTGGCGTTTAGAGTCCACGTTCAAAAGTGAGGGACAAGGACCTGAAAACGAATATGAGAAGCTGAGGGTACTGTCATCAGCGAAGGAATGAATTGGATTAGAAGTTGCAGACAGGAGATCATTTGTAAAAATGAGAAAGAGAGTCGGAGACAAAACTGAGCCTTGAGGGACATTAGCATTTATTTGTTGAGTTGCAGACTTGAAACCATCCAAAACAACTTGAATTGAACGTTTCGAAAGATAATGTCAAACCCATAGAAGAAGTTTTTCGTCGATTCAAAATGCACGCATTTTCGACAAAAGGGCTTGATGCCAAACCCTGTCAAATGCCTTTGAAATATCAAGCGCAACAATCTTGCATGGTGGCGAAAGCAAGATGGATTGATTGGTTCCATTTTTCGGTGAGATATGTCATCAAATTACCAGTAGACCAGTTGCTGCGAAAACCATATTGCCGGTCATTGAGAAGTTTTTGGTGTTTCGAGATATTTCATAAGCTGACGATTTATCAGCGTTTCCATGACCTTGGGAAGAAGGGACCTAAGTGCAATTGGTCGGTAGTTGGAGAGAGAAGAAGATTCGCCTTTTTTTTTTAAAGTATACAGGTTGGGGTTATGTTTGGAATAGCACACCGGAGTAATGGCCGACACGGCTTTGCTGGCTAGTACGTACTGTTTTATTGAAATTTTCTATGACCATATCATATAAATGCGGCTAAATTTCATTAATATACCGTCCAATTTCCAATTGTTTGAATAGACCTTTGACTTCAAAAAACCTCAAAAAAAACCAATGGCGCTAGATCACAAGATCTGTATTTCGAATTCTGTTATAGACTCAATCCATTACTGAAGTCAACACAACGCAAATCAAATTCATATGCTTTATCATTGTTATATTTTATAATGTTGTTATAATTTTCTATACTTACCATCTGTCAATACTAAATTTTCTATACTTACCATCTGTCAATACTAAATGTTTTTTTCTGTTACACTAATTCTTTTAACAGAATGTCATAAATGTCAAAAAACATAGGATTTTACTATATACAAATTAAAATGTCACTTCACAAATAACCACCAATAAAGCAGCACTATTATAGTAACCGAAGTTCTTTGTTTCCTTATATTTTCGCGAGTAAAATCTAAAAGACTGACTGACCATGTAGCGCAAGGAGAGTTCGTCGAGAGTCCCGTCTTCAGTTAATATTAGGCATTCAAGCCTTTCGTGAAACTTCGCTGTAGAGAGCCCCAATTCTTGAATTCGATGCCGAATTATTGTTCCTGGACTGTCAGCAATAATCTCGCGAACAGCTTTGATGTTTTCTGTTGAACGACTTGCGACAGGAAGCCCAGAGTGTCTAAGATCACTAATTCATCCAGTCTCCCTGAATTTTTCAATTATTCTCTGCACAGTTGATGGTTTAAATCTCTATGATGGCCATAGAGTTCGTCGAGACTCCCGTCTTCAGTTCTTGAATAAATTGAACTTTTTAAGCATTCAAGCCTTTCGTGAAACTTCGCTGTAGAGGGCCCCAATTATTTCTTAGCCCGAAAAAACAGTGATTGGCAAGAGTAATTCTTCGTTTGATTTCTGACGAGATGTTGTTGTCAGAGTTAATGGCGGAGCCGAGGTAGACAAAGTCCCGCACTACCTCAAAGTTATATCTGTCAATGGTGACGCTCTGTCCAATTCGTCAATGTTGTGTGCCCTTTCGTGTTGACAGCATATACTTAGTCTTGCCCTCATTTACTGCTAAACCCATTTTTGCCGCTTCCTTCTCTATACTAGCAAACGTGGCTATGACATCACGTTGAATCCTACCAATGATGTCAATATCGTTAGCGTATGCTAGTAGTTGCACCGATTTTTAGAAAATTGTGCCCCTGGTGTTGGCTCGGGAGTTTTGCACAATCCTCTCAAGAATCAAATTGAAGAAGTCACATGACAGCTCATCGCCTTTGGTATCGAATGTGTCGGTGAGGTCGTTTCCGACCCTGATGGTGAAGCGAGAATTCTCCATCGTCATCCTACACAAACGGACGAGTTTGGGCGGTAAACCAAAACTAGACATGGCTCTGTATAGTTCGTCTCTATAAATGCTGTCGTATGCGGCTTTGAAATCAATGAATAGGTGGTGGGTATCGATTTGAACTTCTTGGGTTTTTTCCAGGATCTGCAAAAGTGTGAAAATTTGATCGGTTGTGGACTTTCCTGGCCTAAAACCACACTGATAATGGCCGATCAGGTTGTTGGTAAACAGTTTCAGGCGTTCGCATATTACGGCAGATAGGATCTTGTAGGCGATGTTGAGTAGACTTATGCCTCTGTAGTTGGCGCAGTTCAGAGGGTCTCCTTTTTTGTGGATCGGGCAAACGATGCTGAGGTTCCATTCCTCAGGCATATTTTCATCCGACCAGATTTGGCTTATGAGTTGGTGGAT
This sequence comes from Rhingia campestris, assembly GCA_932526625.1. Taxonomy (NCBI): domain Eukaryota; kingdom Metazoa; phylum Arthropoda; class Insecta; order Diptera; family Syrphidae; genus Rhingia; species Rhingia campestris. The sequence goes on from OW052183.1 coordinate 148,878,101, forward strand.
GTTACTTACCAAGTCATCTCCGCCGGCCTTATAAAGCTCAGCGGGAAGGCCGTCATTTCCGGCAGCCTTATTAAGCTTGAGTTTAGATATAGCTATCCTCACTTCACTCAGGTTGGGTGGTTGGCAGTTTTCGCTGTCGTTGCCAATATTGAATGGTTCGTTCTGCCTGACAGCGGAATGTTGTTCGTCATCGCCGTTTAACAGTCTGCAGAAGTGGTTCTTCCATATCCTCAGCATCGACTGTGTCTCAACTACAATATTTCCTTGTTCATCTCAACAGGATTCTGTTCGAGCCTTGTATCCTTGGCTTTGACGTTTTACACTTTGGTAAAACTTGCGAACATCGTTCCTGGAGTGGCACCTCTCTATATCCTCGATCGCGCGCTTTTCTTGCTCTTTTTTCTTCTTGCTGAAAAGCCCTTCTTCTTTGCCTATAGAGCTCAATGGCAGCTCTCGTCTTCATCTGCAACTTAGCCTTGTAGGCCTCGTTCTTGACTGCGAGCATCTGTCGGCATTCCTCATCAAACCAGGGGTTTCTTGTGGGCGCGAGAAACCTAGTACATCAGATGCGGCTGATCTAATGGCCTGTTAGCATCGTTGCCATTGCTCTTCGACATTAGATGATGGTGGTGTGGTGTAAATCGAGAGGTTAAAGGATACGCGTTGCGCGAAGGTCTTGGCGGTGTGTGGCCATTGCAGTCTTTCGACATTAAATTTTTCACAGTATTTCTGGTTTGTTGTGGCGTGGTGGATATCCGCATCCTTATCTTGGCTGCAACAAGGTAGTGGTCCGAGTCGATGTAAGCCCCTCGGAATGTTCTGACATCAAAAATACTGGTTGCGTGCATCTTGTCTATCGCAATGTGATCAATTTGGGTGACTGTTCGTTGATATGGAGACCGCCATGTCCCCTTACGGATATCGAGGTGAGAAAACTATGTGCTGGCTATAGTGGTATTTCGTTCCGTAGCGAAGTCAATTAGCCTAAGTCCGTTACCAGACGTGTTGTTTTGTAGGCTATATTTTCCGACAGTACTGCTAAAGATGTCTTCTCTTCCTACCTTTGCGCTAAAAACTCCCAGCACGATTTTAACATCGTACTTTGGTAGTCGCTCATAGGTTTTGTCGAGGAGCTCGTAGAAGCTATCCGTAGTTATATTACCTTTTCCTCCATCGGAGCATGATCGCATATTAGGCTTATTATTAGTTGGCGAATTTGGCCTTGATGCGTTCGCTAATGTCTTGGAAACATAAGACTTCTTGCCTAAGTCTGGCACTTATAACAAATCCGCATCCGAATAGTCGCTGTCTCTGCTCACTATAACACGGTCCGTAGTAGATGTCACAGTTTTTCATCCTCTTTTTGCCCGGCCCATCCCATCGTATTTCCAGGATGGCAGTAATGTCTGCTTTGTAGAAGCTTAGGGCTTCCGCTAGTTGTTCGCCTGCACCTTTCCTGTTTAATGTTCTCACATTCCAGGTGCAGATACGAACGTCGTTGTCCTTTCTTCGTTTAGCAGGGTCGTCAACAATAATATCTGTCCTTTCCGAGTCTTTGGTTGAAGGCTAACAAACCTTCATTATACTTAAAATATTGCTCAACAATGAAAATGTGTTGTTCTTTCATATAGCGCTTTATTTTTGATAACGGCGAACTGTCAACTGTCACATTGATATATTTTTTTCTGTTGGCAAAACCATACTAATATTAAATGGCGCAAAATTTAAATTTTGCTTGAATTATGGGACATCTGTTACCATTCGTATCATAAAACAGGACATGGTTTTGTCTGGTCTTCAAATAAATATTACATACTTTTGTGAATCACGGTAGGCCATGTAGGCATCCTCAATTGTGGAGAGGCACGCTAGCGATTGATCGGCTTAACTCTCGGCCGTTTTTACACTCTCACCAAATATCCCAGCTCAACAAACATTTTTTTTTCGTGCCAGAATCAAATAAAAATAAACTGTTACTCTTTATTGACCACGGACGAAATTTTAGAAAAACCACTGAAAACGAATAGGAAAACTTGTTTCCAATGTTTTTCAGCAGGATAGATTCGCCTTGATCCCAAAACGTGTTATGTTATTGGTAAAGGCAAAGGTCCCTATAGACTTCCTAAAGTTATTTTAGAATATACGTTCCGTGATCAATTGTTTATTTCTAAATTATTTGTTTAGTTTGTTTGAAAGTGGTAAAAGACTGCCGTAACAGTACAGAATATAATAAGGTAATTTTGACCATTAAAAAGGTAAGTAATACTGTTAGCGAATTTTTTTTAAAATAATTAAAATTAAGAAATATTTCAAATTTAGCTCGGCATCACTGCAACTTTGATTGACTTAAGATTAAGGGCTCATACACACCGCTGTGCACCACCAAACTCACATACATTTATTGTGATTATTAAGATTTTCGAAATCTTCCTTGGACCACAGTTCCACTCAATTATCCTTGAATATGGGCAAATTATTCTGAACTTTTGGGACAGTTAGTTTTCAAGCCAGCGGCTAGACATTTTAACTTGTGTAAAAAGTTCATTGTCATTTAATTTCCGACGAAAGTTTCCTTTTGTGTAGCATTTTACAATTTTCACAAATGGAATTGAAAGGTTCAGCTGGCAAAGGGAGTGGGAAGGAATACTAGGACGACTTGTAATTTGCTTTATGCTTTGCGGCAATTAATAAGTTGTCTTTGGACTTTTGCGCAGAATTCCGCCTAAAGATGCAGACTTAAATATTAATTTCAAATGATAAAGCAAGCCAGTGGTGGCCTTTAAACGTATGATACGCCAGGTGAATGTTATTTCATATGGTGATGTGGTATGAGTGGATAGATATGACGTATATTTTCGTCCTATTTGTAATTAAAGGAGTTTCTGTAAATGCAAGAGGAAGTTAGAAGGGCATATGGTAGACAATGCGATTATAATAACATGCTGATTAAACTAGCTGATCTCTGTCAACTCCAACTCTCCGCCTCTGCTTGGTGGCGGTGGTGCTTAGTAGATTGAACGTAGATAGTGTAAAGTCTTGGTGACAGCTGATGAGAGCAGGTGGGAAGACATGCCCTTACACTAAGGTAACCATTTTCTTTTCAAAAAGGCAGCGAAAAAATTCACAAAATGAAGTCAACGGTGGCGTTTATAGTACCAGTTGGGATGGACAAGTGTACAACTTACATCAGCCGTTCTAACATATTCTGACAACAGGTCATTCAGGATTCGCAGAGTTAGTCAAGTACAAGGTAACTTCTTTGGGACTAAAAACCTGTTAGTTATAGGAGAGACAACACCCTTGGATAATAGATATACTACAACATCAACAAATAATGAAACGATCACGGACAATGATTAACATGAAACGCATCTGGAACAAACGCATACTACTCAAAACCTTAAGACTCCACCCAGACTGTGCAGGGCATACATTACCGTGAATCCGGAAAACGATGGACAGGGCTAGGGAAGTAAAAACGAAAAACAAGCGACATTTCAGCTTACATCAAAGGCTGCATGTAAAAGAATTGGGAGTTGTTGAAATGAGCCGACATGATAAGAGTAAATGACCATAATTCAGTGAGTAATCGCCTGGTTATGATCCTCATTAAAGCAACGTTTTGTAGAATCAGCCTCCCTACTGATGAGACTGAAGATTCGATCATGGATCGAACACACAACGCAACCTGGCGAACTCCAGATGGTCGAACCGCCAACCAAATCGACAATGTGCCTATAGATATGAAGCACGCATCCAACATTTTCGATATACATTCGACCATTCTGAGGGTTAGAGTCAGTTCTGACAGTTTTTCACAACAGGCAAATTTAGAGCTCGACTGTGCCTAACGAGAAGAAGGTGTGTATGATACAAAAAAAGACACCTTACGTTGGTCGCCTTAGTGAATCGGGGATTGTCCTGATTATTTCTCTCCCAATATCAATACCCAGTGGATAGAGTATCGCAATATCATCAAAGAGGTTGCAGAATCTACCAGATATCACCGAATATGGTATGATGAAATTTGCAAGTAAGAAGAGGTGTGGCAAAAGTGTGTCGAACGGAAAGACTATCGAGCCAGAGATCCTGCGTAGGAAAAAGAAGAACACACAGTTTCGCAGCTCAGAGAAATCGAAAAGTTTTGCTATAATAAGAGCATCCGTCAACTCTAAAAAAAAACAAACAACTGGCTGCTTACTTCAAAGTAGGAGCGCTGGATCTACGAAACAAAAATGCCAACAAAGTCACTGAGATGCAGGGAATTTGAAGATGTATTCAAGCTAAATTTCCAAAAGCTGTTTAATGGGCATAATGTCGAGAGAGTGATAGGGCAAGAAACCAGCCACCAGCAGTCAACTAAGAGGTATCGCTCCCTCTCAGAAAAACTAAAAAACAACTAGGCAGCCAGTTCTAATAGATTACCACAAGAACTCTTAAAATACGGAGACCTTGCTATGGAAGTTTGTTTGAACCAAACCATCGACAACAGTGAAAAATTCTTAGGTGTTTTCACTTTCGGGTTTTAATCCAGGGGCGCCGCACATACCCCGATAAATTTGCATACAATGGCAAATTCTGGAAACGACCAGCCCGCATATGATAGTAACCATTGCCTCGAGCTTTATTAACGAATGACGGAATACAGGATACCACCAAAACTGGCCTAACACTAGAGGTCAAGCGATGTAATGTTAAGTTCGGAAGAAGCTCATCTAAAAATTTCCAAAATTGCAAGAGGAGTGATTACTTTAATCTCGTGATGGAACAGATAGTGTGTAGGACAGGAGTAAGTACGAAAGGCCCTAACTTCAGCAAATCTGTCCAACCCCTAGATTAGAAATACTATATCGAGATTATTGGTCGCTCCTATCATGTCGTTGTAGAAGCATTTATGGCAATTGATAAAGAGGCTTCATATGAGTCATAGAGTTAATCTACCTTGGAGTCAACATAAACACCACGAATGACACCATAGTGGATATACGAAGAACACTGACCATAGAAAAGCGATGCTATTTCGGTTTATCGAAACAAGTGGGATCAAAACTGTTAATGCGAAAGTCTAAAAGGTTAATTGTACTGAACCATAATCCTACCAGTCCTTCTTTACGCCACTGAGTGCTGGACAATAAGCAGGAAAGCGGAGCAAATATTATTCGGATTCAAAAGAAAAGTTCTTCGTCGAAACTTTTGGTCCTGTATGCGAGGAAGGCGAATGTAGTAGAAGGATACAACCACGAACTTTATGAGCTGTAACTAGGTGTAGATGAAGAATCGGGTTTTTCAATAAGAGCGCTACAAACGTTTTTTTTTAAATAAAAACAAAAACGGTTTTGGATATCAATGAAAATCTTTCTTCCTGTGAAAGTACGTTGGATGATATTATGTATGGAACTCGATTTCTTTTGCATGGCCATCACGGACACGCTTGCAGAAGTCCAGACGCTGAACCCAATTTTCGACGGTTTTCAAGCATAAATCGTCCGATACTGCTGCAATTTCACGTTTGATATTCGTACGAAGTTCATCAATCGTCGCCGGCTTGTTGGCATAGACCATAGACTTGACGTAACCCCACAGGAAATAGTCTAACGGCATCAAATCGCACGACCGAGGCGGCCAAGCGACTGGACCATTTCGTGAGATAACACGTTCTCCAAACTTGGTTTCCAATAAATTGATTGTGACATTCGCTGTGTAGCTTGTGGCGCCGTCCTGTTGGAACCACATGTCCTCCAAGTCCATATCATTCAATTGGGGCCAAAAATATTCGGTTATCATTGAACGGTAGCGATTCCCATTCACAGTAACGTGCCGGTCTTGATCATCGCGGAAGAAGAACGGCCCAATTACGGCGCCGGCCCATAAACCACACCAAACCATCATTTTTTTGGGATGCAATGATGACTTATGGAGTACGTGTGGATTTCTGCCTGACCAATACCGCATATTTTGTTTATTGACGAAGCCATTCAGCCAGAAATGAGCCTCATCGCTGAAGATGATTTTCGATGAAAATGCGAATCATTTTCAAGTTGTTGCTCAGCCCAATTTACGAACATACGACGCTTCTGGTGGTCAAGCGGCTTCAGTTCTTGCGTAAATTTAAACTTGGAAGGATATAGGACAAGATCTTTTCACAAAATTCGCCACAACGACGTCACAGAGATGCCCAACGCTTGAGAACGACGTGTGAGAGACACATTTGGGCTTTCTTCAACTGAAGCCTCAGCTGCAGCAATATTCTCTACACTACGGGCACTTCTTTGTCTCACTGGCACGGGAACATTTTGTACTGTGCCTATGGATTCAAATTTTTCCACTAGACGCTCAATTGCTAGGACGATTATGACGACCATAAATTGGACGTAGCGCTCTTAACGTTGAGGCCACTGACTCCGAATTTCGGTAGTTAATTTTAATAATTTAGACTCGTTGTTGGCTCGTATATCTTTCCATCATGAAATGACAAACCTTACTGAAGAAAAATGTCAGAAGAGCGGCAAGAAATATGGCGTCGTTTGCTGTCCCTGTCGCTCTACTTTTGTAGCGTCCCCGTTGAAAAACCCTTTACAAAAGGTAAAAAGTAGTACGGCTACATTGGCTCGTCCACATTCAGCAAAGAGATTCTTTGAATACCAGCTTTCTGACGACATGTTTCAAGAATAAGCTATAGCGGAGCCGACAGCGTTTCAAATTAAATGACTAATTCGAACAGGATAAGAGGCTTCCTTGTATCAGTTAGAAATCCTCTCCTGGAGCACGTTAATTATGTTATTAAGAGGAAAAATATGAGCTTAGTTTTTGTGGGGGTAGGACTTATTGTTTCTAGAACATAATGCACAAGCTACCACAGACATGGTTTTAGGTACTTCTTCACAATATGGATCTTCGTGCTTGGCAACACGTTCATAGAACTAACAGTCATCTCCAACGAGATTTCACTGAAATTCCTCTGAGAATTAATTTCAAATAAAATTCCCGGAATGGGGGTGTGAGTTTCACTTTCAAACCATATCATGTTGAATAAAATCCTTATCTGAAATTTGGATGTTTTAGATATCAGGGCATTCCATCTATAAACACTGGCTTCCTCCCAATTACACTTCTTTGCGAGTGACCACGCCCACAGTGGGGCAGAATGCCCTAAAGTGTGGCATCAAATCAGCCGTTACATCTAAGAACCTGAAATTTTGCACAATAGCTTTGAAGACCATACCCAAGATATTTTCAAACCCGCCCACCTGATACGCCCACTAAAAAGCCCACTTTTTAGAAATGTGCTTATTTGACAATATTAAAAACATAAAAAAAGATTTATTGAAGATCTAATTTTTGTCCACTACACTTACCTTGCACACCCCCACTTTAACGACCCTTGTATCGTGAAGAAAAACAAATTAATAAAACGAATCTTAAATTTTCAAAGGTTTTTATTGAGACTTATAGTTTAAAAAAATGTTGTCCATTAAAAAGGAAATCAACAGTTATCCCTGTCATAAATAATTATTATTATTAAACCAAAAATTATTATTGCATCCTTAGGAATCATCGCTATTATCGCTGTCATCATCATTGTCATCATCATTATCATCAGACTCAAGAAGAGTGTTTGATATCTGGACACTTGGGGGTTTTAGCAAGTTGACTGCTTCTATGGGAAGAGACTGAAATTTTTTTTGTGTAATTTTTGCTTGGATGTTATAATGGGATCCGAGCTTAGTAAAAAGAAATTAAATACGTCTTCATTGGTTTTTTCATCACTTGATTTTCTTGAGCTCGCGGAAATTTTTAAAATCTTTGTTGCGCGCTTCTTCCGAAAGTTGGCCGATCAGCAACAGTGCAGATGATATAATTTCTGGCCCGTGAATAAAATATTTATGCAAAGTTGGAGGCATATGATACCAGGGATATTTACTGACGAAGCACCTCGCTGTGTCATGTGCGAATTCCCTGAATTTGTAGACATCAATATCATATAATCATAATTGTGTGCATTTTTTTTTATAAGTTCTATGTCTATTTTCGTTATTTCGGCTGAGAGTTCAGGGATTTGGAAAAACCGCTCAGCCGCGTTGTTATCGTTTGTGTTACCAAATCCTGGTTTTGGTTTATTCACAATCAATCCACATCGTTCTCGGAACTCCTTTTGAATTCGGGCCTTGTTTGCTGCCACGACTACTTTGTCACTTTGCGGGCTTGCCATTTTTAAATGGGTAATTTTTATGCTAAATGCAGAAGGCATTCAAACATTCTTATCCACCCATGTAAAACAGACAATCCAAAAGCTAAGTGCTCTGTTTTTACTGGTCGTGTAATCATTTCTTCCACTTTGTGGAATTCCCTCGAAGTTGCTCCACATAAATAACATTTTTGGGTTGAGGTGGTGTCAGTTAAAGCATTACACACTTTTCCATCAATCATAGCAAAAATTAAAGAATGATCTACTATTACAGACCTGTTACCGATTATTACCGAAGTTTTTTGAAGGTCTTGAATCTGTCCATCTACTCGGACTTTTTCAGCTTTCGAAACTTCGGTTGACTCTTTAATGTATTCAATTTTCAAAGGCCTGCAAAAATTCTTGGAAGCTGGACGAGGGTTTTGCCAGATTATATATTCACCACTTATAAGTCGTATAGGGACTAAACAGGTTATGAAAACAGCAGAATCGTCTGCTTCTGACCCTTGAAAAGCTTGTTTATAGGAACTATGTCCCGAGCTACCATCAAAACCCCACTTGGATATTAAGGTACATTTCTCAAGTTCCTCATCTTCGATTGTCTCAAGAACACACTCCAACATCGAAAGTAGTCTTTTTGATGTAATATCAAGTAAAGCTTGAAGACTGACTTCGGCACTTGTTGCTGTAATTTTCATTTAATCTTTGTGAGGGTAGCAATCTTTCTTTGCATTCTGCACAACTTTATAAGACGGAAATTTTTCGGGAGCACTCATTCTTATCACATTATATTGGTGTCGTGATAATTTCGCTGCGACTAATACTGCCAAAGCATCTTCTCCAGTCATACATCTTTTCTCCTGCGACTTGTGAAATGCTTTTCTATACTTTTCAGCTCTATTGGGGCTTAAAGTTGCTTCTTTTAGGAGTTTGGAGGCTTGGATCTGTCCGGAAGCTCTTAAGCTCATTTGAGTAGTATAATTGAGGACATTAACAGGTATCGAATCTCTCAAATCCTGCGTTTTGACCCTTTTTGATCGTTCAGAAGAAGTTTCAAATCTTACTTCCGGACGACCACGTTTTTTTCCTGAATCCGATAATGCTCTATAAAATGAAATTGAACTGTTTAGCCATTTTTTGTTAGCTTTAAAAAATCTTTCCTCGATCCTGCAAGCTTTGAACCACCGAGTCTTAAAATCAGTTTTGAAATTCGAGAATGTTTTGCTTAAAACTTCTATTTGGGTCTTTTCAGTGCTTCTAGTTAATTTAATAAGTTCTTCCTTTAAAAAATTTAACTGTTCTTCTATAATTATGCTCCCAGAGCTTCTCATAATGCCAACTAGTTCACTTCTTGCCAAAAAAAAATTGAATTTGAAGAAAGTCCTAAAATAACGAAAAAAATGTATCAACCGAAGGCACCATACAAAAATCCAAATAACACGAAAAGTGCAGAAAAGCAGCATTTTTTGACGAAAATACAAAATACACATCAAACACATTTAAAAAACAACCAAATTTAAAACTCGGACGAACCCGGAACACAACTAAAAGTCCACGGGATTTAAAAAAAACTTTAAAACACACACTTTTTAAGAACTGAACACAGGACATCACCTCTATTTTAGGAATTTTTTTTATTTTTATTTCTTGTGCCTAACACATTGTGACATACCTGAAGTTAAAGGCTCCATATCAAAGATTTTAAAATTATTTGCAGATCAACAAAAATTTGGGCTTTATAAAGAGAACAAAAAAACACCAATTTTTTTTCTAAGTCAACTGAAGAAAAATCAAGCTTCAACAAAGCTGCGCTGTGATCAATCAAATAAGTCTAAAAATAAATCATTTGTATTTTTGAATAATGTGGATATTATTTGATCAAAAAATAAAAAAAAATTATAGATATTCTCAATTTATTTTTTTTGATTAATGGCAGCTTTTGGACCATCTTGCCCCACCGGCGTTCATGAAAATAAAACGCGTTATAATGTCACTTTATAATAATTAAAAACAATATCAATATGTGATATTCCGACACATCCAATCAACATCAGTACGAGTGTGTATATCATTGGAAAATCATTCACCATGTTTGAGTTGTAGTATGCTCAGGGCCAATCCGACAATGTCAGAGTTTGCTTTGTTGTTGTTGTTGTTATGGGCGGTTAAATTGCAAATAGCAAATTGAAATTGAATAGCCCTCTGGCTGGTGTAATTTATTTTTGTTTACTAATTTACTAAACTCGCTTTAATTATTTGCATGTCCTTCTGTGGTTAAGGGTCGCCAATGTTCTGCTTTGTTTTTGACTAGGTTTATATTTGCATTCTCTGCACGTGAAACGTTATCTCCATCACACCAACACGAACATAAACTTTCAGTACCTTTGTACAACTGTTTGATCAAATCTAGGTTGAATGAAGCTTCGAGTGATTGGTGCAAATTTAATAAATCATTTTCAATTTTATGCTCCTCTTTTGGGCTAAATTGTATACTTCGCGTTGAATAGCAAATATTCACATACTAAAACAAACTAAATTCATCGACGGTTTGACCTCTGCGGGCTTTAAAAAAATTCAAAACATTTGTAAACATGAATTTGGTTGGTCAACTGATATAGCCTAAGGTTATTTTAGTTAGGTATAAAAAACAAAGTTGCACTTTTAAAGTATTGCTTTTTTGAATTCGCTCACGTGTGAGATATTATAACAACATACAGGACATTACGTTTACTAGTGCATTTTATTTAAAAAGGATTATGTGGTGCAGTGCAATAACCCCTGTGGAATTAAGTCCTGCGAAACTAAATTCCCGAAAAATAGAAAATACCCCCCTCAGGTCTTATTTTCTTATCATATGGAAATAAGCCCTGCCACAAAAAGCATTTACACCTGCGAGTGTTATTACCATTTGAAATTGGCATTCTTTTTAAGTTTGGGAGTATGTTACACCCCTGCATGGACTCGCTGTTGAATTTTGGTTGCTATCGATTTGGATGAATGCAAAGGAAATAAGTCCCACTGGCCCCACTAGCAAAATGCATTAACAGCAGCGGGACTTATTTAAATTTCGAAAAGGAATTAAGCCCTGCGGGGTCTTTATAACCTATCCCATAGGGTTATATTAGTTTTGACAATAAGTTTGTAATATAGAGAAATAATTTCGATAGATAAATCTCAAAGTATGTGGATCGATTCAGAATCGCTAGCTGAGTCGATCTAGCCGTGCCTGTCTGTCTGTGTGTCACTGATTTTTGCGCCTTAAATTTTGAGCTATTGAAATTTGGTATATAGACTCTCTGGCCGACGAAGTAAAACAAGTGTAAACATTTTCAAAATCCGCCTACTGCCACGCCCCTTATTCAATAAAACGTGTTTTTGGCCAAACAGTTAGCAAATGTCTGAGTTACATATTAAGAAAATCCCAACTATATTTCGTACATACCTACAAAGTTTTTTTGCCATGCCCACTTTTTGAGGGCAAAATACAAATTTTTGGCGCAACAGGCTCGTTAGTACCCAGGGCCTAGCTTTCTCATAACCATTCATGTGTGCGTGTGTACTTCTTGCACGAATGCGGGACCTCCTGTTTTATGCCGACTCCGAACGGCTAAGTTGAGATAAGCTATTCTTGACAATTGATACTACTCGGATGATTTGTCAGATCATCACGAGAGGAGGGCCAGTGAAAAATCATTTAGGTGTTGCTACGGCTGGGAATCGAACCCAGACCTCCTGCGCGGCAGTTCATCGCACTAACCATCTTCACGACAACGTTTCACAAGCCGAGATTTTATTTCGACAGCAGAGATATCTTTTATTGCAGCCTGACTGTCAATAAAGATGGTGACATCATCTGGTGGTATCGCCAGAATTGAGGTCGCTTTGGCTGCCTCTGCTACTGCCAATATTTCGGCTTGGAAGACACTGCTGTGCTCAGGGAGACGAAAGGTGCTGTTTAGCTTTAGTGTTTCTGAAAACACTCCAGCTCCATCGCCTACATCCATTTTTGAACCATCAGTGTAGATGGATATGGTTTCGGGGCCCAATTCGTTCCTCTCCCACTCCTCTCTGCTTGGAAGGATGCAGGAGAATGGTATTTGAAAGTCATGATGAGGCAGCATGTAGTCAGATGATACAGCTGAGCCCAGATATCTGTGTAGAATTTGGGCATGTCCTCCTGAGTTCGGTTTCCAGCAGTTGAGCTGGCTGATTCTTAGAGCACTTTTGGCTGCAGATTCTTGCATGTAAAGGTCTAGCGGTAGCAGGTTAAGGATGGTTTCCAGTCCCGCCGTTGGTGTGGTTCTCATTGCGCCAGTAGCGCCCACACAAGCTATCCTTTGTACCTTTGTCATATTTTTCAGATGGGTGACTTTATTTGTGGATTGCCACCAGACAAGCCCTCCATATGTTAATATAGGTCTCACAATGGCCGTGTACATCCATAGGATGATCTTGGGGTTCGGACTCCAGTTTTTTTCCGAATATTCGGTTACACGTATAGAAAGCGACTGTGGTCTTCTTAATGCGCTCGCGCACATTTAGGTTCCATTTGAGTTTTGTATCAAGAATGACACCCAGATACTTTGCGCTATCGGCTAGTTTGAGGGTAGTCCCATCGATAGCCGGTACGTCGAATATTGGTATCTTCCTCTTATTCGTAAAGAGAACGAGTTCCGTTTTCTGGGGGTTGATGCCAAGCCCACATTGTTTTGTCCACTCGTTGAGAGTTTTCAATGCCCGCTCGAGTAGTTCACTAATAGTGGGTAGGAATTTCCCTTTATCTAGTATCGCTACATCGTCTGCGTAGGCTATGACTTTTACCCCATTTCGCTGTAGCTTGATGAGTATCTCATTGATGACTATGTTCTACAACAGAGGTGAGATAACGCCTCCTTGTGGTGTGCCTCTTGACTGCCTCGAATATGTTTTTCCTATTCCAATTAACTGCTTCCTGTTACTTAGTAAGGATGCAATCCACTTGTTAAGTATTGAATGGATACCAAGTGCTTCTAATTCCCTTGAAAGCAATTTGTGGTCTACCCGATCAAAAGCCTTAACGTAATATGTATGGATTACATCAACCTGTGAACCTTCTTCTATTGCCGTTAAGGCAAAATTAGTAAATACAGTTAAATTAGTAACTGTGGATCTTCCTTTCATAAATCCATGTTGATTGGTGGATAAAGATTCCTTTACAAAAAAATCTTATCTTTCACTAAACTTTCGAACAATTTCGGAATCGTTGACATCTTCGAAATTGGACGATAGTTTGTTACCAAATTCCTACTACCGGGCTTATAAATAGGTGTTAAAAAATGAATATTTCCAACAATTTAGGAAAATGCCTGTCGAAAGGTATAAATTAAAAATTAATTTTAGTGGAATCGAAAGAGATGAACTACATTTTAATATTAATATCGATGGTATACCATCAAATCCCGGATTTAATTTGGCTTCAAGTTTTTGCGATGATGTCAATACTTCATCTTCTGTTAAGGAAAGTATTCCCAAGTCGGTCATAGGAGAAATATCAACGTATTGGTTTACTACAGAAGTAAAAACGTCACCTAAAAAAACTGTTTGAACATATGCGGTAAACAGTTCGCAAGATGGTTGAACATTATCTGAGCGAACTCCTTTATATTCAATACCAATAGGAATTTTAGTAGTTTTTCGTTTTGAATTAATAAAAACCCAAAACGCTTTGCTGTTGTTTTCAATTCTCGATTCCACTGAATATAGTTATATATTTTTTTACAAAAATTTGTTTAGAAACTCGTATTCTTTACGAAAACGAGAAAAAGTTGAAAAATCTTCTGACATTCCGGTTAGTTTATATTTTTTGAATGCTTTGCTCTTGATGTTCTTCATTTTAGAAAGCTGCCTATTGAACCATGGGTGCTTCTTATGGTCTTTTCGCTTTACTATAGGAACATGTAATTCGATCCCAGTCTTTAAAACTGAAACATGTTCGATAAGTTTGTAACATTAAGAATGTCATTCCACAAAATTGAATTTATATATAAATTTAGATTATTATAATCTGCCTTTGCAAAATTTAACTCATATTGAGCACTTTGATATGGCAAAAAAAATTCTGTTGTTATACTAGCATAATATGCCTTATGGTGAACAGATGTTGGCAAAAGTGGAGAATGTGCTTCGCGCACAACCACTGCTCCGTTCTTGCTAGTAAAAATTAAATCCAAATACTTATTAATTGTATTTGGGATGTGATTTAATTGCATTGAACCACAACTTAAAAGAATTTAGTTCTGTTCAGTTTGAAGTCTTCTTTTAAGAGGATTGCTTGGTACTCATTCCATAACTTTTAAAACGATAATCGTTTACGATAGTGAATGAGACTTTCTGGGTACATACCGTGTAATTTGTGTACATGTGCACACACTCAATATATCAATATATCAAATGAAAACAAAGTTATAATACAAAGTAATATTTCAAGCAATTTTTCTGTATGGGGTAATTGTGCTGTTTGTCATATTAATAAAATCCAGATCTCTCAAAACAAACTATTAAAAATGATGCTTAATCTTCCCTGGCATCATTCCACATTAGACCTACATAATAAAGCTAATGTTGGGTTGATCTCCGAGAGAATACGTAAACTATGCGTAACATTTTTTCTGATAATTATTTAATAAATGAGCTAAACCTTAATAATTAGTACATTAATGCATGTTTTTTCATATACCTTGTTCCTGAATATAATTTGTCTTCTATGTAATAACTATATTTATATTTTTGTACATTATTTATTTTGTAATGCTATTTTAATTGTTAATTTAATGATTTGTTATTTGTATTACCTTATTATGTTTCTTTTTTTCTTTCATTATTTATTTATCTATTTTTAAATAATTTATTTACATATTTCCTGGTTGATTTATTTATATTCCTATTTATTTATTTATTTTATTTGTTGTCTTATCCTTATTATTTATTTAAATGTTAATACATACTTTTTGTTTTTTAATAATAAATAAGTATATTATTAATTGTAGCCTTGTTGTTATATATTACTCTGTCAAATTTATTTATTATTTAGCTCTATTTTTTTTATGTATTTTTTTTTGCTTATTTATTTATTTACTTATTAATTTATTTATTTATACATTTATTTGTTATTTTTATTTTTATTATCATTATTATTTATTTATTTATTTTTTTTTTGTTATTTAATTGAGGTTTTTCTTTTCGTTGTTTCCTCAAAGATTTGTCGTACTTAAATAATGCTAAAACAGTATATATAAATATTTAATTATTTCTCAGTAGAAAGATATATTGTTATCATATCTCTGTAAATGTAAATTGTGCGGCAATAAGCTTTTCTGTAAATTATGAACGAAATAAAATATATCTATCAATATAAACATTACACTCTGCGTACCTAGAAAGTATTCTTTAATATCGTCAACTATTATCTTTTTGAAAGTTACTGAATGAGTACCCTGGATTGTCAATAGAAATTTAAATGTTCGACAGTGGTTTTGCAGTACCTTTCCTATATTCAGTTGCAAGCCTTTTCTTAGGCAACAATAATTACCGGGTGTCTTCACAATCTTGCTTGAGTGCAGTGGTTTAGTGTTAGTGTGCTGGAATATTAAGTGCGGGGTCCCTGGAGAAGGCAAGTTGAGTCCCTTTATGGGCCGTTAATGCCAGATGTAAGGACACAAAATTAGGTCTTAATTTATTGCTTAACATTATATGAGAGGATACAAAGCTAAGCGACATTTTTAAAGTAATCAAAATCTTGATTTGATAATTTCCAATCAGTCACCATTGTTCAAAGCTTTCCCCACCCAGTAGCCATATGCATATTAAGTTACATATACAATTATGAAAATGCAAAAGAAAAAGTTCCCAAAGTAGATAATTGTTTTTCATTTTCATCCTTTCTTAAATAATTCTAAATTAAACAGCCACAGGACACAATTATGGGTCTATATGCTACCGTTTTTTCTACACCATTCCTGAATAAAACTTTTCCTTTGTCTTAAGACAGAATAATTCGCCGCCTAAATTACAAGACCATGATTATAAAGTGAAAATGAGTTAGCCCGCATTATGCCTAATGAATTTTCTTTTTTTTGCCCGTTTTTGCCTTCTTTTTCTGTTGTTGCGAGTTTGATATTTTTTAATTTAAATTTCTTTAGCAGCACTTATGTTGGAATTGAAAAATTAAGTTTTAATTGACTTCTTATTCAATGTCAAAGTTGTTGCTTATTAATTCATGAAACATTTTTGCGGTTAATGGAATTTTGAGCAATCATCCTTATGAACACTTTAACACTGAGGGCACATCTTGTTTTTTGATACACCAAGTACATTTTTGTCAAATCGACAAAGTTAATTTCTGAATCATATCCAAAACAGAATATAATAACATGTTTAAATTTAAATTATTTTAGTAAAATATATATTTGTTAACATATTAAATATTTCATTTGTTTATTTTGTAACAAAAAAAAAACAAAAAAAAAAGAGCTTTAAGTTTTGACTGAAGTTGATATCCTAGGCATATCTTAGTGACACTCAAAGCAATTTATTATTTAATAACTGTCCCGTCCTTTTTCGACTATGTCTGGCAGATAGTTATCAAATAGTTGAAAAAAAGATTTACTACAAGCGCCCTTATGGTACCTTAACAGTAAAAAAAAGAATGACGCAGATAAGATTGCGTATAATTCATACTTAAAGCGAGATCTTCCTCTACTCTACTGTATAGCTCACAAATTTCGTAGCTTAATTATTGTGTATTGGTCCCCATTTGCTCTACATGTCCTTGCCAATTTAAACGTCCAATGCGGAGTTTTTTTTTTGACTAAGGATATCTCGCTGTTCAGTTCGTGTAGCTTGTGGTATGGTTAGGTTAGGTTGTTGTGGCTGCACGCGATGCGCGTTCACACTTAGACCATAAAGGTCGGTTGTAGTACCACATGGATCGGTCGACTTTCCCTATATTCGTGAGCCTAATTAAACCATTCAGAGCTGACTGTAATATATCGTAGGGGTTTCTGACTTTGATATTAGCCAGCTCACCTAGATTGCCATTGAAGAAGTTTCCCAGGATGGGGTTTTCTTTTGTCGGAGAAAGCCGGACAAGAGTAGAGAAGGTGAGTAAACTTTCTTCCTCTTTTTCGTCCAAGCAGCTTCTACAAAAGTCATTGCTAAAGAGGTTTAGTCCTTTTGCGTGTAGGCCTAAAGAACATTGTCCTGTACATCGATTTTGGTGCAGCTGTTTGATCTGTTCAGCATTGTCAAGCAAAGCAGTTGGAGCGCTTCTGGTTAAAGTTTGGCCAGAGTTGCCTGGATATTTGACATGTTGTACCATTTGCGGTTTGCTTTCTTGATCGCATTAAGTTCGATATGTAATTTACATGTAGCGAGGGGCATATTTAACATATCTACTGGTGGTAGGATATCAAGTGGGTGCCCTGTCTGGTATGTCCATCCGCCGTGCAGTCCCCTGGAATGTCTTTGTGGCCCGCCACACAGAAGTGTTGAATGGTGAAATGCTCTGTCATCTCATTAAGATAAAGCCGGCATTCGTGGGCTGACTTGGATATGAACGAGGTGGATTCCAGGGATTTGATTGCCGCTTGGCTGTCACTGAAGATGTTAATATACTTCGTGGACATTACATTCCTTTTCAGCCAGGACAAGGCTTCTTAATTGCCATGATTTTCGCCTGCAAAACGTTAAAAAAAAATCGGGAAGATTAAAGTGTATGCTTAGGTAAAGCATCTCGGAGAAATCATCTCCACCCACTCCAGATTCTGTTTTAGACCCCTCCGTATAGATGTAAAACAAGCTATTGGTTCCGATCGAATCCGACTCTCATTCAAGGTGACTGGAAATGGTTGTCCTGATTTTATGCTCAAAATTGAGTTGGGTAGTGGTGTGTTCGAATGCTCAGCGCTGGGTACTAACGAGCCTGTTGCGCCAAAAATTTGTATTTTTTAGTGGTGTGGTCGGTGTTTTCTGTAATTTTAAGGTGATTCAGAACCTTTGTGTGTTCAACTGTTCACTTTGAGTGGGTGGGAGGCTCTCAGTCTCACAGCTGCACAAGCTGCGTACAGCATCTAGGGCTGCGTAGGGTTTGTTCTTAGATCACCACTTATAAAAAACACGTTTTTAGATTCATTAATTCCGCTCTGCCATAAGTAGTATATAAGCAAAAAAAATTCAGAAAATACTTGACTTAGTTAAGACAGAATTTATTGATTTTTTTACATGAAACGATTGAAATCTTTAATTTCTAAGTTAGCCCTCAAAAAATTCCGATGTCTCAGATGCTGAATACCTTTGACCGTGACTTGAAAGCACATATTGTAGTGACACTATTAACCCAAAATGTCATGCAACATCTCTTACAACTATAAGGCAAACGAAAAAAAAAACTCCATGCCCAATATCTCTATTAAATCCCTACTATCACATAGAAAATCCCCCGTTTAAACTCATTAAAATATGAGAGCACTGTTTTCATATGTAAGTAGGCTGTTAAAAGGAATATACATCGTAGAACACATGACCGACTCTTTATGCCATGACCCAAAAAGTCAGATTCACTTCTGGTCCGTGCGCCCCAAAAGAAGTGCTTATTCCATCTGCATGACAAATCAAAAACGAAGCAAAGGACCTACCTCGCAATGCAAACATGATGCAATTACATCGGCTTCCATGTAATTTATGACTTAATTTAAAATTCCACCGATACATTTAATGATTCCTCTTGCTGCAGCACAACTTATTACGCCAAACACCGCGAGCAATGCCGTTACCGTGTACAACTCGTACACCGCCGCCATGTCAGTGCGATAAAATGCATTCCCCTTGCCAGAGGATTGGGTACACAGCCAACATGCACTGATCGTACTGTACTGGGCGTCCAATAGATGTACGACAGGACACACAGCTCCCGATTAATAATTTCGTCCGTATGTGCGGTTTAATTCGTCGTCGTCATGTCGTCTCGATGCACTATAACATCACTGTTACCGTTGTTGCTGTGTTACCGCGTGCCGCCGACACCACCGCGCCCACCAACATCCTGTCGGACAAGTAACACGTTTTTAATTACTTCCTTTTTTTTTTTGAGTTGAAAAGCGCAGAATGAGAGCAGCAGCAGCAGGACGAGAAGCTGGTCAAAGGATATGCCAGTATGCATAGTGTGTGTCGGTTCTGCTTTACGTGTTGTTTGATGTTTGAGAGTCGTGTCCGCGCGCGCGATTTTGAGAGACAGTACAACTCGGTCTATCTGTCCGTGGCCAAATTAAAAATGTCTTTATTTTAATTTTTGTTTAAAAATCTTTTTTTTTTTTATTTGAAATTGGTTTCGCATTAATTATGTTGTTGTTCAGGCTTTATAATACCACAACCGCCAACAAACGTCCGTCTGGCCGCCTATCATATCCTTTGAAGTCACACATTTGGACGTGGAATTCAATGAATTTAATTACAAGAATGACATCCCCATTATGCTGTGTCGGGGGTAATATATGTGCATGGTGGAGGTATAGCAGATGACGGCATGCCTAGCATAATGCCTGGAAGCATAAATCTCAGCACGGGTTAAGCCTTTTACAAAATAATAGCATTTCGCTTCCGATCCTTGGCAAATTATTTGAAATAAATATTCCAAATATTTTGTGAGCGAAAGTGGAGAAGGCGTCTGACCAACCCGTCCATTTATCAACTTTTGCGCCCTGAAATCCGTACCGCAAAAAAAGCACCCACTTTACTGGACAGAGTGCAGAGAAAATGGTCGTCGTTATTGTGTTGTTTTTTGAAGAATCGGTGGGTGGAAGGCTAAGTGTGGTAGCTTCACCTCTGATGATGAAAAACGACATGGCATTGTTGGGACGGGAGAGATTTTCTATTGTTCGGGTGGTCATTCATTTTTTTTTGAACTGCAAGAAGCTCTGCCAAAGAGGAACCAAATCATTATGTGTGCTCGAGAGTGTGTCTAGACTATCATGGAGAGAGGCTGTTGTATTTGGGTGAGGATGTTACATGTCGTATACATGGTTTGCTGTTGTTCATGGAGCCATTAATATTTATTGCCGAGATGGATAAATCATTTTTTAATTAACTTCTTTGGGGATCAGTAGCAGTAAGCCAATAAATTTGTTTCTATTGCTGCCGCTGCTATTTTGGATGGACAATTCCTTTCACTATACGGAGCGGAGGCTTAGGTAGATTACATAGTGAAAGATGTATGGTTGTGGTGGTTATTTGTCTACTATCTGCAGTTAACTAGGACACATCTTCTTGTTTAACGTACCAAAGGCTTAGTAATAATAAAAGCACCACTCTTCATTGAAGATAGTAAAGGTCCTCGAAATGACTGCAGTCGACGTGAATCTATTCAAAACTTAATTGAAAACATTTCAAAACTATGCATGCCTCACATATCATTGATTTTGAAAGCTTCATTTGTTGGATTCGACCTTTAATGAGGTAGATAATGTGTCAAATACAAATTTATTTTAGATTGAAAAAAAAAACTGTCGATTAAGTTAATTCAATTAATTATAAAACGTTCACGAACAGACTAGAAGTGTCAAATTGGAGGATTTGCAATTTTGCATTAAAAATAAAACATGACAGGCACAATAGACCAGCTTTCCTATTATTGACAGGATAGGTCATGGATTGGGAAATACAACCGATATAATCAATAAAAGTCTACATTTAAAATAAAATGAATGCAATTTTTATATTGTCGAGAGTAAGGAAAGCTTGAAAATAAATTGCACTAGTTAACTTGGTATATTTTGAGATCGGTTTTAGGTTCAAAGCAATTTTTTTTAAATTTTTATCCAGGCGATCCTTACTTACTTAAAGAACATAATTGAATCCACAGGCTGGAATGGCCTACGCTTCAACGTAACACTTTTATGAACTGATAATTTGTAATGCTATAGTACTGGGCCAAGTACAAATTCACTTTCGTACTCGTACAGTTGCAAGAGTTTTATCTGATCTTGACATTCACAAATCCGCTGGTCCAGATGGTATATCCCCCATTATTCTGAACAGGTGTTCTTCTACGCTAGCAAAACCACTGCGTAAGCTTTTCTATCTATCCTACTCATCAGGACTCTTTCCGAGTAGATGGAAAACAGCATTTGTCCAGCCTGTACCAAAAAAAGGCGAATCTTCTTCTCTCTCCAACTACCGACCAATTGCACTTACGTCCCTTCTTTCCAAGGTCATGGAAACGCTGATAAATCGTCAGCTTATGAAATATCTCGAAACACGAAAACTTCTCAATGACCGGCAGTATGGTTTTCGCAGCAACAGGTCTACTGGTGATTTGATGACATATCTCACCGAAAAGTGGAACCAATAAATCCACCATGGTGGCGAAAGCAAGATTGTTGCGCTTGATATTTCAAAGGTATTTGACAGGGTTTGGCACCAAGCCCTTATGTCGAAAATGCGTGCATTTGGAATCGACGAAAAACTTCTTCTATGGATTAG
The DNA here is from genome assembly GCA_932526625.1 of Rhingia campestris. Lineage (NCBI taxonomy): Eukaryota > Metazoa > Arthropoda > Insecta > Diptera > Syrphidae > Rhingia > Rhingia campestris. The sequence continues at coordinate 148,899,798 of OW052183.1, forward strand.
ACATTATCTTTCGAAACGTTCAATTCAAGTTGTCTTGGATGGTTTCAAGTATGCAACTCACCAAATAACTGCTGGTGTCCCTCAAGGCTCATTTTTGTCTCCGACTCTCTTTCTCATTATTGTAAATGATCTCCTGTCTGCAACTTCAAATCCAATTCATTCCTTCGCTGATGACAGTACCCTCAGCTTCTCATATTCGTTTACAGGTCCTCGTCCCTCACCTTCGAACTTGGACTCTAAACGCCAAAATATGTTAAGCTCATTGAATTCCGACCTTGACAGCATTATCAAATGGGGTAAAACCAACAGAGTAGAATTCAATGCTTCCAAAACACAATGCTGTCTTCTGTCGTTAAAGCGAAACCAAAATCTAGAGCCATTATCCATGAATGGCACTTACATCGAAGAAACCGAAAAACTTTCCATGCTAGGTATGTTTGTTAGTAACGACTTACGTTGGAACGACCACATATTTCAAATCGCTAAAAACGCAGCGAAATGTCTAGGTTTCCTAAATCGATGTAAGAAATATTTCACCCCCTCCGATCTGGCCACAATATACAAAGCGTTTATACGCCCTAAGCTTGTGTTCAACGCCCACGTCTGGTCGGGTGCACCAAAAATAACATTGCACCTCCTAGGTAGGATTCAAACGCGTGCGAAAAAACTCATAGGAGACATTAGAATAGCGAACTCTTTAGTTTCGCTAGAACATCGTCGAAATATCTCCTGCCTTACACTGTTTTATCGCTATCTTAACAACAAATGCTCAAATGAAATAGCCAGCTGCATTCCCCCCATTCAACAATTCAGCCGCAATACTCGTTACGCTATGAATGCAAATCAGTTTACCCTTAAGCCTATCTTCGGACGAACGCTGAAATATAGAGATTCGTACATAAACCGAACAACACGAATGTGGAATGCCCTACCAAACTCTGTTTTCCCTTTCCATTATAACCTACAGGCATTTAAAATCAATGTGCATCGGTACCTCCTTTCTTCTTATCCCGAATTTCCTTAACGCCCGCACTGTGCTAAAACATATAAAGGGTATTCATAACCCCTTGAGTGCGCGCAAATTATATATAAAAAAAAGGACACTACCTTGAGGTACACCAGCCTGAAATTCTCTTAATATTGAGTGTTGTTTGCTGTTTAATTCTGAAACTTTAGAATATAAGATTCTAGAATTTTAATACGGCAGTTGCTTTTGTAATTTATGGACCAATCCATTGTGTCATACTTTGTAGAAAGCTATAGTATGCAGAAAAAGCGGCTATTCGGATGTGAAATTTTTATAAGTGTCAGACTTAGGCAATTATGCTTTGCAGAACACGTATCCGTTAACCTCTCGAATAACACTATACCACCAACTTTTAATTACCAAACGCTGTTTCTCCGTTTTAAGATGTCGATTTAGTAGTAAAGTCGTCACTCGAGCTACAAAGAAGATCCTATAAAAGACTCGCTTAAGCGGCAGATCAAAATGCGATCCGGTGGTTTTGAGAGAAAAATTCTTCAAAAAATCTTCGGAAACGTTTTCGTTGACGGGCTATGGGGATAAAGATTTAAACTTCGACTATACGAGCGACACGACCCTAGTCAAAAAACAGTGGACGTTAAAGATGGCTAGGCCATGCAGAGAGATTGGGCACTAATACTCCGGGTCGCAGAGTTTTCAATTTTCAGCCAGGCGACGAACACATTAGAAGAAGACTTCGCCTTAAATCGCTCCTACATTCAGAAACCGATCTAAACCAACTTGAAGTGCGCAAATTTATTCAGTAAGTTAAGGACCAGGCTAATTGGAGAGGCATGTTTGTTGAGGACCAGGTTCCGGACTGTAGCAACACTTAAATAAGTAAGTGAAAATGTAGTTCACGACAAGATTTTTCGAAAAATGTTGTGTATACTCATTTACTTCTAAGTCCATTTTTGCCGCTTCCTTCTCTATACCAACAAACGTGGCTATGACATCACGTTGACTCCTATCAATGCTATCAATATCGTCGGCGTTGCACAGATTTTTGAAAGATTGTGCCTCTGGTCTTGGCTAGGAAGTTTTGCACAATCCTTTCAAGAATCAAATTAAAGAAGTCACATGACAGCGCATTGCCTCGTCTCAATCCTTTTTTGGTATTGAATGTGTCGGTGAGGTCATTTCCGACCATGATGGAGCAGCGAGAATTCCCCATCGTCATCCTACATAGACGGACGAGTTTGGGCGGTATACCTTTAGTAGACATGGTTCTGTATAGCTCGTCTCTATAAATGCTGTCGTATGTGGTTTTGAAATCGATTTATAGGTACTGAGTATCGATTTGGATATCATGGGTTTTTTTCAAGATCTGCCGAAATGTGAAGATTTTATCAGTTGTGGACTTTCCTGGCGTTCACATATTACGGCAGATAGGATCTTGTAGGCGATGTTGAGGAGACTTATGCCACTGTAGTTGGCGCAGTTTAGAGGGCCTGTTTTTTTGTAATTCGGGCAAACTACGCTGAGGTTCCATTCTTCGGGCATGCTTTCATCCGACCAGATTTGGCTGATGAGATGTGGATGTTACTAATGTGATGTTACTTATGTATGATGATGTCATCTTCGCTGGCTTTTCATAGCTCTGTGGGAAGGCCGTCATTTCCGCCAGCCTAATTAAGCTTGGGTTTTGATATTGTTGTCGTCACTTCACTTAGGTCGGACGGTTGGTGGTTTTCTGTCTTTGCCAATATTGAACGGTTCCTTCTGCCTAACAGCAGAATGTTGCTCGCCACCGCCGTTAAACAGTCTTCAGAAGTTCTTCTATATCCTCAGCATCGACATTGTATCAACTACGATATTTTCTTGTTCATCTCGACAGGATTCTGGTCGAGCCTTGTATATTGATGTTTTACGCTTTGGGAAAACATGCGAATATCGTTCCTGGAGTGCCACCTTTCTATGATCGCGCGCTTTTCTTGCTCTTTTTTATTCTTTCTTAAAAGCCAGTATTTTTCACTTCTTCTTTGCCTACAGAGCTCAATGGCAGCTCTCGTCTTTGCCTTGTGGACGCGAGAAACCGAGCACATCAGTTGCGACTGATCTAATGGCTTTTTGACATCGTTGCCGTTGTTCTTCGCCATCGTACTTTAGTAGTCGCTTATAGATTTTGTCAAGGAGCTCGTGGAAGCAATCTTAAGCTATACCACCTTTTTCCTCCATTAGGGGGTGAGCGCATATAAGGCTTATATTTCCGAATTTGGGTTTGATGCGAAATTTAACATTGCGTACGGCTAATGTCTTGGAAACATAAGACTTAAGAAATCCGCATAACAATTTCGTATCTGAATAGTCGTTGTTTATGCTCACTATAACACGGTTCTTAATAGATGTCACAGTTTTTCACCCCATCGAATATCCTAGATGACAGTAATGTCTGCTTTGTTGCAATTTTGTGCTTCTGCTAGTTGTTCGCATGCACCTCTCCGATTTATTGTTCTCACATTCCAGTTACCAACGTTTTTTATCCTTTTTTTCATTTAGCAGGGTCGTGAACAATAAAATCAGTCATTTTCATGGCTGTTGATTGCTCCGTACTAATATATTTTTCCTATGGGTGGGTAGTCAACCAAAAGCACAACCCCCACCTGGAGGGCCAGTTATAATTTATTAGATACCCTTAGGACATGGGGCCGTTTGTATCCACTACAGGGTTCAGCGATGCCTTTCGGCTCATCCGACGATATCTCTGTTCCTGACTTACCCTTGAGATTCCTAGATAACCTGTTGTCCGAATATGTCGAAGCAACTCATCTAGGTTCGTCTGGGACAGCAGGCCAGGTATTCCGTACTAGTCTGACCATGGTGTTTAAAGTGTTGCTATTTTTCGTCTTGTTATCAATACTAGCACTTATCGTTTAGCTAGACAATACCGGTTGGATGAGACCAGTACCCAATGGTAGGGAGGTAAAAATAAGCACAGTTGATGTCTAGTCAGAGCTACAACCACTGGGCATTGTCAAGTGAAAGAAAATCAGAGTCTACTCACGTTCTACAACATCCAACCACAACACAACCACATCATAAAAATACATTATCAAGCTGAATAAACTGAAAACCAAGGTTATCATTAACATTTGTAACAGTGCCTTAAAATCTGTTTTAAATGTCTCTTAACTGAACATTTCGTTTTCGCTAATAGCGAAAAATAGCGAACATTTTCTGCCCCAATTACCTACATTTTAACATGTTTCCTCAAATTCAGCATTAAAAGTTCTTATAATCACAATTTAAATTCAGACGAAGGTCCAAATAGTTACGTACGACCAAGTCTTGCATCCACCACTAGTTGGACAACAAGTGGTGGTCTATGTCCTATTGAACCTACATAAATATGTTAATTCGACAATTCGTTAGCTTTCAATGAAGCTTAATTCTTCTTCCCTTAATATATCACTTATAATGAAGTGGCATCCAAATAGTTGCTGATTAGATCCTTTTCAATTTTTTGAAGGATAATGACATCTCCCTTGCTGGCCTCCATTAGATCTTCGCCTGCATTCATCCTATTTAGAGCTCTCACATGTCTATTTCAGATACGAAAAGTATATTCCAATTCACATGGTTGCTTCTTAACAAAACTGATTTTTTTTCATAAATCAAAAGTACATCTCCCAACTTAGAAGAACATTGCTTGTGTTTACTCCTTAGACGCATGCGGCTCTTCACCGACATATACCAGGTGGCACAAAAATAACCTTCCGATGTTTTTTGGCTGTAATTTAAAAAAAATTAAAAACTTTGATTCTTCTTGTGGATTATTTTTATTTGGTCTTTTAATTTTTTTTACATCAAGTCGAGTATATGATGTCATGTAAATGGCCGCCGCCACAGTTGATTGTCATTTGAGCCCTTTTTATGGCATTTTCCATAACTTTGGCCAAAACTTCCGGCGATAGGTCCTCACATTCTTGACGGATATTGTCTTTAAGAGCTGCAAGAGTCTGAGGCTTGTTGACATAAACCCGTGATTTCAAAAAGCCCCACAAAAAGAAGTCTGGAGCGGTCAAATCAGGCGATCTTGCTGGCCAGTGCAAATCGCCAAAACGGGAGGCGCCCGGGAAATGCATCCTTCAGCATATCGGTTGTGGCACGTGCAGTGTGTGCCGTTGCACCGTCCTGTTGGAAACACATGTTTTCCAATCCCAATTCATCAAGTTGCGGCAAAAAGAACTCGTTGATCATTGCTCTTTAGCGCTTACCATTCACAGTAACCGTTTGGCCCGCGACGTCTTCGAAGAAAAAAGGTCCGATGACTCCTCCAGAGAAAACAGCACACCACACAGTGACTTTTAGCGGGTGTAATGGCTCTTCGTGGGTTACACGCGGATTTTCAGTGCCCCAGAAGGGTAAATTTTGCTTATTTACATACCCGCTACGATGGAAATGGGCCTCATCACTCATGATTATTTTTGATGATAAATTATCTTCCTCTTGGTGGTGATTAAGGATGGCTTGAGCGTATGGTAGACGCGATTGGCGGTCAGCAGCTAACAGCTGATGCAACGTCTGGACTTTGTACGGAAACATCTTCAAAACTTGTACCAAAATTCGCTGTAAAGACCGTCGACTGATACCCAGTTGCGTGGCACGTCGCCTGGTCGATATCGACGGCGCTTCCATGACATCTTCGGCTACAGCAGCAATATTCTCTGCAGAACGGCTACTCCGGGGTCTGCCACGCCTGGCAGCATCTCGTGTTGTGCCAGTCTCTTCGAGGCGAGCGGCTAAACGTCGCAGTGTTTCACCAGTATGCGTTGGACGGCTAGGAAATCTGCGGCGAAATTCACGTTGTGCCAAAGTCACCAACCGATTATTGTTCAAATAAATAGTAACCAATATTCCGCGTTCTGGAGCAGTGTAGCGTAACATTATTTATTAATGTGTATATCGCATGTGTTTACTACACAAATGTCAAAACAGAACTGACATAAGGGGCCAAACGCAAAATTTATAGCATTTTCTGATAGGAGGATTACTTTTGCGCCACCTTGTATTATACAAAAGCATTGATGATCTCCATTGCTGGGGCGTTTTATTGTAGCATTCAACTCAACAACTATCATTGTAGGGGCTTCTTTAAGATTAAGCTCTGCGATTGCATAACATGAAGTATTTAATGCGTTATAACTAAATAAAGGATATCTTATCATTCAGTATTACAATTAGAGTCTTAAACCTTATTCTGGTACCCCTTTGTGCCCCTCTAAATAAATTAATATTTAATGGGAATTTACTTTCAATAAATAAATAAAATAAAATAAAATAAAATAAAAAGACTTAATTCTTTTGTCAGGTTACGGTTAGAGGTGTCTTCTAATGGATTTCCAAACATCCAATCAACAAGTTGACACTTTTATCCAATTTAATGAAGGTTCCCATTCACACATATTGCCATCATTCCTATTGAATATAACATACAGTGATAAAGTCTTCTGACGATAAGTGAAAAATGTAACATCATTTGGCCACTCTTTTCCTGAGTACTTTAGTCAATTTGTCAAAAAAGAAAACACCCAAATCCCATCGATATTTAGCACAGGCAAAAAAAAAACATCGTCCTTTTATCAACTTGTCTTTAAGTAACTAACAGAATTCTCATGACACGAGCACAGCATATATCCTATTCCTAGGAAAATACACAGACAAAGAAACCAAAATCCATCAACTAGTGTATTCCCAAGTGTATTACTAGCTGCTGTCTACGGGTTTCTGCCCCTAACAGCAAAATCAAATATTCCACGGTTGACTCTTGACTTCTGACTGCTGATGCTACCTTTCTTCTCTCCTTTGCTGGGCCATGCTAACATCCATACCACGTAGCAGAATTCATCAGAGATTCTCGGGTCCAAAGAGCTTATACAATTCAATGGAATCAACAAATTTAATAGACGAATTGATATGTTTGGCCAGAGAGATAAAAATTAAAGAAGGACGACGAAGGATGCTGCTCATCCGATTCGTACATCTGCCGAAGAACAATCCAACCATTCAATTCAGTATCCTTCTCAAATTCCTACTTGACCTTCGTCCAATCAATTATGAATGAGATACAACGAGAGAAAGAGAACAACAAATCATGGAGAAACGGCCAGCACCTTGTGTCAGCAATAAAAATGAGCTAAGGATGGGAGAAGTGTAGCCGGGAGCCGCACTAGTTCGATATAAAGTTTTCTCCTATTGTCATCGTTCTAATGGCAACAACAACAATAAAACAGAAAAAAAACACATGCATACATAAGGACAATTGAAATTTGGGAAACTGCTTCGGCTTTATCCGGGTCTGACTGCCCTATTCAAGTTCGGGTACAAATTTCAATCGCTTTTGAATCAACCATCACTGATGTGTCATGTGAGTCAGTGGCCAGGTCCCAGGGTGACTACTTGGCAACCTGGATAAATAATCATGGCCTCCGGTCGGGAGAGAGATGGATTTTGCTATTAACCGAAACACCTGTTTGGTGTTTGTTACGCCAAAGGAAGCAAATTTTGTCGTCCATGAAGTGTCTCCTTCTTGACACCGTGACTGTTGTGGTGCGAGTTCGGGCGGGGCATAAGCGTCGACGTTAAATGACCTGTTTGGTTATTCGATTGCTTTTGTGGTTCAGTTTTGCGTGAACGCAAGGGTTCAAACCCAGCCAAATCGATAAATATCCTTTGATGATTTAACTTTTGTGCCTCAGCTTGTTTTGAGACTATATTCCTGTTGAGTGTTATTCCCTTTGTTCGCCTTGGGGGTGGTGGTCTCCGGCCAAGGCAAAGTGCTAATGAGCCTTTGTTTATGTTTTGTAAATTGTAGCCTGTTGTTGGTCGTTTTGGGCCACTTTGTGGGAATGAATAATCAATTGAGATGCCATGGTTGGTATTTGGTAATCAACATAAGTGTAGATGGGTACTCAATCAACAGCTGTGAGAGGTTTTTTTGTTGTTGTTATTTTGTGCAGACTTCAAGGAATCGTTTAACACACTTCGCTGGTTAACAACATTATTTCGAACATAAATTGTTTCATCAGGAATAAAGGAATTACGTAATGGTTGGGACTATTTGATATATGGAAAATCATGCAGATTTAGTCTGTGAGGTAATTTTCGTCTATTTTTTGTATACCGGCTTAAGTAAATAGGTTGACAATTGAATCGATTTACAAAAGGAACATTTGCGAAGTAATTCTTAGGATTAGGGTGATGCTTGAAGGTAAAAAAATTGTTTAGATATTAAACATTTTGACAAACTAGTAAACGATTTTCTCATTTTTATTTCGCTTCTTATTAAATTTCTCTTTGAAAAGAAATAAGGTATTGGTTAATTTTTGATTTTTTAAATTTTGACAGATTAAACGTTAATAGAACAAAAGAAGTTTTCATCTTCACTTACAGAAATCTTAACAAGCTTTACACCCCTTTGCATGATAAGGAAAGACTTCTTTTTTTTTAAATTTTTGAGAAATGTCGACATTTTGATATGCAACTTTTATTTTGACCTTAGAATCTTGTACATCAAATATGAAAAAAGTAGCAGTTTATTCTTCAAATGACTACAATGAATTACAGACCGACAGAAGGAGAGAATGATTTTTGGATGTTGTAGACCTAGGGTAGACTCTGATTGGCTTCAACTTGTCAACATGCCCAGTGGTTGTAACTCTGAGTACACATCAATTGTGCTTATTTTTACCTCCAAGTGGTAAATGGTCTCATCCAACCGGATTTGACTTGCTAAACGATAAGTGCGAGTGTTGATTATAAGACGAAAAAAGCAAAACTATAAACTGCCTGGTCAGAATGGTAGGGATTACCAGTCCTGCTGTCCCAGCTGAACCTAGATCAGCTGCTTCGACATATTCAGACAACAGGTTATCTAGGAATCTCATGGGTAAGTCAGGTCCCTTGAACAGATATGGTAGCGGATGAACCGAAAGGCCAACGGCAGCGCTGAATCCCGTAGTGGATACTGTCGACCCCCCCCGTATGCTAGTGGTATCTAATAAAATGGTACTGGGTTTGGGTTGCTGTGCTTTGGCTTAACTACCTTCAACGAGAAAAAAAGTTTTTATTACGAAGCAATCAATAGTCTCGGTAAGCACTGATTTTTTTGTTGACGACCCTGCTAAACGAAAAAAAGGACAACGACGTTCGTATCTGCACCTGGAATGTGAGAGCATTAAACAGGAAAGGTGCATGCGAACTACTAGCGGAACCCCTAAGCTGTTACAAAGCAGACATTACTGCCATCCAGGCAATACGATGGAATGGACAGGGCAAATAGGGGATGAAAACTGTGACATCTACTACGGACCGTGTTATAGTGAACAGAAACAGCGACTATTCCTATGCGGATTTGTTATAAGTGCCAAACTTAGGCAATAAGATTCCAAAACATCAGCGAAAGCATTGTAACAATTTGCATCAAGGCCAAAGCCTTACATGCGCTTACACCCCGAAGGAGGAAAAAGATGATATAGCGAAAGATTGCTTCTACGAGCTCCTTGATAAAACCTATGAGGGACTACCGAAGTACGATTTTAAAATCGTGCTGGGAGATTTTAACGCAAAGGTAGGAAGAGAAGACATCTTTAGCAGTATCGTCGGAAAACTGAGCCTACATGTCAACACGTCTGGCAACGGACTTAGGCTAATTGACTTCGCTACGGAACGAAATGAATCTATAGCCACCACACGTTTTCCGCACCTCGATATCCAAAAGGAGACGTGGCGGTCTCCAGATCAGCGATCAGTCAACCAAATTGATCACATTGTGATAGACAAGAGGCACGCATCCAGTATTTTGAATGTCCGAACATTCCGAGGGGCTAACATCGACTCGGGCCACTACCTTGTTGCAGCCAAGGTAACAATGTGGATATCCACCGCTCCACAACAAACCAGAAATACTTTGAAAAAAATTAATGTCGAAGGACTGCAATCGCAAGAGACTATCAAGGCCTTTGAGCAACGCGTATATATTAAAGTAACTATTAACACCATACCACCAGCATCGAATGTTGAAAAACAATGGCAACGATGCCAACAAGCCATTAGATCAGCCGTAAATGATGTGCTTGGTTTCTCGCGGCTACCAGCAAGAAACCCCTGGTCAGACGCTCGCAGCCAAGAACGAGGCGTACAAGGCTAAGCTACATGCGAAGACGAGAGCTGCCACATAGCTCTATAGTCAGAGAAGAAGGAATGAACTCCGGCTTTTCAAAAAGAAGAAAAAAGAGCACGAAAAGTGCGCCATCAAGGATATAGACAGGAATGATGTTCGCAAGTTTTAACAAAGTGGAAAACATCAAAGCCAAGGATACAAGACTCGAACAGAATCCTATCGAGATGAACAAGGAAATATAGTAGTTGAGACACAGTCGATGCTGAGGCTATGGAAGAACTACTTCTGCAGACTGTTTACCGGCGATGACGAACAACATTCCGCTGTAAGGCAGAAGGAACAATTCAATATTGGCAACTACAGTGAAAACTACCAACCACACAAACTAAGTGAAGTGAGGACAACAGTATCTAAACTCAAGCTTATCAAAGCAGACGGAAATGACGGCCTTCCCGCCGAACTTTACAAAGCCGGTGGAGATGACTTGGTAAGTAACATCCACCAACTCGTAAGCCAAATCTGGTCGGATGAAATTATGACGCCTCAGCATCGTATGCATGCTCCCAATAAAAGGAGACCCGCTGAACTGCGCCAACTACAGAGGCATAAGGCTATTCAACATTGCCTACAAGATCCTATCTGCCGTAATATGTGAACGCCTGAAACCGTTTAACAACAATCTGGATCGGCCCTTTTCAGTGTGGCTTAAGGCCAGGAAAGTCCACAACTAATCAAATCTTCACACTTCGTCAGATCCTGAAAAAAAACCCAAGAAGTCAGTACCACAGCATTTATAGAGACGAGCTATACAGAGCCATGACTAGTTCAGGTATACAACTCCTTTATCGATTCGAGAGAAAAAATTCTTAGAAAAATTCTTCGAAAAATCTTCGGTCTCGTTTGCGTTGACGGGCTATGGAGACGACGATTAAATCAAGACTTATACGAGCCCCTAGTTAAAAAAAAACTCCGCATCGGACGTTTATGATGGCTAGGACATGCAGATCGAATGGTCACCAATACTCCGGCTGGCAGAGTCTTCGATTTTCCAGCCAGACGTCGGACGCAGTAGAGGAAGACCTCGCCTTAAGTGGAGCCCACAAGTAGGAACCAACCTCAACCAACTGAGTGTGCAACTGGAGGCAGTTAGATAAGGACCGGGATAATTGGAGAGGCATGTTGGTTGGGGCCCAGGTTCATTCCTGACTGTAGCACCACTTTGGTAAGTAAGTAGACGAAGAGAATCGAAGGACCTACTTTTTCGGACTTTTATATCATTGTAATGTTAGGTTCGTTTAAAATCTCGAGTTAGGTAGCTCTATTAGGAACAAGTAAGAATACATTAACTATAAATAAAATAAATTTTATAATGCATGAACGTGACGTACATGCGCTACTGAAGCCAAACAGTATCATGCTCTACTTTATGGATGCGTTAATCTCATTCCTTATGGTTATGAGTAATTATAAACTTGTTTAATCGATTGGTCTATAGTCAATTATTAACTTTTTTGAATTGAATCGCTATATTACTTAAAATAGATCCATTTCGTCAAAATGTAAATAATCTTTGTTATCGTCGGAATTTAGGAAAATAACAGTTTAAATGATCTCTTTAAAAATACGCTTACTTAAAACTCTTCCACGAAGTAGATTTTTTAAATAACGATTTAATAAAAAAAACTTGGTAAGTTTACTAGCCAGAAAAAGTATACTATAACAAAATCAATTTCTAGAGTAAGTCCATATAATTTTTTCCCAACAGAACGCATTCAATTTCAACATATATAACAAGAAAAAGAACTGCAATTTATGTTTGCACGAGTGAATACAAAATATTTATACATTAAATGTGGTCGCTATTAAATCATTTATACGATCCAATATACCCATGCAAATATATTTATCAATAAAAAAAGGAGCAAAACAGATATAACTTCGTTATGTGGGCATTACCATATTGTGCGTTTTCATTAACTCTAATTAAATTTAATATTAAACTGAAAATTTCCCACTCACCGTGTGTATGTAAATACAAAAATCAACATTCCAAAATAGTTGGCAAATGAGTAAAAAAGCGTTTTTTTTAATACACTGTGTGCACAAAGTTTGACATCGCTTGAATATTAATTAAACGAATGGTGGGTGCACGATTGAGTCGGACGTACACTAGTCGGCATAAGTATTTTGACGAAACCTTTTTGTGACTATTGAGACTAACTTTGCTTGGTATCGTTAAAACAACGGTGCAAAAATGATGCGCGAAACAAAGAATCTATTTTTAGCTCTATGCATGCCAAGTTTTGTATTGTTTACCTTTTGCATTCTCTTTCTGCTGATAAGAACGCATGCAGACAAAGAATTTTTACGTGGCATAAGTATTTTGACGGAAACTTTGTGTAAATATTTTAACAGTTTTGAGCAGGTGATAACCAAAAAACTTGTGTAGTAAACTTTAATTTACATTAAACGTTGATAACAAAATAAAAATTTATTAAAATTTATTAAAAACCATGGGTAAAACGGCTGAGTTGAGTTTGGTTGTCAGATCTTCAATGGTAGCGAAGTTTAACGCTGGAACGGCAGTAAAAGACATAGCAAGTGATTTTAATGTGTCGCGTCAAACTGTGCACTATCAAATCAATAAGTTTAAAAAGCATAATGACATCACAAACCTAATGAGATCAGGTGCTAAGCGCAAAACAACGCCCACTGAAGACCGAACCTTCTACGGGAATTTAAAAGAAATATATTCCTGAAGCCTCAAACTGCTGCAAATCAATGGAATTTGACGGCAACGAATCCAATCAGTGAGCGCACTGTCCGACGACGTTTAATGGAAGGAGATTTTAAAACATTTAAAGCTAAGGACGTGCCGTACATATCAAAGGTAAACAACCTTAAAAGACTGTCTTTCGCAAAGGAACATCTGCACAAGCCAAAGGAGTACTGGAGAAGCGTTCTATGGACAGATGAAAGCTCCTTTGAGTATAACTCATCAAAAAACAAATTTTACGTTAGATTGCCAAAGGTAGAAAGGCAAAAAAGACGCCCCGTTTGTCAAAAAGTGAGCCATGGTGGAGGCTCTGTCATGTTCTGGGGATGTGTTGCGTATAATGGCCTGGGTGAATTGGTTCCTATCACCGGCTCGATGAACCAAGGTCAATATATAAGAACCCTAAATGATAATGCCTTTCCTTCCGGAGGTAGGCTTATTGGTGAATCATTTATCCTGCAACAGGACAATGCCCCATGCCACAAAGCCCGGATGATAACTAAATTTTTGAAGGATGTTGGTATTGCCACTTTGGACTGGCCACCTCAAAGTCCAGATTTAAATATAATAGAAAACGTCTGGTCTCTTTTGAAACGCAAAAGAACAGTTTCTTTAAATAAAACCAGAGAGGAGACGATTTCTGAGGTCACTTCCCTTTGGGAAGAGATATCTCCAGAGATTCTTCAAAATTTAGTAGATTCAGTACCGAGACGCCTTCAAAAAGTTATTGAAGCCAAAGGAGGTTATATATTTTACTAAATTCTTCTTTATTTATTTACTTTTGTTAAGTTTAAAATGTTTTTTCTTAGAGTTATATACTTGTGTAGTGTATATGTGCATTGAGAGCGTGAAAATAAATTTCTTTCATTAAAACTGCTAGTGGTTATATAAACAAAGAATCATATTCTTTTTATGTTAGGTGCGGGTAAGTGGTAGGTAAAATAAAAATACATGCATTCTCACATTGCTGAAGCCCTACCAACTCGCATTCGTATAATACTCTTAGTATACTCTGGATGATTCGTACATTGATCGTATAATGGCGGAAGCGGATGAGTCTTGGCGGAAGCAGATGAGAACATGGGAAGAAGTGCCATTATTCAAAAGCCCGTCTTCCTTTTTAAATATGGCAGTGGAAGAACTCTCAAGTTGGAGTCAACGGTGGCATCTACTGGCTCAGTTGGGACCTTTATATTTTTTTTATAATTTGCGCGCCCTCATGGGGTTATGGTTACCTTTTACATGTTTTAGAATCGTGGTATGTTTAGAGAAAAGGAAGAAAAAAGGGAGAAAGTGGGGTCCGAACTAACTTCGTTCAGTCGCTGTTTTTGTGTTTTTAAATTGATTGATTCTTTAACGAAAGTAGGTATGTTATTATTGGCGAGTAATGACAGAACTTTATTTTAATTTCTTTGAGTCACTGTTACATGGATATTGTTGGACGCATAACCTTCAACTCATCAAGCGAAGGTATTACCAGTACATTCGGACAACAGGTCATTTATGATGGTGGTGGATGAGCCGAAAGCGCCAATTACAAATGGTTCCTCCATTCCAGACGATTTATTAAGTGATTCTGACCACAATAAATAAAAACAACGATTACTGACCCCGCTGATAGTGCAGGCAACTTGCTCGGTGATATGGTGCTCCTCAATATACACACATAAACGCAGCTGCAGTGGCAGCCCCCAATCCGGTAGGTGATACTGATGGCTCAGCGTCCTCCAGGCTCCCGTTGGGATAACATTCTTACCACGAAAAAAAACTATTAATTAGGAGGTAGATATTATAGGCTTTGGGAATTGGATCCCCTCAAATACTTACCAGATCTGAACGCATGTTGTACATTCTCGAGTATTATAGGGCAATAAATTATCGCAATTAAAAAAATAAGATGGACAGGATAAGAGATGTAAAAATTAAAAACATGTGACATTTATTACAGATGTCACAAAAGGATGTACATATTTATATGTGGATTCCTTTTGGAAGCCGATTCGGGACAAGAGTAATTGACCGGTCAGATATGCTCAGTTTTACCACATCACAGTAAAATTTTGCAACATCAGCCTTATTAATGTGCTCACGCTTTTACCAATCAAACTGAGGGCCCAATCAAGGAGAAGTTTCCGAACTTCTGAATGGATACAAAAAGATAATCCCAAATACGATGTGAAAATCATACTTAGGGATTATCAATGCGAAAATTGATAAAGAAAACATCATCGGCGGGTTGGTTGGAAAGCCTTCACGAAACGACAAGAAATCGTAGCTTGAAAAGCAAACTGACATAAGTAAAAAATTGGCGATTTTGAGTTAAGTATACAGAACGATTCGCAAAAAAATACAAACTTTCTATTCAATCATATAACGGGTGATTTTTTAAGAGGTTTAGAACTTTTTTTAAAAAACAAACACAAAATCGAAAAAATGAATGAAATATTTATTTGAATCGATAGTTTGAACCTTGCAATTTAATGTTTAAAGATAATTCCATGCAAATGTTGACCGCGGCTGCGTCTCAGGTAGCCCATCCGCTGAGTCCAATTTTGGCATACTCTTTCACACATATCGGCCGGTATCTCACGAATGAATGCATGGATGTTGGCTTCCAGTGCGTCAATCGAAGCGGGCTTGTCCCTATAGACATTAGCCTTGACATACCCCCACAAAAAATAATCTAATGGTGTCAAATCGCACGATCTAGGCGGCCAATTGACCGGCCCGAAACGTGAAATTAACTGTTCACCAAACTCGCCTCGCAATTGCGCCATTGTTTCGCGTGCTGTGTGGCATGTGGCACCGTCTTGTTGAAACCACATATCATGCAAGTCAAGAACTTCCATTTCGGGCAAAAAAAAGTTTGTTATCATCGCTCGGTAGCGTTCACCATTGACAGTAACGCTGCGATTCGCATCATCTTTGAAGAAATATGGCCCAATAATGCCACCGGCCCATAAACCGCACCAAACAGTGGCTTTTTCGGGATGCATTGGTAGCTGTTGCAATGCTTCTGGCTGATCTTCACTCCAAATGCGGCAATTTTGCTTATTTACGTACCCATTCAACCAAAATGAGCCTCAACGCTGAACACAATTTTTCGATAAAAAAGCGGATCCTCGGCCAGCTTTCCAAGAGCCCATTCACCAAAAATTCGGCGTTGTGTTAGGTCGGCTGGCTTTAGTTCTTGCACCAGCTGTATCTTAAAAGGCTTTACGCCCAAATCCTTCCGCAAAATTTTCCACGTAGTGCTGTAACAAAGGCCTAACTGCTGGGAACGGCACCGAATCGACATTTCGCGGTCTTCTGTCACACTAGCTGATACGGCCGCAATATTTTCTTCACTACGCACAGTACGTAAACGTGTTGGTGGTTTAATGTCCAACAAAGTAAATTTGGTGCGAAATTTGGTCACAATCTTCCGAATAGACTGCTCAGAAGGTCGAGAATGCCGATCATAAAATGGAAGCAGCGCGCGATGAACATTTCGAACCGAGCACGAATTTTGATAGTAAAATTCAATAATTTGCAAGCGTTGTTCATTTGTAAGACGATCCATGGTTAAATTGCAAACCAAACTGAAGCTGTTTGACAGTGACACAAGGTACTAAACACACGTCAGCTGTCAAAACCAGTGTTGCCAAAACCAAACCAGCTAAAAAATCACCCGTTATAATCTGACAGCGTGGAAACCATTTCTAGTATTTAAAAGCTTCAATTAGCTTTTCTGAAAATTTACGAATTTTGACATATGACAGTTTGCTTTTCAGGCGACGAAATAATGGCTGGCTTCCGAATAACACACTTTGAAACAGCTTGTACTACTGTAGTCAAGCATTAGGTTTACACAAATTCAAATCCACAAAACAACCTGGCGATCTCCAGATATTCAAACCGCCAACTAACTAAATAAGGCACATATACACATTCAAAGTGGCAAACGTCGACTCTGTCTATTTTCTTGTCGCAGCCAAATGGTGCAGAGAATTTCAGCTGTATCATCACCCTTCACCATCCATTGGATGTATTATCATTAAAAAGGAAGCCGAATTCACAATAGGCTAGAGATGTCCATTGTAAAATCTTGTTTCCAAATATCAAAAAGGGTAACAGAAGAGCTTCATATCAAGACGCTACGATGTAAAACCGGCCACTTAGGTAGGGTATCAATCCAGAAGGAGGGTAGAGAAATAAATCCTAACTCCAGTAGAACTCTTCAAATGCAGAGATATTACCATATACCTAATATCTAATTGAACATGGATGATCTTGATGAATGCTATCCACAATCAAAGTAAGGTCAACGCGCAGGCTTGAACAAAAGTTCACTCTTGATATGCAACAACTTTTTGGTAGTTAATGAGTCCACCTGACTTGTACTCAACATTAACCTCACTAGTTAAACTTTATCGGAGATCACCTAAGACCGACTCTTGAAAACTGATCCTTCTTTTGTTTAATGAAACAAATGGGAAAAAGGAACTCGAAAGTACATATGCTTGCTCTGCCGTCCTTTTATAATACCAGTCCTACTCTCCTCGCCGAGTGGTGGACAATAAGGAGGAAAGTGGAACAAATATTAGTTACATTTTTTTAAATTTGATAGTTTAATTTATAATATCTAACAAAACCGTTACTTGAATTTTCAATTCTGGACATATATTGCTAATTCCAAAAGAAATATTTTTTTGAAAATTCAAAAAGCCCGTGTTTTTACGGAACTTTCTCTTTCACAGAGAGTTGGGAGTTAAATCAAATCATAAGCATTTCGATAATTGATGCTAAAAATGATATGATAAATGAGATAAATGACAAATCATTTAATTTGACATAATAGTTTGCTAGAAATCAACAATTTTCTTTATATGGCCTAAATGACAAAATCCGTTATATGGATTTTCTCGAAAAAAAACTGGGTATGCAGTTTTGGTGGAACTAATATGGTTATAGTATATATTTAGTTTAATCAAAATCGTTAGAGCCGTTTTCGACAAAATTGAGGTTACGTGTAATTTTTATATGGCAGGTACCGTTAATAACATGGCTAAAAGCAAACATAAAAAAATGGCCTAGAATTATGATCAAAAGAAACTTGGATACTAAATTTGAAGACAATCGGTCAAGCCGTTTAGGCTGGGGAGACCATTACGGACAGACAGACCGACGAACCGACGAACCAATGGACCGACGAACCGACGGACGGAATTCCAAAAACCACTTTTTTGGGCTCCGCTATCATCGTAATGTTAGAATCAATCAAAATCTCGAGGTCGAAAATTTTCACGCAAACAATATATTTCTTTCCGTATCACGTATCCGTTGTGGTCATGTGGATCTGTCGAATTTTCCTAACCCGTTTACCTAATTGAACAGTTCCGAGCTAAATATAAAGCCGAGGGGGATTCTGACATTAATATAAGCCAGCTCACCTAGATTGCCAAAGAAGTAGTCTCCTAAATGAAGTTTTCTTTTGTTTGGGAGAGCTGGACAACAGCAGAGAAAGTGAGGAATACACTTCTCTTCTTCCTCGCCTGCAGAAGTGGTTGCTAAAGACGCCTAGTGTACTGAATGTTTGATCTGTTCAGCATTATTAAGCAGAGAGAGCGCTTCTGGTTATACATATATACGCCAGAGTTGCCGGTTTATTAGACACGTTGTGATATTTATCCGTCTGCGGTTTGCTTTTCCAGTTTGATTTCAGATTTACATGTAGGGAGGGGCATACCTAACGTTTTTACTGTCGGTAGAATATCAAGGGTAGTGCCTTGACTGGCAAGCTCATCCGGCTTACAGTTCTCTGGTATATCTTTGTGGCCCGGTACCCAGAAGAGGTGAATGGTGAAATACTCTGCTATCTCTTTAAGAGATAGTCGGCATTAGTGCGCTGACTTCGATTTAGATTAGATGGATCCCAGCGATTTGATTGCCGCTTGGCTGTCACTGAAGATGTTAATATTCTTCGTGGATATTACATTACACCTCAGCCAGGACAAGGCTTCCTTAATTGCCATGATTTCCGCATTTCGGAGAAAAAACCTCCACCCACTTCAGATTCTGTTTTAGACCCATCCGTGTAAATTTGCATCGAGTTATTTTCTCCGATCATATCCGACTCCCATTCGAGGTGACTGGGAATGGTTGGCTCGAAGGTATGCGACTCCCATTAGAGGCGACAGGAAATGGTTGACGTGAAGTTATGCTCAAATCTGGGTTTGTGGGGTGATGTGGTCTAGTCGGTGTCTATTTTGTCCATGCTTTTAATACTACAACTGCAGCACAACTTGCGGTCTAATTGACGTAGAAATATATGACACTAGATGTGGAATACCATCTATAGGGCTATGGAGGTGGTTGTTTTAAGATTTCCGCTGATGCATATCCTAGCTGATCTTTGAAGCTGGTTGCTGTTGGAAACTTTTTCTATGGGTCTTAGGATGGACACGTATGGTTTCATATCCCATTTCTTTCTGATGCCATTTTACATTTCTATAAGGCTGCGATGGCTTTCTTTACACATTCTTGTTTATTAGCCATGCAGTTCAATTTCTTATCTAAGACCAGGAACTTGTCTGATTCTGCGAACTTGAGACTAATGCCATTATGTTTTAAAGGGTCAACGGGCGGTACTTCATAATTTCTGCTCAGAAGGTACAATTTGTTGTTTTTTTCTTGAGGTTGCACACCGAGATATTGGAGGGATATCATTTTGTAATAATTCTTTGAGGGTATTAAGGTACTTTACTGATACAGTGATTGCCTTGCCACATCATCTGCGTAGGCAATTACCCTTTCTAGATTTACTTGTAGCTCATTGACTACTAGATTCCAAAAAAAGCAGACAGGATGCCCCAATTTGTAGTTTACGTGCGGATAAGAAGCCAAGATTTGTGTTAATAAATCTGCCTTAAATATAGCTGATTTATTAGCACTCCGAACGAATCCGAACATCAAGATTTAAATCTGAAAGTGCATTTGTAATTGCGTCCGCTTTGACATTCTTAAATGCTCAAGAAAAGCAACCAATGCATTTTGTTTTTTTTTACGAGTGAGTGAAGCGCTGTCTTAACCGACTTCCCCTGCAGTATGGACGTTTAGAGTTGGATATCACAGTCAGTACGGAGGTGTAAATCAATTAATCTTTCCAGAGGTTTTAAAAGAAAAGAAGATCGGACGGAGATCCTTCAGATTTTGTGAGAGCTTTTCCCTGCTTTAGGGAAAAATACAACTTCTACTGGTTCTTGTTACTCCTATGAAAAGACGGGTGGGCTTACTTGATGTATGAAATATTGCGGAAACCACACTTTTGAGTGCAGCAAGCATCGCAATATAAAATTTAATTGAAAACTAAATTAAAAAATAATTTATGGAAACAAAACCGTTAACTTCACCAGTGTACGTAAAGTTATGTTTTATGATGGCACGAAAATTCGAAACATAGATTCTGAAGTTAAGTTAAGTTTTAAATTAAAAAAAAAATTTTTAAAGTATACTCCTGTAGTCGTGTTTCTTATACGTGAAAATTACAAAATTACCATATGACAATAAATTCTGAACTCAACCATCCAAAATTTATTTTATTTTCTCTTCGCATTTTAAATATTTAAAATAAAATACTTTCAATCACCAGTGTTCAGTTTTAATGCTGTTGTGATTATTATTGTTATAAAAATAAAAAAAAACCTTCGCCACAAATGATGCGTATAAATTGCCATCTCGCCAGCGATCGGTCTTCGGGTATGGTATACAGTGTGGCGGCTTCTCGGTTTTCACACCTCTTGCATTCTTTTTTTTTTTGCATGAACAAATAACAGTTATTAATTTTATATATGACCTGTGAATATTATCGGTTTCACTGAATTTCGAAGGACTGACTCTGGCTACTGCTTGCATTCTTCGTCGTCTGCATCATCGTGCGTCGCCTGCCCCAATACCGGATGTGAATTATGAAAAAGTATTTAATTATAATTTCTGTTTCTTTTTTAACTACCCAACCTCCCTCCCGTTAAATGAAAAATAATCACGTTAAATTTCCTACGACTTTCGAGTTTCCCAAAGTCGGGTGTCCCTTGTTCGCAGAAAAAAAAAACTTTCAACACGGCTTCGCAAAAAGCGGGCAAAGGCGAAGTGAAATAAAATCATTCTGAACTTAATGTGAGTTATTGTATTCAAATAACCTTCTAGTGCTTAATGTACCGAAAAATAAGTTAAATAATTCATGTTGGATAAAATATTACAAATGCACACATGCACATGCATAAATCTGTATAGCGGAGCGATATACCACGAAGTAGCAGCGCAGCGCCATCCCCATTTGTATGGCACCGCTGTATCGGTGGATAGATGCAATGGGGTGATGTACAGGGTGATGCACAGGGTGCATGTATAAATTCCGCATTATGTGATTATGGCACCCAATTGCCATCGCTCTCTCCCTGCATACTATAAGCGATACACTGGAAATATATGGCAGCAGCTAGAGATAGTGCGATGATTGGTAGCGAACTAGCTCCATGGGATAGCTCTGACAGTGCAAATAGATGGTGATGGCGGGGCTGAGGTGGTGCTGGAATGCGGGAGCGATGCTACAACATGCATCCGGGGTAGCTGAACGTGTATTAAATGTCTTTTTTGCCATTAAATCGAAAATCGAATAAATTTTGTATTTTTTTTCTTGTTGCGTGTTATTATTTTTTTGCCTTTTCGGTCCCTTTTGCGGACACATTTCCAAGGGCTTTTGGCCTTGTTGGCTGGGTGGCGACGGTGGGAGAAGTTGAAAACTTATTTCCATAAAATTACTTTGGATTTCACACATCATCAGAATTGTTTATATTATTGTCCGGTTTTATGATTTGTTTGCGGTCCGACATAAATGAAGTATGTGTATGTGAGGCTGGGCAGTTGAAACGATTTGTTGTCAATGCGAGGGCAAAATTGTTTAAGTGTTGGTTTTAAATTGAAATGCTGAAAAGTTTTGAAATATATTTTATATTTTTTTTTTGTGAATTTTATTGTTCGCGTGAACACTAATGTGATTTTTGGAAGCAGTTTAACTATATTATATTAAAAGTTCTGGTGCGTGGGGTGCACAGTTACTACCACATGAACCATTAACACATTTTATTGAAATATATTTCATTATTGTTCAGTAGAGCACGCAATGTGTTTGCTTATATTTGAATGGTCCTTCTGATAGTGTAACTAATATTATTCAATGGTTCCATGCAGGATACCTAATTGATTCTTGGAACTGTAAATCTATTTAATTTTGCAGTTCCATTAAAAACATACATAATGTTTCGTTGTACAAATGAGAGAAGCATAATACTTACTTACTTACTTAAGTGGCGCTACAGTCCGGAATGAACCTGGGCCTCAACCAACATGCCTCTCCAATTAGCCCGGTCCTTAGCTAACTGCCTCCAGTTGCGCACTCCAAGTTGGTTGAGGTCGGTTTCCACTTGTGCGCGCCACTTAAGGCGAGGTCTTCCTCTACTGCGTCCGACGTCTGGCTGGGAATCGAAGACTCTGCGAGCCGGAGTATTGGTGTCCATTCGTTCTACATGTCCTAGCCATCTTAAACGTCCAATGCGGAGTTTTTTGACCAGGGGCATGTCGCTGTACAGCTCGTATAGTTCTTGGTTGAATCTTCGTCTCCATAGCCCGTCAACGCAAACGGGACCGAAGATTTTTCGAAGAATTTTCCTCTCGAATCTACCAAGGATTTCTTCATCCGCTTTTGATACGGTCCATGCTTCAGCGCCGTAGAGCAGGACTGGGATGATCAGGGTCTTATATAGGGTTTCCTTAGTAGTTCGAGTGAGGGCTTTACTACTAAATTGCCTTCTTAGCCCGAAGAAACAGCGGTTGGCAAGAGTAATTCTTCGTTTAATTTCTGACGAGATGTTGTTGTCAGAGTTAATAGCGGAGCCGAGGTAGACAAAGTCCCGTACTACCTCAAAGTTATATCTGTCAATGGTGACGTTCTGTCCAATTCGTCGATGTTGTGAGTCCTTTCGTGATGACAGCATATACTTAGTCTTACCCTCATTTACTGCTAAACCCATTTTCGCCGCTTCCTTCTCTATACTAGCAAACGTGGCTATGACATCACGTTGAGTCCTGCCAATGATGTCAATATCGTCAGCGTATGCTAGTAGTTGCACCGACTTTTGGAAAATTGTGCCTCTGGTGTTGGCTTTGGAGTTTTGCACAATTCTCTCAAGAATCAGATTAAAGAAGTCACATGACAGCGCATCGCCTTGCCTAAATCCTTTTTTGGTATCGAATGTGTCGGTGAGGTCGTTTCCGACCCTGATGGAGCAGCGAGAATTCTCCATCGTCATCCTACACAAACGGACGAGTTTGGGCGGTATACCAAAACTAGACATGGCTCTATACAGTTCGTCTCTATAAATGCTGTCATATGCGGCTTTGAAATCGATGAATAGGTGGTGGGTATCGATTTGGACTTCTTGAGTTTTTTCCAGGATCTGCCGAAGTGTGAAAATTTGATCGGTTGTGGACTTTCCTGGCCTAAAACCACACTGATAAGGGCCAATCAGGTTGTTGGTAAACGGTTTCAGGCGTTCACATATTACGGCAGATAGGATCTTGTAGGCGATGTTGAGGAGACTTATGCCTCTGTAGTTGGCGCAGTTCAGAGGGTCTCCTTTTTTGTGGATCGGGCAAACGATGCTGAGGTTCCATTCTTCAGGCATATTTTCATCCGACCAGATTTGGCTTATGAGTTGGTGGATGTTACTTACCAAGTCATCTCCGCCGGCCTTATAGAGCTCAGCGGGAAGGCCGTCATTTCCGGCAGCCTTATTAAGCTTGAGTTTAGATATTGCTATCCTCACTTCACTCAGGTCGGGTGGTTGGCAGTTTTCGCTGTCGTTGCCAATATTGAATGGTTCGTTCTGCCTGACAGCGGAATGTTGTTCGTCATCGCCGTTTAACAGTCTGCAGAAGTGGTTCTTCCATATCCTCAGCATCGACTGTGTCTCAACTACAATATTTCCTTGTTCATCTCGACAGGATTCTGTTCGAGCCTTGTATCCTTGGCTTTGACGTTTTACACTTTGGTAAAACTTGCGAACATCGTTCCTGGAGTGGCACCTCTCTATATCCTCGATCGCGCGCTTTTCTTGCTCTTTTTTCTTCTTGCTGAAAAGCCGATGTTCTTCCCTTCTTCTTTGCCTATAGAGCTCAATGGCAGCTCTCGTCTTCACCTGCAGCTTAGCCTTGTAGGCCTCGTTCTTGGCTGCGAGCATCTGTCGGCATTCCTCATCAAACCAGGGGTTTCTTGCTGGTGGGCGCGAGAAACCTAGCACTTCAGTTGCGGCTGATCTAATGGCCTGTTGGCATCGTTGCCATTGCTCTTCGACATTCGATGCTGGTGGTATGGTGTTAATCGAGAGGTTAAGGGATACGCGTTGTGCGAAGGTCTTGGCGGTCTCTTGCGATTGCAGTCTTCCGACATTAAATTTTTTCACAGTATTTCTGGATTGTTGTGGCGTGGTGGATATCCGCATTCTTACCTTGGCTGCTACAAGGTAGTGATCCGAGTCGATGTTAGCTCCTCGGAATGTTCGGACATCCAAAATACTGGATGCGTGCCTCTTATCTATCGCAATGTGATCAATTTGGTTGACCGTTCGTTGATCTGGAGACCGCCATGTCCCCTTATGGATATCGAGGTGAGGAAACCGTGTGCTGGCTATAGTGGCATTTCGTTCCGTAGCGAAATCAATTAGCCTAAGTCCGTTACCAGACGTGTTGTCGTGTAGGCTATGTTTTCCGACAATACTTCTAAAGATGTCTTCTCTTCCTACCTTTGCGTTAAAATCTCCCAGCACGATTTTAACATCGTACTTCGGTAGTCGCTCATAGGTTTTGTCGAGGAGCTCGTAGAAGCAATCCTTAGCTATATCATCTTTTTCTTCCGTCGGAGCGTGAGCGCATATAAGGCTTATGTTGGCGAATTTGGCCTTGATGCGGATTGTTACTATGCGTTCGCTAATGTCTTGGAAACATAAGACTTCTTGCCTAAGTCTGGCACTTATAACAAATCCGCATCCGAATAGTCGCTGTTTCTGCTCACTATAACACGGTCCGTAGTATATGTCACAGTTTTTCATCCTCTTTTTGCCCGGCCCATCCCATCGTATTTCCTGGATGGCAGTAATGTCTGCTTTGTAGCAGTTTAGGGCTTCCGCTAGTTGTTCGCCTGCACCTCTCCTGTTTAATGTTCTCACATTCCAGGTGCAGATACGAACGTCGTTGTCCTTTTTTCGTTTAGCAGGGTCGTCAACAATAAAATCAGTCCTTTCCGAGGCTATTGGTTGCTTCGTAACAATAGTTTTTTCCGTGGATGGGTAGTTAACCCAAAGCACAACCCCCAACCTGGAGGGCCAGTTCCAATTTATTAGATACCCCTAGGACACGGGGCCATCAGTATCCACTACGGGATTGAGCGCTGCCGTTGGCCTTTCGGTTCATCCGCCACCATCTCTGTTCAAGGGGCCTGACTAACCCTTGAAATTCCTAGACAACCTGTTGTCCGAATATGTCAGAGCAGCTCATCTAGGTTCGCCTGGGACAGCAGGCCGGGTATTCATCCGTGCCATTCTCACCAGGGTGTTTATAGTGTTGCTGTTTTTCGTCGTGTTATCAACACTCGCATAATACCCACCATCCAAAAAGTTTTACCATCAGAGCAGGGTTTACATTTTGTTTATTATTTAAAGTGGAAATTGCAGTGTCAGAACTTATGTTTAACAGGGCTGGTGGAGATGACGTCTTCTATTAGAGCAATATAAGCCGGGGATATGGTTTGAAAAGCAATATAAACCAACTCATTCGCACAATTTGGTCGGATGAAATAATTCTGAACAAAGGGACATCGGCATTGTTTACTGGATCCTCACATAAGAAACCCTCAGGATTTATTCAGAGGTAAAGGTCTCCTCAGCATCGCGTTCAGCAATAATCTGATCGGCCATTTTTTTTCAAGTCTTTACTTTTCGGCAGATCCAGGAAGAACCCAAGAAATTCAAATCGAAACCCCTCACATATTCATCGATTTCAAAGCACCGTCCTAGAGCGTTTATATATGGACTAAGTCAATTCTGGTTTTGGTGTATTCCCCTAGTCCTCCATCAGTGCAGGATATTAATGGAAGTTTCTCTCACCCAAACTTGGCAGTGACTTGACCGAAAGATTTGATAAAAAAAAAACGATTTAGTCAACATAAGGCACTCCCATGGGCTTCTTTAAGATTGTTCTTATGATCCACTACCTCCCGAGCGAATATCTGGGCCGCAATCTTCTACAAATCCGTGCAACTTTTAGCATATGCCAACTTTATTGGTCGGACCAAACGAGATGCCATAGTATCAAGAAAGAAGCGGCTAAAATGTATTAAGACCACTAAAAAATATATAATGAAAAGTGTCCGACTGGGTTGTTTTGAAAAGTAAGACTAGCACTGTTTATCTACAACTTAGACTTTGGGTATTTAAGCGAATTAAGTAGAACACAACGTAAGACGTAAGAATTAAGAAATATCATAACATCACGATTTGCTAGCGATACATTGCCAGGCACAAACTCAATTACATCCTATTCGGTGATCATCGTCTGGTTGTTTTATTAAAAACGCCATTGGAAGCTCACTTGCTTCCTCATCAAGTTTGCTAATAACAGCTGCATCCTTAATCTTTGGGTGGATTACAAGCAACGCCTCAATTTCTGCAGGGGGTAACTGGAATCCCTTGTATTTAATCAGTTTCTTGATACAATCAACGATTTAGAACACGAAGTCATCATCATAATAGACAATATCTCCATCATGCAAGCAACCATCTATGGTCATGTTTTCCGTGGATACCTCATCGTGAATTCCCTAGATGGATGTGCCGGGCAAAAAGAGGATGAAAAACTGTGACACCTACTATGGACCGTGTTATAGTGAGCAGAAACAGCGACTATTTGGATGCGGATTTGTTATAGGTGCCAGACTTAGGCAAGAAGTCTTTTGTTTTCAAGACATTAGCGAACGAATTGTAACCATCCGCATCAAGGCCAAAATCGCCAACATAAGCCTTATATGCGCTCATGCTCCGACGGATGAAAAAATTGATATAGCTTCTACGAACTCCTTGACAAAACTTTGAGCGACTACCGAAGTATGATGTGAAAACCGTGCTGGAAGATTTTAACGAAAAGGTAGGAAGAGATGACATCTTTAGCAGTATTGTCGGAGTCTACACGACAACACGTCTGGTAACGGAATTAGGCTAATTGACTTCGCTACGGAACGAAATGCAACTATAGCCAGCACATGGTTTCCTCACCTCGATATCGATAAGGGGACATGGCGGCCTCCATACGCAAGCATCCAGTATTCTGTATGTCCGAACATTTCGAGGGGCTAACGTCGACTCAGACCACTACTTTTTGCAGTCAAGGTAAGAATGTGGATATCTACCACGCCACAAAAAAAACAGAAATACTATGAAAAAAATTAATGTCGAAAGACTGCAATCGCCAGAGACCGCCAAGACCTTCGCGTAACGCGTACCCCTTACCCTCTCGACTCACAACATACCACCAGCATCTAATGTCGAAGAACAATGGCAACGATGCCAACAAGCCATTAGATCAGCCGCAACTGATGTGCTAGGTTTCTCGCGGCCACCAGCAAGAAACCCCTGGCTTGATGAGGAATGCCGACAGATGTTCGCAGCCAAGAACGAGGCCTACAAGGCCAAGCTGCAGGTGAAGACGAGAACTGCCATTGAGCTCTATAGGCAAAGAAGAAGGGAAGAACATCGGCATTTCAGAAAGAAGAAAAAAGAGAAAGAAAAGCGCGCGATCGAGGATATAGAGAGGTGCCACTCCAGGAACGATGTTCGCAAGTTTTACCAAAGTGTAAAACGTCAAAGCCAAGGCTTCAAGGCTCGAACAGAATCCTGTCGAGATGAACAAGATATATCGTAGTTGAGACACAGTCGATGCTGAGGATATGGAAGAACCACATCTGCAGACTGTTAAACGGCGATGACGAACAACATTCCGCTGTCAGGCAGAACGAACCATTTAATATTGGCAACGACAGCAAAAACTGCCAACCACCCGACCTATGTGAAGTGAGGAAAGCTATATCTAAAGTCAGGCTTAATAAGGCCGCCGGAAATGACACATTCGACACGTTCGATACCAAAAAAGGATTTAGGCAAGGCCTAAATCAATGTGATTCTTGAGAGGATTGTGCAAAACTCCCGAGCCAACACCAGAGGCACAATTTTCCAAAAATCGGTGCAACTACTAGCATACGCCGACCATGTTGACATCATTGGTAGGACTTAACGTGATGTCATAGCCACGTTTGCTAGTATAGAGAAGGAAGCGGCAAAAATGGGTTTAGCAGTAAATTAGGGTAAGACAAAGTATATGCTGTCAACACGAAAGGACACACAACATCGACGAATTGGACAGAACGTCACCATTGACAGATATAACTTTGAGGTAGTACGGGACTTTGTGTACCTTGGCTCCGCTATTAACTCTGACAACAACATCTCGTCAGAAATCAAACGAGGAATTACTCTTGCCAATTGCTGTTTCTTCGGATTAGGAATGCAATTTACTACTAAATTTCCCTTACTCGAACTACTAAGGAGATCCTATATAAGACCCTGATCATCCCAGTCCTGCTCTACGGCGCTGAAGCATGGACCGTATCAAAAGCGGATGAAGAAATCCTTGGTAGATTCGGGAGAATAATTCTTCGGAAAATCTTCGGTCCCGTTTGCGTTGACGGGCTATGGAGACGAAGATTCAACCAAGAACTATACGAGCTGTACAGCGACATGCCCCTGGTCAAAAAACTCCGCATTGGACGTTTAAGATGGTTAGGACATGTAGAACGAATGGACATTAATACTCCGACTCGCAGAGTCTTCGATTCCCAGCCAGACGTCGGACGCAGTAGAGGAAGACCTCGCCTTAAGTGGTGCACACAAGTAGAAACCGACCTCAACCAACTTGGAGTGCGCAACTGGAGGCAGTGAGCTAAGGACCGCGCTAATTGGAGAGGCATGTTGGTTGAGGCCCAGTTTCATCCCGGACTGTAGCGCCACTTAAGTATTTAACTAAGGACGTAAGCCGAAAAAATTCGACTTTAACCCACAAATATTTCTTACATTTACTCTGAAATTTCTAACCATTACAATTTTCAAAAATTGAAAAACTCAACTCTGAGAACTCAATTGCGGAATCAACTTGAAAAGAAACAATCAGGACGCAATTCATATATAAAGGCCTTAGAGCCTAATATATTAGCTCACTACAATGACCATTTCTATTTTCTGGAATGGAAAATAACATCACCCTACTTTTGCATGATACATAGTTACGAGTAAGTGCTTAGGAATAAAGTTAATTTAAATTGTGGCTATTAACTGCTTATACACGCTACAAAGCACAATTACTCGACTGTTTAAACCGCCATAGTTAGAGTCTCACATGCATACCGCTCACGCGAAATATAGATTTCATAAGATGTCCATCAATCTTGCAAATATTTTCATTTCCTTTCGTCAGCATATATAATAAGACTCCCATAAAAGGCTGATTTAGCAACTGTAATTTCTTAACTCAGATTAAACACCTATTTAGTGTGCATGTCCAATGTATTTAACTTTAATCAGATGGGGTCTTGTTGTTTTCACGATTCCAAATTTAAACGAAAATGCATGCATAATATATATCCTTTGAGTGGTAGCTTTGATCTATGTGAGATGCAAATCTATATGTGCTGTAAGTCATATAAATATCGACACAAAAGAGGAAACTAGTCTACTAATAGGCCCTAGTCGTTGAAAAACATTTTGGTCTCTAGAGAACATTCATCAAGAACAGGTGGAAAATTAACAATTGGCAAAGGATCTGACTGTCCATGGTATACAATGTTGCTCTGCCATGAAAAAAAATATGGATGCGACACTCCACAACAACAAACAGCAAGCATTTGAGGTCTCTAACAAGTAACAGGGCGACTATATAAGAGTCTAGCTCTTCTTTAAGAATATTATGCAGCTATGCAAAAGATGATATCCGATGAAGGTGAGATAAGGTTTTCTTGACAATTGATACTACTCGGATGATTTAATTTAGCGGTTGAAAGTGCAGCCATCAAAAGGCTAAAGAACAAAAAGGCAGTTCTGACGGATTACTAGCAGACCTCTCAAGATATGGAGGTGTTGCCATAGAAGTTTGCATGCACCAAACCATCAACATAGTTTCGATGGATGAGAGCATGCCCGATGACTGGAACATCAGTTCCATATGTCCCATCTACAACGACATATCCCTGCTAAATGTCGCACATCTTCTGAACGTCTTAACCCTTTCAGAACACACTAATCAGTGGCTTTCGGGTCGGTAGATCGAACAATTTTTTTACACTGACGCAAATACCAGAAATTCGAGACACATCATCTTTTAAGCGTATTCAAGGCATCGTAGAATCCATCGCCTAGAGATTTATAAACTTACTTACTTACTAATCGGACTCCCGACCCGTGAAGAGTCTCTGCCTGAGACACTGCAGCCTTCCATCCTCTACGATACCGGGCTCGCTGCTTCCAGTTGTCTAGACCAAGCGCTCTGGCATCCACGATAGCTTGTTCTTTGAAACGGAGGTTCGGTCTTCCTTGCTTCTCGAACCTGGCGGCTGGGATTCGAAGATCCTCTTAGCTGGAGCATTATTGTCCATTCGCTCGATGTAGCCGAGCCAATGTAGTCGACGTGTTTGGACTACATCCACATCTTGGTACAGCTCATAGAGTTCGCGGTTGTATCTTCTCATTCATTTGCCCTCCTCGTGCATAGGACCAAAAATCCGCCGAAGTATTTTTTTTCGAAGGAACCCAGTAACAGCTCTCCCTTCTTGCTTTTCGTCCAGTACTCGGCACTATAAAGCAGAACTGGCAGGATAAGGGTTTTGTAGAGCACACATTTCGTCCTTCGAGTTAGGAGTTTAAGCCCAGTTGTTTCGCCAAACCGAAGTAGCAAGGGTTTCCTAGGGTAATTCTTAGACGGATCTCCACTAGGGTATCATTCCTGGAGTTTATGTTAACTCCGAGGTAGGTGAAATCCTTAACTACCTCGAAATTGCTGCTGTCAGTAGTGACGTTTTGTCCTAGGCGGTGGACAGATGCTTGATTGGTTGTTGATGTACATAGTCTTGTCCTCATTAACTTCAAGGCCAACGGATTTCGCCTGTTCTTCTGCACGATGCATCGCGTGTTTTCCAGCGTCACGCGACGCAGCTGAATCAGTTTTGCTATGATTCCGAATTCGGCCATCACCATACAGAGCTCCTGACGATGTATGCTATCATACGCGGCTTTGAAGTCGTTGAATAGGTGGTGAGTTTCGACTTGAAATTCGTTGGTCTTTTCCAGGATTTGCCTCAGTGTGAAAATTTGGTCCATAGTCGATCTGCCGGGCCGGAAGCCACACTGGTACGTGCCGATTAGTGTGTTGTAGAACGGTTTTAGACGTTCACACAGTACGTTGGATAGGATCTTGTATGCGACATTAAGCAGGGATCTTCAGATATTTCTTAGTTTGTCAACTTATATGTTGTGGAGGAACTCAGCCCGTTTAATACTTCGCTAATGTCAAGACCTTTCAGAGAGCCACCTTTGAGAAAACTGGCGTAAAGTTTGATTATGGAAAACTTCACGATTTCTTGGCACACATATGCATAAATTGGAAGTTTTTGTCTAGAGAGGTCCTTGGTGGGGTGGATTCTGGGAGAGTTACATGCGAACTCCAAATATCCTGAAGGTTGTAAAAGAAAAGGCCGGACTCACTTCCGATCAAATGAGAATTCCTTTAAATGAGGCTGAGGTATTGGTCCCTTAACATATGTGGGAAGCAATGCGTTGGACGCTTATCCATTGAGACTAACTTGGGGACTTCTTGAGTATGCAGTACCCTACCACACCACTCCACGTATCGAGTATCAAGTTCTATGGACACTAGCCCTTAAGTATACTATTAACTGTAGAGTTGCTCTTTTCATTACAATAAGGTATGTGAATCTTCAAAATTTAAACGCGACGATATCGCTTTGGTTGCAGATTCTGAAAAGCCACGAGTTAGCTTAATTGGAAGAGATGGTCTTAACAGAGCCATCGTTACTCCTAAGGGTTACCGACTCGGCGACCCACTCAGTTATTAGGATGTAAAAAAAATGTATATACGAACATTTGAGACATATGTGTCCTCCCACTCAAATGCACTTCTATTCTTGTAACCCCATTTTGTATTATCTTGTTACAGTTAAAGACAAGATTTCATACGAGACACTATTTTTGGTCTTATTCGAATTTGGTGCAGTAGCGATTTTCTACAAGTAACATTTGTTATTTATAAAGCTGCTTAAGACCTCAATGACATCCTCTGGCTTTCCCAACTTCAGAAATAACACCCATCTCGAATGAAAAACTTGTCGAATCTTTCAAAAACCCCCAAAAAAGGTACAATCCACAGCAAAAAAAAAAAGAAAACCCATATTTCCCCCAAGCGTGTAAACCCCGTCGTCATTGTCGTCATAAAAATTAACGTCCCTCTAGAGAAATCGCTAAGTACCTGCTAGCTGCCTATCAAGGTTCACCTGCGGGCCATCCTCTTTTGCCTTTTCTAATGAAGAAAACGAGGTCGAAGAGGTGTAAAAGTTACACACAACACTTCATTGTAGCTTGCAGGTTGCCAGTTTCATAATTTCCCGTGAAAATTGTCGAAGAAGCGGTTAGTTGTTGTTTGGTATGCCCCCAGTGATGACTTTTCCGACTTCAAAATGCGTAGTTGGGTCGTAGCGGTGGCTTTTGATGGGCGTAATTAAGCTTTCAAAAAAAAAAAAAACAACGAGCGAAAGAAACATAATTTCACTGGTTTCAGTGGTACACTCGGGATCCTGGCATACCATCGCGATTCCATATTAGTTGCGTTCTATGGTAAGTTTACTGAAAACATCATCCAGGCGACTAGAAGGGTGGCTAACGAAGGTGTGTACGCTTTAATTAAAAGTGGTTGCACGAGGAAATAATCATAATTTTAATTAAGTAATGGTAAATAACCGTTTTGAGTGTTTTGTGCACGCTTTTTTTTTTTACTTTTAAGGCTTTTTGTGCTTAGGTGCCTTTTTGTTGATACACCATAAAAAGCCAAGTTTTGTGTCGCACACAAACATATACAGTAACCCTCCCCACGTGCCAAAAAAAAAAGCCAGTGCTCTTGAGTGAGCACTTGCACTATGGAGTGGAAGATTAGGAACACAGGAATTTCGTCAGCATAGGAACCGAGTCCTTGCACATAAGTTTTTATGTGTTTACCACGAAATTTTCAACGAGAGTACTAATGTGCGCTCAGGGGATATGAAAATTTTAGCTTTGTGTGGCATCGGGGAATGTCTGGCACTTGTATTGCTGTTGGTGTCTTGTCATGTTGGTGTGCGGTATTTGGATTACTTAAGTGTACTTAGTCACTCACTTAAAGCGTGAAATAGCTGACGATACTATCTGCTAAGGTGTGCTGAGTGCTGAGTTGATTTTCGAGAAAAGAATGTTGTACCCTTTAATGGTTATGCAGATTCTACATTTTATTATCTCGTAGTTCTGTGTTCTGTGCTTTGGAATCACCCAAGTGAATACATGTGGGTTAGTGGAACTCTTGCACACGAATTATTTTGACCCAGATAATATTTCGTTGTTAAGAATTGACAATGGAATCGGTATATTTGACTTATATTGAAGTGGATATCTACACTTACAAATACAAGTGTTGATAGTAACAATATGTAAAGCAAGATTAATTTATGTACCCAGCTATTACAGCTTTAATTACACGATTGGACACATAGTATTATAATCATTGGAAAGTATTGGTCAACACTCCAAAGTAGGGTCACACTACCGTGGTATAATCAGTGATAATCTGATATGACCACTATCATTGTTAAGCACTGAGGTTTATATAACATCCCCTTTATTCTGCGAACCACCACTCATTAGAATAAACCATGTTTCCACGAATGTGGGCAACCACAATCACCACGATGCCCCCACTAGGGGGATAAATAATAAACAGGCTGAGTCGAGCAGACCGCAGTCGGTCAATACTCCGGGCTTCTGTTTCACTTGGTATCAGAATAAAGCCACCGGTAAAGCTCCACAATCACCAAAGGTTTGGCACATTTTACTTTCCCAGTACAACTGCGAACCGAGATAAGTGGTCGATAGCTGTACATGGCAAACAATGCCCAATAAAGGTGTTATTCTTCAGGCATACTTTAGACAGCCTTATTAAGCTTGAGTTTAGATATTGCTATCCGCACTTCACTTAGGTCGGGTGGTTGGTGGTTTTCGCGGTGGTCGCCAATATTGAATGGTCTGTTCTGCCTGACAGGGGAATGTGTTCATCATCCCCGTTTATCAGTATATTTTCTTGTTCCCAGTATCATCAACGAAATTCGGCCATTTCTCAGAATTATGGGAACTCTATTTTGAGGGTAATTGAGTTTGTACCGAAGCTCGATAATTACCATGGCATGGTTGCAAATGTAATAACTGGCGTGGTATCAGCATTCTGTTTTTCTGAAGTTAATGGCAAATATTGTTATAAAAGGATAATCTTCAGGATCGAGTCTACCCTCAAGAGGCACCAGGCGTGGTTTTGTAGTGGCCGGTGGCCGTAAGACCAAAAACAACTTGGAGGTCATATGTCTAAGAGCAAGCTCGGTTCCAAGTTGATGGAATGATCTTCTTGCTGCCCTAAGCGCTGCATTGCAACCGTACAACATATAAATGTATGGTTGCAAATGTGCACTCCACTTATGTTTTGGTCATATAGAGCTTTTCAAAAGGGATTAACTTTTATATAAAAACGAATATTTAGACTTTTTTAGAGCTCTGTGATTACGAATCCCTTTTGATGTATCTTGTCAAGATTTTGAGATACATTTGGTAAAAAGGTTGAAGATCGGTTAACTCCAGTTTTACCAACCGAACTTAACAAAATTCTGGTATAGGGAACATATCATATGTATTTGAAAAGTAAAGAAACTTTCAAACATTTATTTTTTTCGATATTCGAAATTTGGATCTAAAAACCGCAACTTGAAATCACGTTGTTCAGTGCTGCCAAACCATATTAGAAAAATCGTATCCGCTTGGCAGATGTTGACGCCAGATAATTGTTATTTTCAGAAATACTTCATTTGTATTAAACCATCCTGAATAATTTTTAACAAGAGCACGTCCTTTTAGTATTTTTTTTCCAGAAATACGTAAGTATTTTGAAAAACTATACGATTCTAGTCCGCAGTGCTGTATAATCTGCATTGAATAGCATCTAGAGACTTCAAAAGGCTAGCTAATCTTGAACGGGACTTGTTTGCTTTCACTTCCAGAAGCATTTAACCAATTCTGCAGCAGAAACATTCTTGTAAATGAGAATTTTGTCAATTAAAAAAAATAAGACTTTAGTCCGCTTTGAGATTACTTAAAAAAAAGTGGCAAGTTTCCGCAGATAATTCTAATTGCATTTAAAAGTAGATGAAGTTACCTTTCTGGCAAATATAACTTTGTTGCGGCGTAACGGAACGTAACAGTTAAAAGTTTAAAAGAAAATGCAGTAAGTATTTTTTTAAATCTTATTTAGGCCTAATTTAGTTGCACAATGGACTCAAAAAAAAGTAAACAATATAAACAATAGCCGCCTAACCTTCTACTAATATCTATATTATATAAAAATTCCTCCCAAGATGATAACACAAGAAAGTAAACAAATGCAGTCGCGCTTACTCTTCGCGCACTAAAACTCGAATGCCATTTGTTTGCAACCTGATTACAAGATAAAAATCTTTCGGTATTGACTAAACCAAAAAAGAGACCCTCTGAACTGCGCCAACTACAGAGGCATAAGTCTGCTCAACATCGCCTTCAAGATCCTATCTGCCGTAACATGTGAACGCCTGAAACCGTTTACCAACAGCCTGATCAGCCTTTTCAGTGCGGTTTTAGGCCAGGAAAGTCCAAAATCGATCAAATTTTCACACTTCGGCAGATCCTGGAAAAAAAAACCCAAGACGTCCAAATCAATACCCACCTCCTATTTATCGATTTTAAAGCCGCATACGACAGCATTTATAGAGAAGAACTATACAGAGCCATGTCTAGTTTTGAAATACCGCCCAAACTCTGTTTGTGTAGGATGACGATGGATAATTCTCGCTGCACCATCTGAGTCGGAAACGACCTCACCGATATTTTTGATACCAAGAAAGGATTTAGGCAAGGCGATGCGCTGTCCTGTGACTTCTTCAATTTGATTCTTGAGAGGATTTTGCAAAACTCCCGAGCCAACACCAGAGGCACAATTTTTCCCAAAAATCGGTGCAACTACTAGCATACGCCGACGATATTGACATCATTGGTAGCACTCAACGTGATGTCATAGCCACGTTTGCTAGTATAGAGAAGGAAGCGGCAAAAATGGGTTTAGCAGAAAATGAGGGTAAGACAAATTATATGCTGTCAACACGAAAGGACACACAACATCGACGAATTGGACAGACCGTCACCATTGACAGATATAACTTTGAGGTAGTACGGGAGTTTGCCTACCTCGGCTCCGCTATTTACTCTGACAACAACATCTCGTCAGAAATCAAACGAAGAATTACTCTTGCCAATCGCTGTTTCTTCGGGCGAAGAAGGCAATTTAGTAGTAAAGCCCTCACTCGAACTACTGAGGAGATCTATTGTAAGACCCTGTCCTGCTTTACGGCGCTGAAGCATGGACCGTATCAAAAGCGGATGAAGAAATCCTTGCTCGATTCGAGAGAAGAATTCTTCGAAAAATCTTCGGTCCCGTTTGCGTTGACGGGCTGTGGAGGCGAAGATTCAACCACGAACTGTACGAGGTGTACAGCGACATATCCCTGTTCAAAAAAACTCCGCATTTGACGTTTAAGATGGCTTGGACATGTAGAACGAATGGACACCAATTCTCTGGCTCGCAGAGTCTTCGATTCCCAGCCAGACATTGGACGCAGTAGAGGAAGACCTCGCCTTAAGTAGTGCGCACAAGTAGAAACCGACCTCAACTGATTTGGAGTGCGCAACTAGAGGCAGTTAGCTAAGAACCGGGCTGATTGGAGAGGCAAGTTGGTTGAGGCCCATTTTCATCCCGGACTGTAGCGCCACTTAATTATTATAATTAAATTATTGACTAAACCTGGTATTTATTTTCTCATTTATAATTAGTTTGGGATGTTCTAAGCTTATTTAAATAGTTTTGATTTTTTATGAGAGGTTAATCATGTAATCTTGAGAAATGGTCCTTTCGAATGGCTCTCTCCAATTTGTTCGGTAATTAGCAAACTTCTTCTGATAGGCCACTTGCAATTGGTTGAGGTTCGTTTTAACATGTACGTTAGGAATCGACGATATCTGCCAGGCGAACTATTGGTATCTATTCGCTCTACATGTCCTATCAATTTTAAACGTTTAATGCTCGTATAGCTCTTGATGGAGAATTCGTCTCCCTTACCTGTTAAAGCAAAAGAGACTGATGATTGATAGCTGAAAATGACTAAGGATTTTTCCATCCGCTATTGATACCGTTCATGGTTCAGAGCCATAGAGTACGACTGACATGATCAGGGGTTGCCATGAAATTGTGCCAAGCGTCATTATGGCAAATTTTTATATTTAGCATAGTGACGCTTTTTAAAGTAACACTAGGCCGAATATTAGCATGTGGTTTAATGTCGCTTTGCTAAAGTGTAATAAGGCCAAACTAGTTTGTGACATTAGGCCAAACGCACTAATAAGAGTGCTCGAGTAAGTGTAAACTCTACACTTGTTTTCTAAATCCGTTTTTTTAATCATCTATTCTACAGCCCCGCGGGGGTTATTTCTTTTCGAAATGGAAATAAGCCCCGCGGTTGTTATTTTTTTTTTTGCTTTGAGGCTTATTTCATTTACATACATCCAACGTGTTAACTCAACCCAAATCCAATAGTGAATAAAAGCGGAGGGACTCATACATTGCATGCATCTAACCATAACATCCACCTCAAAACCAACAGTGAGCCCAACCAGGTCGGTTGCAGGCGGACAGCATGTCCCCCCAGAGATATTCAAACTTTGGATACTCCCAGACTCGCATTCGATGTATGCAAAATATGAACCACCTGATTGTAATCACTGTTGGATTTGGGATGGGTGCGAAATTGAATTTATGAAAGAATATGTATTGCAACCCCCTGTTTAGACTCATTGTTGGATTCGGGTTGCGTGCAAGGTGGTGTGTATGCTATTTTTTCTGTATTCATGTTAAAAACACAAAGTGACATAGCGCCGAATTGGCCTTATGTCACTTTGTCTAAGCGACATTATGTCGCATTTTAATATTAGGCGTAGTGTCACTTTCAATATAGTCGTTATGCCAAATTTTTATATTTGGCATAGAGACGCTTAGCACAATGCCACGGCACCATTAAGGGTCTTATAATATATGATCTCCTAACAAGATCGAGTGAGGAATACTAAATTGCATTTTAAAGCTGAAGAAGCAGCGGTTAGTAAGTGTAAATATTCGTTTGATTTCGGACGAGATGTTGTTGTCGGTGTTAAAAGTGGATCCTAGGTAGACATAGTCCAATACTACCTCAAAATTATATCTCTCAATCGTGGCGCTCTGTCCACTTCGTCGATCTTGTGTGTCCTTTCGTTTTGACAGTTTATACATACTTGGTCTTACCCTCATTTGCAACCGAACCCATTTTTGAAGCTTCCTTCTCTTTACTAGGAAACGTTATGACATCACATTGAGTCCGACCAATTAATGGAAGTTTGTTCCTCTGGTGTTGGCTCGGGAGCTTTGCACAGTCCTTTCAGGAATGAGAATAAGTCACATGACATTGCCATGTCTTAATTTTTGGTGTCTAATGATTCTGCGAGGTCTTCGGCGATCATGATCGAGCAGCGGGAATTCTGCATTGTCTTCTTGCACGGTCGGACTAATTTGGGCGGTATACCAAAATTATACATTTCCCTGTATATTTCGTCCCTATAAATGCTGTCGTTTGCGGCTTTGAGAGCGATATATAGGTGATGGGTATAGAGTTAGACTTCTTGGATTTTTTCCAGGATCTGCTGATGTGTGAACCGGTGTTTTTCCTTTCTTTTTATCTAATTGCTTATTTACAACGTTGCTTATTCTTCGACATTAGAAGCTGTTAGTATGGTATTACTCGAGAGGTTAAATGATAAAAGATAAGACAAAGGATTTATTGATATTTTCCGATTGCAGTGTTTCGAAATAAATTTTGTTCACAGTATCTCTCATTCCTTGTGGCGCGGTGGATATCCGCATTACGAGTCGATGATAGCCCCTCGGCATGTTCGGACATCCAAATTACTGGATGCGTGCCTTATGTCAATTGCAATGTCATCTATTTGATTGACCGTTCATTGGAGATGGCCATGTCTCCTTATGTATATCTAAGTGAAGAAACCGCGTATTAGATAAGACTTATTTCCGCATCCGAATAGTCGCTGTTGCTGTTCGCTAAAACACGGACCATAGTTTTTCATCCTCCTTTTGTTTTTCATCCTCCTTTTGTCGGCCTATCCTATCGTATTTCCTCTATGGCATTAAGGTCAGCTTTATTGCAGCTTATAGTGATTCTGCTATTTGACTGCATCTCTCCTATCTAGAATACTAGGCCTCAGTATTCACTACTAATATTTATACTGTCGTTGAGCTTTCGGCTGTTTCGACCGTTGACTCCATCTTGGGAATTCTTCCGCTGCCGCCTTTGGAATGGAATATGCCCTTAGAGTCTCCCCCCGCATCCGTCTGCTACCACCAACGTAGCAAATTAAACACAACCGATCATGAAATGAAAGACTATACAAGGATTTGAACCATATCTATGGTGAAGGTACTATGCACTCAGCGGCCGCCGCAAGAATGACTACCATTTTCATTCTTGCGAATACCGTCCCTTTAGTGACCAAAGCTAAACATACCCTTTTTGAAGTATTTACCATCACTTTTTCGGGCATATCGGGCGGTAGAGCGTTGATTTCGACACGAGTATATGCAGTGAGCTCGTCAATGGTCTAAGGCTTGATGGCGTAGGCCTTCCTTTTCGAATAAACCTTCAAAAATAAGTCAAGTGCGGTCAAATCTTAAGATCTGGGTGGGCAGTCAATATTGTCTTCTTTTTGATTTGCATGGCAACCGTTTATATATTTTTCATACATTTGTGGGCAGGCGTAATGAGCTAACATCCACCGATATCGATTTCCATTGACTGTTTTTCCTTCTCTGAAGAAAAATGGCTAAATGAGGTTTTAGCCTAAGCAGACAATATTTGGACATGCATTGGTGGTTGATGGATCTTTTATCAATTATCCGTTCCCCAAAAGCGACAAATTTGCTTGTTAACGATGGAAAATGGGTCTCGTCGCGTCATCAAAATTTGCTTCCAAGTTCATTGTCAACTATTCGAGCGACTTTTTGGCCTTTTGTATTCATGTTGTCGAATCTGGCAATGTCGGCAATATTATTTAAGTCAATTGCACTTTATATGAAACACATACAAATAATTCTTCAAAAAAGTTGAGTGCGGTTACGATTCGAAACATGTTAATTCTCGGAAACACACTCTCACTTACCGCTTCAACCAATTGTTTGGAACGTCTTGGGCGTTGATGAACGCTATATCTCCCACTGACCCATGCTTAACAAAATTCGATACCAAACAGACAACTAGTGATGCCAGATGGCCATCTGACATCACTAGTGATATTTTCGACTATATACCCGTTGAGTTTACAGAATGAAACGACTATTGTAAATGTTCAGCGTCAGTACTTCAACGCGTTATTTCGGTATGAAGAATTGACGTTCAAGAACATGGCTGCCCAAGTCAATCGGATGATTTATGTCAAAGTTATTTAATGATTACATTAACGTGGAGAAGTGTAGAACTGTCACAAACATCAAAAGCAAATTATACAAGTAATTACTAGGCACTCCAACTTATCAATTGAACAACATTTTTATTGTATTCATCAAACACATCCATATTATGGTCTTATTTCCATGTAGACTAATTCAGGTGTTCGTAATTCACATGCAAACCATCTAATTAAAACTGTCTTAATTATATTCATCGTTCACATAAAAGGCGCAAATTAGTTGACTTACTCTTACGCATAGTCAATTTCATCATAAACATTAACTGAATTTCCCCGCCCACTTCTCATATAATAATGTGTTGAATAAAATTAATATTCTAATAATAGCAACAGATAAACACAATTGTAGCCACATCCTCCCGCAAAAGCCTAATTGAAAAACACACTTCTTCAGCTGCATACTAATTATAAAATAATTTCCATTCTCACAAGGATATTACGACTTTCAATAATGATAATGATAACCGTAACAAATTAAGAGCCTACGAAACATGAATATACTTATAAACCCCCAAGGAAACAATTCATTCAAACATAACACAAGAACGATGAAAGAAAAGGAGTAAAAAAAAAACAACAAATAGGCAAATATATTCATTCCTTACCCAGTTTTGGGCCTTTTGTCCGGCATATATTGTTCTCCTCCTTTCTTATGCATACAATCATAAGCTTCATTTTCCATTCGCTGAGAATATCATTTCTTCCTCTGAATCTACTCATTTTGCCTTACCATAGCGGTGAGAATAA
This sequence comes from Rhingia campestris, assembly GCA_932526625.1. NCBI lineage: Eukaryota > Metazoa > Arthropoda > Insecta > Diptera > Syrphidae > Rhingia > Rhingia campestris. The sequence goes on from OW052183.1 coordinate 148,941,545, forward strand.
CAACAGTTGAGATGCACAGCAACAACAACACAAAAAAAAAGCAAAACAAAAACTTTCAAAAAAATAACTCGAAAAGACAAAACTAAAGAGAAAAATAAAATTCAAAGCAAATAGAGAGCTCAGCTATTCAGCATAAATCCTTGAGCCTGGCTGAGTTAGGTTGAGTTGAGTTGCCCTATCTTGTAGTTGTTTTTTTGTATTTTTTTTATTCAACGATTTTTTTTTGTTTACATGTCCTGCTAAGCAAAATAGGCGGAGGAGAAAAGTCTGAAACCAGTTAAAAGGAAAAAAGGTTGAAATTGGATATCATACTACCCCGTGCCCTATGCATATTCATAACTTTGGACGAGAAATAAAAGACTTTCCTACCCAGGCTTTGTGTTTGTTTAAGTTGTTTTTTTTTCTTTTGTACTCCTTTTTTCTCAACAGCGTATTGTGTTTTAAAATGAGTGTGACTAACTTTTTATATATATTATGCAAAGCTTCAAATAGTATGCTGACATAATTAACTGGCTCAAGAGTTTTGTTTGTGAAGATACCCGACACTGTGGCGTATGAGTGACTTTTTTTATATTTGTCTTGTTGCATGTTAATTATACTAGGATACCTATAACTATGTGGTGACTAGGCGTATACGTAATATTTTTTTCTAAAATTGTATTCCTTGAAAAATGTCCGTTTGGCTTTTACAATCCGTTACTTTTAGGGAATTCCCAAATTTCAAAAATAATCCCTCAGAATAGTGGGAAATTTGATGATATGCATTTTCTTTGAGGGGCAAATTGTACCCCGTACCGAAAGGACCATGGCCATTTTCTGGGAAATTCATTAATGTAGAAAAATCAGTTCATTCCGAAGGATGTTTTCACTTCAGAATGTATGTTTTGAGATAGATTTATTTATCCTTTTGATAGACAGTGATTCAATTCAATTTTATAACCAAAAATTAAATAAAAATATTACGAACCATAGGTGACTTCCAAAAAGGAACATTATTTTTCGGAATTAACTCCGAAAAAAATATCTCTCACATTGTCGAGACACTTGGAATTTCATTTCAAAATATATTCCGACCCTGCGCATTTCATCCTCCCATTCCGAAATCGAATCTCACAAGGACGATAGTCATTTCTCTTGCAATTGAAAGCATTCCACAATCACCACCACCACTACACAACTCCATACTATAGTTTGAGCGAGAAAAAGAGAACGTATTTCTTTCTACATTATTAATGAGCGCAAAAATGTTCACAAAACACACATACACTCAGGACGAAATTTTTGTTGTTGTCGCGATAGCCTCTCAAATACAAATATTTTCCGAAAGGAATGCATTTTCTTCAACCGTTATACATGTGCATGTTGTTCAGAATACAATAACAAATCCGTCATGAACAATCTCGCAATAGCTCTTTTTCTCGTCGAAACTCTTTCGAATAATACGACCCATCTCTGTGTGCACAAATATACGCACAACAATGTTTCGTTTGTTGGTGTGCGAATATGATGCCCACACACAATCACTATCATCGCAAGCCATATCTCTATCGTAGTCGTCTTCTTCGTTGTCCTCGTCGTCCTGGTCGGTTTCGTCGTCGCTGTTGTGGTTGTCACGTTTTTATTCATGTCGTCGTGTGTCCTCGTGGATTTAACAAAATTTTGCTTTATTTGCCTTTTTTCACACAGAAAGTGAACAAAAAAAACTTGGAAAAAGCTTTAGTTAGAACAGCGTCGCCTTACGGTTTAGTACGTTATTTAGTTAGGATCCTGTTGTGTGTTACTGTTATTAAAGCGGCTCTCTTTGTATAGTTCCTGTTATCCTCTCGTGTTTGTTATTATTATTACTACCATCGTCATTGTCATCAAACATTGATTGGAATCTTCTTGACAATATTGTTCAAGAAAATCAAAAAAAGAAAAAAAAAACTTAGAACCAATAACTTCGAAAAAGGACGAAGAAATAATTAGAAAAAATTGTCGTCTTTCTTTGGTTTAGTTTTTCATTATATTCTCTTGTGGTAGGGAAGTTATTTACATAAGCTAATAAAACAGTTAGCATTTTTTCGAAACTCCTTCAAAACACAAACAATAATATTGCTACACTAGCGCCACTCATACGGTGTGTGTGTGTGCACAACACTGAAAGTTCTTGTGTCTGACAAACACTGACCTGAGTTCAGATTATCTCTAGCTCTGATAACAGGAAGTTGTATTCATTCATAGGTCCGGGTTTTCTACTGCAATTGTTTTGTTCGAAATAAGTGATTTTTTGCGAGAATTTTTTTCGAAAATCAAAAAAAAATCAAAAATTTTCAAAAATAAATATTCGGTAAGGGTTTTATTCATATTCGGGCCGTGGTGTTCGTGTTGAATATATTTTCGGATTTTTTTTTTGTCGTAGCTATATAAAAATATTGAAAAAATAATAAAAAAAAAAATACCACTAGACAGTCACAAAAATCATATATACCTTTGTAAATTAATTTTTTTTTAATTGTCATTTGTGAAAAGTGTCAAAACATAGAAAAATAAAATAATTTCAATTTAAGAAAAGAAAAAAAGTCACATATAACAAAAAAAGGTAAATAAAAGAAAGAATTGTGTTTGTCAGCAATCAACAACAAAGGAAAATTATGTTGGCTATGTCAACATTGATGATGCCAGCACCGACAATGGCAATTGGGGCGCCACAAATAACCATGGGTCCCCATAAGCCGCCTGAAGCTAAACTGTTGGCCATTCATTCAGCACATAGTCAGGCGCAACAACAACAGCAAATTCAACATAATGGACAGCATCAACAGCAACAGCAACAACAACAGCAGCAGCAGCAACAACAACAACAGCAGCAGCAGCAACAACAGCAGCAACAACAACAAATTACGTCGAGCACTAAACCAGGTACGTTTTTTTTTCTCCTTTAATTTTTTTGAACTTTAGAAAACATTTTTTTTTGGATTCTCAAATCCTTATCCGCATCCAGTTTTTACCGTAATTACAAAAGGACACTTTGCTGTTGTTGGGTTTTTGCTTGCGTCGTTTTACCCCGAAGTGCTTGCTTCATTTTATTACCCTCACAGGAAATTACTTTCTTTTTTTTTTTGGGTAAGAAAGGGTAAGACTAAAGCCTCAGAAACATGACTATGTGTGGGTTGTTGGTTTTGGCAGCTCAAGACATTTTGCCATCATTCAACCTTCAATGGAAGTACAACGGTGGCAATAATATTGTCATCGGTGTGAGGGGATAGGAAGAAGTTTGTCTATACCGGGACAAGTAACTGAACCACAATTATCTCTGGTTGAGATTGGAATGGGAGATGTTGTGGCTCTGTGATATTTTCTTGGAAGAATTAGTTTTCTTGTTTAAAGGACTTTTTGTCTTTTAATACCGGAAAATCTTACGAATACAGAATTGGTGTTGATGACTTAAGCGAGATCCTTAAGTAAACAATTGAGGTTGAGTTTGTCCAATACCAAAGTCGAGAAATAAATTAGTTAAGCAATGCCTTTTGTCAATCTGCTGGTTTAATTATTTTCGAATATAAATTAAATTGGTTTAATTCAATTTTGGTATTTTAGTTCTGTTACTTTGAAGCTAGGACTGGAAACAAATTTGTGTAATGAGAAAAACTGATCACCTGCATACTTTTGTATCTATTATTCATGATAGAGTGGGAGAATTTATTCCAAGGTGATACTGTTCATTCGGGAGCTAAAAATTGAAATATTTGCAAATCGAAGGATTTTAGTTAATAATATGGCATATGATTCAAATATGTTATTAAGTGTTATTGGACCATTTGAAGCAATCATATTGGTTGGAAGGAACTGCGTTATTTATATTATTAAAAATTGATCAGAGGGCCTTTTGGTAAGGGACACGGCATTAAAGCTGGGAGTATCTAACTGGACATTAATTAGTTAAATGCATTAGAATACAATGTCACCCCTCAAAAAAAGATATTCTGTTTGGTATTCCTATAAAAATGTCTGTTACTTCAGTGGTTCAACCCTGTTAGAAATAGCATTAGAAGAAAAATGACTGCTTAATTAAATAAACTTTTGGACAGTAAAAGGAACTTGGAAATAGATTTTTTCTTAAGGTCCCGTTTAAAACAATAATAGAGATATACGTATGTGAGTCGATATGTGAAGAGTCAATGCAGCCGTATTAAAGGAAAACGATCCATTACCAATTATTAACCAAATCATTCATAGACTACAAAAATCAAATGTGTTCTCAAGACTGGACATGCCAAATACTGTTCATCAAGTTGAAAATTAACCGGAAGAATGTAAAATTACCAAATTAATCACTAATATTGGACTATTCAGATACAAAAACTTTAATGTTTTAAATTACTTGTTCATCGGAAATATTTCGAAAGACACTAGAACGTCTTCTTTTTGGCTGTGCAGTGGCTATTAATTCTATTATGGCATCATTATAATTTTTCAAGTCAGAAAAAAAAATAGAAAAAAATTAAGCTTAATTTCCTCAAGAAGTACACTATTTTACAAAAATAAACGTCTTGAGAAATATTCTCTCTACAAATGGATTAAACCATATCATGCAAAATTAGAAGGAATTACCAAATTTTGAACACCCAAAACAATTTTAAAACTAAAATTATTGCTGGGTTTTATAAACTACGTAAGTAAATCCAAAGCAAACCTAGGATGACATAAATCGGTTATTCAATTGAATGAGAAGGTGGCTTAAAAAAATATTCTGCGTGCCACAAAAATATTAAGAATATTATGATCCAATTGATAGGGCCGTATTAATTGCTGATCCTAGTACTGTGGTTCTTGAGAAATAATAACTTCGCATATGAATGGAGAAGATAGATTTAGGACCTTCATTGTCCGTAAGTGTCAAATATTTTATTTTTCATTTTATTTCAATACCACTAGAATATCACGTATTATAACAATTGGAAACAAAATTTTATCTGAATTTGATAAAAGATACTTCCAGACGGTAAAAGTGACATTAGCACTTGAGTTTGGTGTAGGCCATTTTGTTATATTATGTCTATGAATAATTAATTGAGCTAAAATGGACAATAAACAACTTGAAATAATTTTAAGTCCTAAATCTTAGCCATGTAATCGAACCGAAAGGTTGGTTCTTCGATAATAATTAAATTGATAAAGCGCCATATATACCATAGACTAAGCAAATATTAATGATCCGTTTTAAAATCATTGTATCAAATATAATACTCAAAACTTTGACCACAAGAATTTTGATAAAAAAGGGCTTTCTGCGTCAAATCGAAGATGTTAATTTTTGAGCAGGCCTAAATCACTGCCAATATAAGAAAACTTTAAAATTTAGATTGTACAAGTAAAATAATTTATTTTTGCATGATATTAAAAATCTGAATTGTTTATATCTTAACAACTGACATTTATGGTAAAATGGTAAAAAATGAGGTTCAAGTATTTGTTATATTTTCTTAATACGAACATCTTATATAATATATTATATATTAGGGTGTGCTTTATTTGATCCAAAATATTGTTTGCTGAATTTTGACCGTCCCAACCCGCCGATCTGTTCTTTATTATGAAAAAAAAAAATCTCTGAAAATTTTATACAAATCGCATAATATTTAGATGTCGGTACCGCCAACTAAACTTTGCAGGGCGCTCCAATAAATAATGTTTTTACGGATATAATTATAAAAAAATACAATTAAAATTTGGTTTATAAATTAGAAATTATTTATTTAATTAATTTAATAAACATTAATACAATTAATAAATTAATGGAAAAATATAAACTAAGATTATTAGCGATGTTGATTTCATCCTGTCAGGATAATTTTTTTTTATAGTCTCAGCCAGTAATACAAGGTGGCGCAAAAATAACCTTCCGATAACGTTGTGCCAAAGTCACCGACCGATTATTGCCTAAATAAATAGTCACCAATATTCCGCGTTCTGGCGCAGTGTAGCGTAATATTGTTTATTAACGTGTATTTCGCATGTGTTTACTACACAAATGTCAAAACAGAACTGACATTAGGGGCCAATCGCAAAATTTAAAGCATTTTCTGATAGGAGGATTACTTTTGCGCCACCTTGTATATATGAACTGCTTCTGTTCTTCGTTATTAGTGTGTGGCTTGTTGTACCAATCCATAAGCTTAACCCTAACTCAGCTATTTCATAGACTACCTACTCTCGTGTTGCATACTCCATGTTTAACTTCATTGTATACCTTCTCCTCCGGCCACACATCCACATCCTGAGTCAAAAACTCTGACGAAAATTCTGTGATATTGATGAATCGGGTATTTGAACTTACGAAATCCTCCAAACCTTTTGATTGAATATTGGCGGTGTCAAAAGTTATTCGCTTTAAGGTTATTTCTACTCCCCCATTTTTAAGGGCGCAAAACATCATCTTGTTTGTTTCATTGGACACTCTTCTATCAAAAAACCCAAAAAGTTCTTCCGACAAGTACCAGAGGTCTCTTTGAAGAGAAATTCTTAAAATAACATCATTTCCTTTTTTATAATTGTCTAGGTTTTGGATCAGCTGAAGATTATTTCGTAAAGCTGACGTAGAATCGATTGCAGTCATCCAGACCCTGACATACAGTCTAACAACAAATCCGTAGCTTTAAATTACACTTCTTTCAGAGGAACTCCCCCTAAGAATATTATTGTCAGTTCCAGAAGTTCTTTGCTGTCATCTTGAGGTTGCAACTCTTGCAGCTGAGATTTTGGAAAGGCAATCATTTCTTTCGAGACTTCAATAACTGCGACCTTTGCAACTTAATTCGACAAGACTGTTTCATAGTTTTTCCGATCGATATTGGACCAGGATTTCTCAAAACGTTTAAACAAAATCCACAGAATAACACCTTTTTTGCTTCCTGTATTCACTCATATAATGTCAAGTCCTAGACACTTTGCTTTACCGCGGATTCCCAATTCTGCCGCTGCATCAGTCTCACGTGTGCCAGAACGTATCTTCGGACTACTAAAAGTTGATCCAATCCTATTCTACCAAAACAGTTAGGCGACCAGCAATGTCACATCCAACTATATCCACCAGAAGTTTACCGCCCCTGTGAATTGTCAATGTACATTCTGAGGTAAATGCAACTTTAAAATTCTCAGTAATCTGTAAACAGTACTTCGCACGACTTTAAATTCACATTTTATTCTACGGGATCATGACCGAGAAGTTAGAGGAGTTCCTGCATTCCGATCACTTACCTTTGCAATGTCAAGGCTAGCGGCCAAGTTTCCCTCTATATTTTCTGTCGAGCTCTCTTTGAAGGCGGTACTCTGGACGGTTATCGGTTTAAAAAAGATTGAGAGTTAAATTATTAGCATTACTGGTGGAATAGCTTTCTGTTTGATCCATATATTTAATACGGAATGTCAACATAAACTGATTTGAAGAATTTTCAGAAAAATTCACATGAACTTTGTATGTCATTTGTTGTTTGACCATTGAATTTCATATTTTCCTGAAGAGTAGCAGATCATTTCTTACTATTCAAAAAATCCCAAAAAGCTTTTAGATTACATGAAATGCGGGTTTGAATATTCAGTTTATGTTGCTGGTGTTAATATTTGTTCAGGAAATCATATTATTTTCGAAATTGGCAGAAATGATTTAAGTCAGCTTCGGAATTTGATTTTCTGAATTTTTTAAAGACTTTATTTTTTAGATTTTTAAAAAATTAAGATATCACTAGCATAAGCTTTTGCATATCTTGTTGTTCCAGGATGAAGAGAAATCATATTTTCATTCCGAGATCTACCACTTTGATGATGATTTTGGTTGCCACGCAACAGCATCTATTGAAATATGCAATGAACTCCTTCACCTTCAAAAAATGATTCATTTGTCTCATTTGATTCAAACGCTTCTTCTTCAACATCAGAACCACTATCATTCAGACGATAGTGAGTCTGACGTTGACAAGACGTCATTAGCAACATTATCTTCTGGCATAAATTTATCATCGGTTTCGACAAAAGTAACACCATCGCTTTCATTCGAAAATGCTTTCATTTCTTCAACTGTAAGGTATCTGTTTTTTTTATAATTATTTAATTCAAAATATATACCTACACACGATGTTCACTTGCAAAAATCATAATGCAACTGGCATTTTATATGAAATGTACTTATTAGTTAATCTACCGCCATTAACTTTTTGCTATAGGGAAATACGTTTTTTTACCGTAAAAAGGGGTTAAAATAAAATCAGAAAATTCAGGAAGTTAGCAATTACTGTTAAAAAATAAAAAATCAGCTTATGTGTACTTTTCCACACAAGGGTAGGATGATGGTTAACAACAAAATAAGCGGCACTTTCATACAACTGAAGCAGAAAACTTGCGCATAATTCAGCACCATACTAACGGTTTTATTACTAGATTTTAATGGAATGCTAATCAAATATATATGTAGTTCTACGTGATTTTTCATTTTTGAATTAAAAAAAATCAACTTTGTGTATATATTTTTGAAATTATTTTTGTAGCAACTTTTTTATTGGGGTCGAATTATAAGGCAAGTATATAGTATCTATATTGGCAGTGGTAACTGGAAGTGGTTACTGAAATATCTGGCATTTCACTTCCATATAGGTCATCAAACCTAGCTTCTCCCTTCAATTGTGTGAGCGAAGTTTTTAATGTTCCCACAATGAGAAGGACCATCTGTTTATCGACGACATCGAGCGGCAAATTTGAGAAGCAAGAGCAGTGAAAAATCTTAGGTTTTGTCACTTTCGGGATTTAAAATAGGGACCCCGAGCTTAGCAGTCCAACGCAATACTTACTAGCCCACTACTTGATTAAAATGTTCAATAGAATTGGGGTGCTTTTGGTAATAATAAATTACGAGTATGCAATCATCTCTTAATAAGGAATATATTCCTACAAATTATTTTATAAAATATACAGTTCAAAAACTTTTAAATGGCGCTTTTATAAAAGTGTAACAAATTTTACAAAACGATATATTTTTAAACGTGATAACATTTTATTCTATTTGAAGGTGTATTTCAAGATGATTTAAAGCTAAAAGAGATTTCGTAAGTTTTAAATTAATTCTGGAATAATAACTAAGTGTATATCTCAAGAATAATGTACTCATCAGATTATCCACTAACACCAGATAGAAGCATCCCCATTGGTGCCGCGGGAGTTATTTGGATCAAGAAAAAATCATAATCCCTCATTCTTGCCGTCAAACCGTCAGTTTTTACTCCTAATTCAGACTCATTTTGAAGCAATCAGGTTTTCGTCAAAAGCATATCTATATGTCGGCTTTACCAAGTAATACGGAAGAAACTATGAGACATTGATTCGATTTTTTTTGTGATTGCTCTGACACAATCAATCACATTATTACGTTTAATAAATAGACGATTAGCAGTTCAAATTGGAGTAAACCTAGGTTAAGTTAGGTTAGGTTACAGTGGCTGCACGCGATGCGCGTGTACACTTAGACCATAGAGGTCCGTTGTGCAGATCCACGTGATCTGCTGTTTGTCCTATCGCCTAACCATTTAGAGCTGATTTCCTACGGTACAGCTACGGTATTGATATTAGCCAGCTCACATAGACTATCGAAGAAATAGTCTCCCAGATGTCTCCTTTTTTTGACAAAGCTGGACAAGATCATAGAAGGTGAGAAGTACTTTTCTCCTCTTCTTTGTCCATGCAGCTTCCATACAGTAGGCCTAAAGAACAGTGTAGGCAAATAGAACAGTGTAATCCTATAGAACAGCATCCTGTAAGGACACTGATGATGGTGCTGATGTTTGATCTGTTCAGCCTTGTCAAGCAGGTAGAGCACTTCTAGTTGAAATTTGGCCAGAGTTGCCTGGATATTTGACAAGTTGTGACGTTTATCCATCAGCGGTTTGCTTTCTTGAACGCATCCAGTTTGATCTGTAATTTACATGTACCTAGTGGCATACCTAACATATCTACTGGTGGTAGAATATCAAGGGTAGTGCCCTGTCTGGCAAGCTCACCCGCCTTGCAATTTCCTGGTTTGTCTCTTTGGCCCGGCACCCAAAAAGTGCTCTTCCATCTCATTAACAGATAGTCGGCATTTGTGGGCTTATTTCGATTTGAACTAGATGGATTCCAGGGAATTGATTGCCGCTTGGCTGTCACTGAAAATGTTAATATACTTCGTCGATTTTACATTCCTTTTCAGCCTTTACCAGGCTTTTTAGATTGCCATGATTTCCGCCTGGAAAACGCTACAATGATCGAAAAGGCGAAAGGATTTGCTGAGGTTAAGTATCTCGGATAAAATACCTCCACCCACAGCAGATTCTGTCTTAGACCCATCCGTATAGATGTGAATCGAAATTTTGGTTCTGATCGTACCCGATTCCCATTCAAGGCTAGTGGGAATATTCGTGCTAAAGTTATGCTGAAAACTGAGTTGGGTAGGGATGTCGGTGTTTACTGTGATGTTAAGGTATGATGATTTATAATCGTTTTGTGTTTACCCTGCGTGGGTATGCATTGAGATGAGGCTCTCAGTCCCACAGCTGCACAAGCCGCGGTCTGTTTGTCATAAATATCTAGGGGCACTAGAGGTAGGATAGTATCTAAGGCTAAGGAGAGGGTAATTAAGTAATTAGAGCTCCGCTAACGGATGTGGCAGCTTAGCTTTTAACTCTACCTTATAGGTTGTAGTTGGAGGCTGTTTCTAAAGCCATCCACCAGACTAAGACCCTATACAGTAGTATGGTTCTAATGATAGACACGTAAAGCCAGAAAGAGATACGTGGTTGTATATTCCACTTCTTTCCAATTGCCTTTTTACAAGTGCATGAGGCTAGTTCCAGTTCAGTTTCTTATCCAAAACCAGACCCAGTTACTTGGCTGATTCCGCGAACTTGAGACTGACGCCATTAAGATTGGGAGGGTCATGCAAAATTCGCCACCAACTCATAAGCCAAATCTGGTCGGTTGAAAGCATGCCTGAAGAATGGAACCTCAGCATCGTTTGCCCGATCCACAAAAAAGGAGACCCTCTGAACTGCACCAACTACAGAGGCATAAGTCTCCTCAACATCGCCTACAAGATCTTATCTGCCGTAATATGTGAACGCCTGAAACCGTTTACCAACAACCTGATTGGCCCTTATCAGTGTGGTTTTAGGCCAGGAAAGTCCACAACCGATCAAATTTTCACACTTCGGCAGATCCTGGAAAAAACTCAAGAAGTCCAAATCGATACCCACCACCTATTCATCGATTTCAAAGGCGCATATGACAGCATTTATAGAGACGAACTGTACAGAGCCATGTCTAGTTTTGGTATACCGCCCAAACTCGTCCGTTTGTGTAGGATGACGATAGAGAATTTTCGCTGCTCCATCAGGGTCGGAAACGACCTCACCGACACATTCGATACCAAAAAAGGATTTAGGCAAGGCGATGCGCTATCATGTGACTTCTTTAATCTGATTCTTGAGAGAATTGTGCAAAACTCCCGAGCCAACACCAGAGGCATAATTTTCCAAAAATCGGTGCAACTACTAGCATATGCCGACGATATTGACATCATTGGCAGGAATCAACGTGATGTCATAGCCACGTTTGCTAGTATAGAGAAGAAAGCGGCAAAAATGGGTTTAACAGTAAATGAGGGTAAGACTAAGTATATACTATCAACACGAAAGGACACACAACATTGACGAATTGGACAGAACGTCACCATTGACAGATATAACTTTGAGGTAGTACGGTACTTTGTCTACCTCGGCTCCGCTATTTACTCTGACAACAACATCTCGTCAGAAATCAAACGAAAAATTACTCTTGCCAATCGCTGTTTCTTCGGGCTAAGAAGGCAATTTAGTAGTAAAGCCCTCACTCGAACTACTAAGGAGATCCTATATAAGACCCTGATCATCCCAGTCCTGCTCTACGGCGCGGAAGCATGGACCGTATCAAAAGCGGCTGAAGAAATCCTTGGTCGATTCGAGAGAAAAATTCTTCGGAAAATCTTCGGTCCCGTTTGCTCTGACGGGCTATGGAGACGAAGATTCAACCACGAACTATACGAGCTGTACAGTGACTTACCCCTGGTCAAAAAACTCCGCATTGGACGTTTAAGATGGCTAGGACATGTAGAAAGAATGTAGAATAAAATATTTAGCCATTCAAAAAATGGATCACGATGGCTTGTGATGACAAGACAATGGAGACATCTCATTACACAAAATTAACGTTTTACTACATTCGTTCATTATACATATACACTTTTATTTTATATTAATCGGCTAATGGATGTTTGGATTTAAAACTACCACCAGCTGAACATGGACTTTCATTTATAGGTTATGACACGGTTTTTATTAAAGTGCGGAATATGTAATTAAAAAACAGCAATTTACATGCAATTAGAATTGCATTTTATAATAACTTAAGTTCTAGGAAGTACTGATTGCAATCACATGCTGATGAATGGCTTTCGACAAGCAAAATCTGTTTTTTATAAACTTTACATTTAACTTTAATTACTTTTAATGGTAGTAAATTTGCAATACATTTAGTGCTTTTAATATTGTATATATGCGTTGTATGTATGTAATACCTTATGAATTGACCACACAAATATGCAGCTTCAAAAATGTGTAGCTCAAGACGATATTAACAAAAGTTTAGGTTTATAAGGATATAATGTTAACATTAATGTTCATATGTTTAAAAAGACTTAACTTATTTCAAATGGCACATTTCGTTTTTATTTATTGAGCCTGAATTGGTTCCATATGGTATATGCTATTCATGCAAACAATTATCAAAGACCTTTTTTTTAAAATCCACAAGTTCCTATCTAAAAGTACAACATTACTCTGGGTTGGGTCCTTCCAAAACAAAACAGAAATTTCCAAAAAAAAATCTATCGCAAGCTACTTACTTACTTAAGTAACTTAACGCAACAGTCGCGGATGAAACTGAGTCTCAACCAACATACCTTTCCAACTACAGGTCGTTCTTTACCTTAATGCTTCCAATTGCGTACTTTAGAATCGCTCTTTACTAAAGGAGAGGTCGTCCTGACGTCCTCTAAAATTAGTCTTCGGAAAATTAGTATCCATTTGCATTACAAAACGAGTGGTGGGTGCACGACTGGGTCGTACGCAACTTTCTCTTTCACAGCGAGTTAAGCGTTAGATCAAATAGTACGCATTTTGATTATTAATGCTGAAAATGATATAAATAATCTCGAAATGTGATTATACGAACGTTTACTCCGAAATTTGAAGTAATCGGTGTCTATTGGCCAAAACTGAAAATTCCGGTAAGTGATAGTTGGGCTAAAACTAATAATGTGGAATTGTTTAAAACTATAATAGTAGTATATATATTAAATTTCATTCAATTTGACTTAGTAGTTTGCGAGAAATTAACACTTTTCTTTATATGGCCTGAGTGACAAAATCCGTTATATGGATTTTCTCGCAAAAACTGGGTATGCAGTTTTGTTGGAACTAATATGCTTATAGTATATATAAAGTTTAATCAAAATCGTTAAAGCCGTTTTCGAGAAAATTGAGGTTATGTGTAATTTTTATATGGCAGGTACCGTTAATAACATGGCTAAAAGCAAACAAAAAAAATGGCCTAGAATGTTGACCAAAAGAAACTTGGATACGAAATTTGAAGACAATCGGTCAAGCTGTTTAGGCTGGAGAGACCATTACGGACAGACGGACCGACGGACGGAATTCCAAAAACCACTTTTTTGGGCTCCGCTATCATCGCAATGTTAGAATCAATCAAAATCTTCTCATAACAAGTTTTATACTCATGGATATTAGTCAGAATTTCGCAAGAGGTGGCGTAGTAAGTCTTTTGCACTTAGTTGTTCAACGCACTTACCAGGTCTTTATTGCTCTAAAGGCCTGCTCAGAATGCATATCTGTAGCTGGTATCTGTAGCTGAGTGAGAAGTTAAAAACAAGGCAACCCGTAAGCGCTTACACAATGTGTATCTTCGTGAATCTGTAGCTTGAAGTTGAATAGAGGGCAACTTCATGCAAGAAATGTATCTTCTTTTGACAGCGATGCAAGATACCAGCTACAGATATGCATTCTGAGCAGGCCTTAAAGCTCTTAAAGTTGGTCGGTGAATCTTGGTCTTACCGCCAGTGTTAACGCGAACATAGTAGACCTATAGGATTTTTTTTATCAACATTTAATATGGCTTGGGCAGTCCAAACCAGAAGAGTAGGATTGGTATCATTAGGGTCTTTTGTAGGATCTGACTATTTTGTTCGAGTGACGGGGTGTTATTATTAAATTGCTTTTAAGAATTATAATATATTTTTTTGGCTTGTTAGTACCCAGGTCCTAGGCTTTTTCTAATAACCATTTATATGTGCGTGTGTACATCATGCACGATGGCATGACGTCCTGTCTTTATGCCGAATCTGAACTTCTGAGTTAATATCAGCTTTACAATTGACACTTCTCCGACAAAGATCCAAGCGGTAGGAGGAGAAGTGAAAAACACTTAGGTGTTACTACGACTTTGAATTGAACACAAGCCTTCAGTTCATCACACTATCCACCGCGCTGCTAAGCCAGTGTTTGCCAAGATTGATTCTTCGTTTTATTTCTGACAAGATATCGTTGTCAATGTTAATAGCAGTATAAAGGTAGGCCAACCCTTACTACCTTGGCATCGAATGTGTGTCCCAACAACGATCCTATACCTTGATCATCTCGACATCATTCCGTTCGGGACTTGTATCCCTTTAACGTTTTAGACGCGAGCTTTTGTTTCTCTTTTTTTCTATCTAAGAAGTAAGTTTACTGTTGACATTCTTCAACAAATCATGGGTGTCTTGCTAGTTGCCAGGCAAAAGATAGCACTGAAATCATCGTCTTTGTTCTTCGATATGAGGTGATGGTAGGATGTTGTTAATCAAGAGGTTAAGGGGTTTGCATTCTATAAAGGACTTCGGGGTCTATTGCAATTCCAGTCTTTTGACGTTTCAATTGTTCTCAGTATTTCGCATTTATTGTGGCGCAGTGTATATCCGCGTCCTTACCTTAGATGCATCAATGTTGTTACGTAAGCCCCTATAAATATATGTTCGATCATATTGTCTATCGCAATATGACCAATTCGATTGACCATTTGTATTTGTTGATCTTGAGACCGCCATGTTCCTTATATATATCCAGGTGAAAAAACCTTGTATAATAAATTAGTCCCTTACCAGACATGGTATCATATTGGCTATGTTATCCGACAATACTGCTTCATAAAATCATATCCTTCCATCTTATTTCGGTAATTGCTTCAAGAAACTATCCTTAGGAATATAATATTTTCTTGCATCGGAGCATGAATGCATATAAGGGTTGTGTATTGTGTTGGCGAATTTGGCTTTGATGCGGATTTTAACAACGCGTTCACTGATATCTACAAATGAGACATCTTCCCTATATCTGTCGCTTATAATTATAAAATCCGCAACCGTAGCAGATAATATCTATTTTAATTCGGTTGCACCTCTTCTGTTCTTAAGATAAGCATGGTCGCCAACAGTAGCGTCATTACTTTCCATGGCTTTTGGTTATGCTTCGTAACAAACATAATTTCGCCAACATTAATGAGTGGAGACCCCGCTTATTTCAGATCTTTTTGTCCTCCGAAGGGAAACTAGCGAAACTACACGAATCGATGGAATGGTGCTGCGTATTTTGTTCCAATTCCTTACTCTTCCCTGACTGGCGTTGTTTTGAGGTATAGCTAATTGGCAGTACTTTCAAACAACACCATACTAATACACAGGTGTGGCTTTATATATACCTCTGCACAGCTGTCAAAAATGTTTTTCTCAATTCTATCCTATCCATCGAAAATTCAAACTAGTTAGTGATAAAAAAAATTCCGTTTATGGAATGAACTGTAAATTCAGATCGAATGGACACCACACAAAACCCCAAGTTGAAGGTCCTTCTGTTTGGTGAGACCAAGAAAAAAGAGGAATTAATCACCAAATCCATATCAAGTCGACTGTGCCAGTTTCAGCTTTAAAAAAAAAGACGAAAAAAAAAACCTAAAAACCAAAGTCAAAACCATTTGCAAATATTCACACCACGTTGTTGCCATCACCCACCACTTCTCCACATACAGGCATACACAGGACAAACATGTTTGTGTTCACTAACCAAATTGAAGGGGGCCAGATACCGGCAGTTGTATGAAACAATCAATGGCGCTCCGATTCTTTCTATCCCGCATTCATTTTCCAATTGGTAAACATATGGTCAAAGAGTTTTCGCATCCATTGAACTTAATGTTTGTACAGCAGCATTACCCACCGTCACCACCCGCTCATGCTATCCTGTCCAGATACTCTACACTAACAGCAGCCGCCAGCAGCGTAAATGCCAAGGATCTCAACTAAAAACATCGGATATAGGTCGATTTTTTCTAGATCCTCTCTGAAATTCAAAAAGGGGATTTGCCTTGTGGGTGTTACCATTAGACTGGGCACTCAAATGGACTCCGATCGATTCGTGACTTTTAGGAATCAGCATCAGGTTGTGAGTGGCTTCGCCTTCGTAATGGGTATCTGTGTACATATTCTATATACTTGTATGTAGAGGCTCAGTGTAGGGCCGCTATTTTTTTATAGACCGTAATTGTATTGTATCGTTGGTTAGTTGTGCTATGGACCATTGTGATTTTAGTGTAGATAGTATGTTTTCATTCGAGGATTTGGTGGTTTTAGTTAGTTTTTGTTCGTCATTCTATCGACAATATAATATCCATCGAGAGGGAAATACTGAGAATTGTGATATTCATTCCAATTATGGTTTAGAAATTAAGAGATCCTTTTAGGGATTTGTTGTCTAGTGCTTCGAAAACATAATCCTTGCAAAAATATTGACGAAATAATTGCTTGCATATTGAGTTTGAATTTTGTTAAAACTGGGATATTAGATACCTATGGAAGTCCCAGATTTTGGTGGCATTTACTAAGTGTGTGCGAATGTATTGTTAAATGGTGCTGGTGAAGGTATATATTTTACATGGTGAGTTAGTGTCCTTAATTGTTATATACATTACAATAATGCTGAAATATTTGTAGAGATTTCCTATCTTTAGAATTTGTATGATTTTTGTTGTCATAACATTGATTAGAAAGTTCATATTGTTCCTAATCACTTTTACCATACAATAGTCTATTTTAAGGTTATGTAGGACAGAACATTCAAGAAGGTCATCTGATTTAGAGTGGTGTATAAGCTTGTTTAAGATGGAGTTATTCTAAAACGCCCCCAATAAGTGAGGGTCTGTTGAAATGATTCGTTCGTTCGTTAAGTGGCGCTACAGTCCGGAATGAACCTGGGCCTCAACCAACATGCCTCTCCAATTAGCCCGGTCCTTAGCTAACTGCCTCTAGTTGCGCACTCCAAGTTGGTTGAGGTCGGTTTCCACTTGTGCGCGCCACTTAAGGCGAGATCTTCCTCTACTGCGTCCGACGTCTGGCTGGGAATCGAAGACTCTGCGAGCCGAAGTATTGGTGTCCATTCGTTCTACATGTCCATCCGTTCTACATGTCCTAGCCATCTTAAACGTCCAATGCGGAGTTTTTTGACCAGGGGCATGTCGCCGTACAGCTCGTATAGTTCTTGGTTGAATCTTCGTCTCCATAGCCCGTCAACGCAAACGGGACCGAAGATTTTTCGAAGAATTTTCCTCTCGAATCTACCAAGGATTTCTTCATCCGCTTTTGATACGGTCCATGCTTCAGCGCCGTAGAGCAGGACTGGGATGATCAGGGTCTTATATAGGGTCTCCTTAGTAGTTCCAGTGAGGGCTTTACTACTAAATTGCCTTCTTAGCCCGAAGAAACAGCGGTTGGCAAGAGTAATTCTTCGTTTAATTTCTGACGAGATGTTGTTGTCAGAGCTAATAGCGGAGCCGAGGTAGACAAAGTCCCGTACTACCTCAAAGTTATATCTGTCAATGGTGACGTTCTGTCCAATTCGTCGATGTTGTGAGTCCTTTCGTGATGACAGCATATACTTAGTCTTAACCTCATTTACTGCTAAACCTATTTTCGCCGCTTCCTTCTCTATACTAGCAAACGTGGCTATGACATCACGTTGAGTCCTACCAATGATGTCAATATCGTCAGCGTATGCTAGTAGTTGCACCGACTTTTGGAAAACTGTCCTCGCAAGAATCAGATTAAAGAAGTCACATGACAGCGCATCGCCTTGCCTAAATCCTTTTTTGGTATCGAATGTGTCGGTGAGGTCGTTTCCGACCCTGATGGAGCAGCGAGAATTCTCTATCGTCATCCTACACAAACGGACGAGTTTGGGCGGTATACCAAAACAAGACATGGCTCTGTACAGTTCGTCTCTTTAAATGCTGTCATATGCGGCTTTGAAATCGATGGTTTTTCCAGGATCTGCCGAAGTGTGAAAATTTGATCGGTTGTGGACTTTCCTGGCCTAAAACCACACTGATAAGGGCCAATCAGGTTGTTGGTAAACGGTTTCAGGCGTTCACATATTACGGCAGATAGAATCTTGTAGGCGATGTTGAGGAGACTTATGCCTCTGTAGTTGGCGCAGTTCAGAGGGTCTCCTTTTTTGTGGATCGGGAAAACGATGCTGAGGTTCCATTCTTCAGGCATATTTTCATCCGACCAGATTTGGCTTATGAGTTGGTGGATGTTACTAACCAAGTCATCTCCGCCGGCCTTATAAAGCTCAGCGGGAAGGCCGTCATTTCCGGCAGCTATCCTCACTTCACTCAGGTCGGGTTGTTGGCAGTTTTCGCTGTCGTTGCCAATATTGAATGGTTGTTGAAATGATGGATAGAGGAAATGTTTATACATAGTTTTATTCTTTTTTTAAATTATACCGAACACCGTTTTTAACGAAAGGTGACGCTGAAAAGTGGGTCGTGGCAAAAAGTTTTTATTGGCGAAAGATAGCTATTTTGAATGTCTTAATATCTTGCTTAGACACTTGTTCAAATTTTTTTTACAATTTTTTTACACTTGTTCTGCTTTGCCAAAAGAGAAAACGACCCCATCTCAATTTTGTCAAAGAGGAAGGTTTTCCTTTCAAATTTTGCCAAATCGAAAGATTCAGAAATACGTGGATAGGTGTAGTCGGTTTTTTGCGATTCCACTCTTTCAACAATCAATTATATTGCAGTACTTCGCATTTGTTGTGGAGTGGTGGATATCCGCATTCTTACATTGGCTGCAACCAGGTGGTGGTCCGAGTTAAATAGCCCCCCGGAATTTTCGGACATCCAAAAACTGGATTCGTGGTTCGTCTCTATCGCAATGTGATCAATTCATTTCCCGTTTGTTGATCTGGTGACCGCCATGTCCATTTATAGATATTGAGATTATACGTGTAGTAGTAAGTAAAATCGTACTTTGGAAGTTGTACATAAGTTTGTCCATGGGCTGCTAGAAACAGTCCTAAGCAATGCCATCTCATTTCTTAGTCGGAGCGTGAGCGCAAGTTAGGCTTATATTGACAAATGTGGAATTTATACGCATTGTTACAATACGTTTGCTAATGTTTTCGAGCCATACGACTTCTTGCTATCCTTATATTAAATCCACATTCGAAAAGTAATTATTTCTGTCCAGCATAACACGGACCATACTTTTTCACTATCGTTTTGCCCGGCCCATCCAATCAAATTTTTTGGATTGCAGTAATGTCTGTTTAGTAGCATCTTAAGGCTTCCGCTAGTTGTACAGCTGTACTTCTTCTGTTTAATGTTCTCACATTTCAGGCGAAGATACGAACGTCGTTGTCCTTTTACATTTAGCATGATCGTGTAATCAGTCCTTTCAATGGCTATTGGTTGCTTCGTAACAATAGGAGTTTTTCGTGTTTGAATAGTTGATCCAAAGCATGACCCACAATCTCAATTTTATTAGATTTGTACACCTAGATAGATAGCTCCTTCAGTATCCACTATGGAATTGAGCAATGCCGTTGGTCTTTTGGTACCTATCCCTTGAAATGATTGTATGTCATATTGTAAAAATATGTCAGACTTGCTCATGTTAGTTTTTACTTCGTAGATGCCACTATTAATTCCATTTTCAGAATTCTATCTCTGCCGTTTGGGGACGATATTTGATTGATGACTATACCCCTAGACAGTTTTGTTCCAAAATACTCGCGTGCAACCAGCGAGTTATTATTTGTTGGCATTCCCTATCTCATAGGCATTTATTACTTTTGAATTGATAGATAATCCGTTACGTCGCGTGTTGCCAAACCTCATTGCGGTGTTTACAGCGGCGTAATTTGAATGGATTTTTCGTTAAAACAATCGTATTATAATTTCAATAGGGAAGGAGATTGATTGGAGGGAAAGGAAAGGATTCAGGGCGTGTAGGGCGGTTTGGAAGTTTTTGAATTGTTTGGTTCAAAAAGGAGGATAGATGGGATGGTTAATATACTTAATATCATCTTTCTAGCTGAAAATTTAAGACCCGGTTACATAGACAGACGAACAGACATAAATGTCGCAATCGAAATCCATCGAAATGAATTATCTATGTTACAAACTTAATGTGACAACTAATATCCTTTACGAGACAGTGCATACAAAGGACTTATTTTTTTAGTGTGTTTTTTTTTCTTAGAAAAAATATGGGAAAAATACGCTAATTGTTAATCTGGCACCACTGAAACTTAAACACGTAAACAGCCAACAGATGGCATTTGGATATTTCATTTCTTGCTGTTTTTTAACACCCAATTTTTTTTTGATTTTATCCACTTCTACACTAGTTTCGATGTTGTGATTTTATATTCAAAGCAAATATAAAAATATTTTCACATCAAACTATTTCATAAACCATTGATTTTCCACCTATTTTGCAGCGTATGATTACCGGTTGTGATATCAGCTGATATTTTCTACAATTTAAGCATTTTCGACAACTTGTATGGCTGGATAATTATCCAGGTTTTACGAAATCTATATAGGATAAAATGTTGTTGTATTTTACACGTAAATTGTTTTCTAAGCCTATATAGATTTAGAATAAAGAGAAAAAAATCAAAGAAAATGTTAATGATCTCTTTATTATAGTGTTCCAGATAATGACATTAACTCAACTACTAAATTCGAACTACTTCGTATTTACTTCGTATGTGAGGTGACAGTTCTACTTGTTAAACCACGCCCAATGTTGACTTAACTACTCAGCTAAGCAATTCATAGCATCATACTTAGGTTTATGACTGTGGCCCTCATACTACTCCAGATATTTTATTTTAATATGGGGTATGCCATGCCCTCTGATCGAATCACGACCATATTTCGTATGACCACTCCAAAGTATAACCAATATAACAAGGCAGAACTAACCATTCAATATTTGCGACGACAAATGAAGGCCTTCAGTCATTAGCCTTGGTAAGTAACACCTACCGACTCATTAGCCAAAACTGGTCGGATGAAAGTATGCCTGAATAATGGAACATCAGCATCGTTTGCCCGATCCATAAAAGACCCTCTGAACTGAGCCAACTACTGTGGCATATGTCTCCTCAACATCGCCTACAAGATCCTATCCGCCGTAATATGTGAACACCTGAAACCGGTTACCAACAACCTGATTGGCCCTTATCATTGTGGTTTTAGGCCAAATCAAATCCTGGAAAAAACCTTAGAAGTATATACCCATTCATCGATTTCAAAGCCGCATATGAAAGAATTTATAGAGACGAACTATACAGATCCATGTCTCATTTTGGTATGCCGCCCAAACTCGTCCATCTGTGCAGGATGACGATGGAGAATTCTGGCTACTCCTTCACCATCAGGATCGACAACCGACACATTCGATACCAAAAAATGATTAAGGTAAGGCGTGCACTGTCATGTGACTTCTTTAATCTGATTCTTGAGAGGATAGTGCAAAACTTCAGTCCACTCCAGAGGCACAGTTTTCTAAAAGTCGGTGCAAATACTAGCATACGCCAATGATATTGTCATCATCGGCAGGACTCAAAATGATAATGACCAGGTTTGCTAGTGTAAAGAAGGAAGCGGCAAAAATGGGTTTAGCTGTAAATGAGGTTAAGACTAAGTATATGCTGGCAACAAGAAAGGACACACAACATCTCTTCAGAAATTTAACGAAGAATTACTCTTGTCCACCGCTTTTTATTTTTTGGTCAACGAAGGTAATTCAGTAGAAAAGCCCACAGTCGAACTACTAAGGAGATTCTCAAACAAAAGACTTCTGGATGCTTCCGGTGTGTCCAGAATTGACAATGTCATTTTAGATCTTGTAAGGAATCACTTTGTTCGTTCGGCAAGTGTTAGCGAAAACGAATTAATCTCTGGACTATTCTATCCGAATCCTTGATATTTCAGAAATGCCTTGGAAAGTGGATACATTCCGCCAGAAACATTTCTGTTTCTGGATGCATATGGCTACCTATCGGATTCAACGAACGTTCCTATAATATACCATCCTTTATGAGCCTTTTGAGTTGGGGGACGGGAATACTGATCAAATTAGATACTGCAAAAGCATACCTGAAAGCGACAAAAGTAGGACTAACAGGTTAAATAGAGACTGGGCTGAAGCCGATAATTAGGTTAAGTAAAACTAGGCCCTGACATGTGATCTCTGATCTAACGATGACTTGTTAGTCGATCGAATAGAGATCACATGACAGGGCCTAGATAGGTTTAGATAAGTTAAGTTAGTCTTGTAGGTTTTAGTTTTATATAAAAAAAAAGTTGCGACTGTCTTCTAATATGTTTTTATTCACATTTTCCTATTTAAAAAAAAAAACAAATATAGTACATAACAAGAATACAAAAATTCACAAAAAGTATAAAAATTGAATTAAACAAACAAATTATATATCATATAAAGCGAACCATAATGGTCTTTTACTTTGGCAAAAGTTAAAAATGTCTAGTCTTTAAGTTTATTTAGGCTATTAATTAATATTAAAAAAAATTGTGATTAAATAAACGTTAAAAAAAAACTAAGGTGATTCTTAATAAGAGTCTGATTAACCCAGTCCTGCTCTACGGCACTGAAGTATGGATCATATCAAAAGTGGATGAAGAAATCCTTGGTCGATTTGAGAGAAAAATTCTTCGAAAAATCTTCAGTCCCGTTTTAGTTGAAGGGTGAAGAAGGAGACGAAGATTCAACCAAGAACTATACGAGCTTTACAGCGCCATACCCCTAATCGAAAAACTCCGCATTGGACGTTTAAGATGGATAGGACATATAGAAGAAATGGACACCAATACTCTGGCTAGCAGAGTCTTCGATGCCCAGCCCGACGTCGGACATAAAGAAATAATTTATCTTACAGTCGATTAAGGCATGTCTGTTCGTCCTTCCGCCTGTCCGTATGCCACCAGTTTTTCTGCCTTAAATTCAATGATGAAATTTGGTGCACGTACCATATGTTGCAGGTGTCAGCAGGTGTAAAAACTAAAAAAATCCGTGCACTCCCATGCGCCCTTTTCAGAAAAAACGTGCCAAAACCGTACAGAATTTGAAGAAAGGGGGAACTAGATATTTCGACAATCTTAATAACTATATTTGGTCTATATAAGATTTTTTGACACGCACAGTGTTTATATTTTTCCAATAATTGGCATTTGGATATTTCATTTGTTGCTGTTTTTTTAACACCCAATTTTTTTTTTCATTTTATCCACTTCTACACTAATTTCGATGTTGTGATTTTACATTCAAAGCAAATATAAAAATATATTCAATCAATCAATCAATCTTATGAAATTTCCCACATATTTTGCAGCATATGATTACCGGTTGTGATATAAGCTGCTATTTTTTACAATTTTAGCATTTTCGACAACCTGTAAGGCTGGATAATTATCCAGGTTTTACGAAATCTATAAAGGCTTAACTGTTATTGTATTTTACACTTAAATTGTTTTCTTAGCCTATATAGATTTAGAATAAAGAGAAATTATGTTAATTCGAAGAAAATTTCGGATGAAAATACTTCGATAATATTGATTAAAATATTTTGTTCAACCCACGCCCACTTTTTGGACCTTTTTATAAAGGGTCCGCCAAATCACATCTTTTTATACCCTATCCCATAGGGGTATATTAGTTTTGATACATAGTTTGATATACCTCAAAGTATATGGATCGACTCAGAATCGATAGCTGAGTCGATTAAGCCATGTCTGTCCGTCCGTCCGTCCGTCCGTACGTCACCAGTTTTTGGGCCTTAAATTTTGAGCTAGAAGGATGAAATTTGGTACACGTGCTCTTTGTTGCTCCCAGCAGAACAAGTGTAAAAATTTTTGAAATCCGCCCACTGCCACGCCCCCTTTTTAGAAAAACGTGTTTTTTGGCTAAACCATAAAGAATTTTAAAAAAGTGTCTGAAAAACGTAGTAAGAGAATCGTAATATATATATTTCATTCATATAAAGTTTTTTGCCACGCCCACTTTTTGGGGGCGTTTTTTATAAAAAACGTTTTACGGTCAAATTTTAAAATTTTCGAAAAAAATTTGATGCAGAATAGTTAGTAATATTAATATAAACATTTCGTCCATAGATCAGTTTAGCCCACGCCCACTTTTTGAGGGCGTTTTCTTACAAAAACCGTTTGTATACCCTACCCCATAGCATATGCAGGAGGAAAACGATGTGTTTTGTCAAACAACAAAAGATTCTAATAAGCTGTTTGAACAATGTGTTGTGACAATGTCATTTTCTATATTATAGGCTAATAAAGCCCACTTTTTGGAGATATTAATTTTAAGGATGGGATGGGATAGGGTATTAAACGATCCGCACAGGGGATTGTACTCTTCTCATATGTTTTTTTTTGAAAATGCTATAAAAAAAACTACTGAATATTTTCTCAAATTTCTTTTTTTATTTAAAAGTACAATCCTTCCGGTTAATAATGGAAAATAATTTCATTCAAATGGCTGCCTCGGCTGGCCATGCAGTAGCCTACACGGTCGGTCCAATTTTTAAGCACATTATCGATTGTGTACAGCTGTATTTCACCAATGGCTTCACGAATATTGTCCTTTAAAGCGTCAATTGTCTCTGGCTTGTCGGCATAACACTTATCTTTTACGGCACCCCACAAATAATAGTCCAACGGTGTCAAATCGCAGCTCCGAGGTGGCCAAACGACATCAGCTCTGCGGCTGATAATGCGATCTTCAAAAACAGGGCGCAAAACATCGAGTGTAGCTTCGGCTGTGTGGCACGTAGCGCCGTCCTGTTAAAAACAAATGTTGCCAATATCCTCCTCTTCAATTTTTGTGAACAAAAATTCGTTCAACATGGCCCGATAACGATCGCCATTGACTGTAATGGCCACTCCTTGTTCATTTTCGAAGAAAAATGGCCCAATTATGCCTCTGGACCAAAATCCGCACCAAACCGTGACTCGTTTTGGGTGTATCGGCTTTTCGATGTATGCGTGCGGGTTTTCTGTGCCCCAAATGCGACAATTTTGCTTGTTTACATACCCGCCAAGATCAAAATGATCTTCATCTGAAAAGATGATTTTTTTTGGCAAAATCGGCTTCTTCTCTAAGTCGATCGCAGGCCCACTTAGCGAAGCGAAAACGCATTGGATGGTCAGTTGGCTTCAACTCCTGAACCAATTGGACTTTGTATGGCATCATTCCAAGGTCTTTATGCAAAATTTGTCTCAATGATGTCTCCGAAATGTTCAATTGTTGAGAACGACGGTGAATTGATGTTGATGGCGCTACACACACACTTTCTGCCACAGCAGCAATATTCTCGGGTGTACGTACTGTTTTTGGCTTTTCATGCTTTGGTTTATCGATGAGAATGCCAGTTTCTTTTACTTTTTTCACAAGATAACGAACATACGGAGCTGACGGTGCTTCTCTTCTTCCAAAATCCGTACGCAATTTTCGCACACATTCTGCAACATTACCATGATTTTCAAAGTAATGTCGCAATATTTCCAAGCGTTGTTCAAGCGTATACACAACCATATTCGTTACGCGGAAGGATAAAACTAATTATCAGTCAAATCAGCCCTGAGCTTAGTGTTACCATTCACGAAATAAGCACTAGTTGAAAAAAAAAAACGTTAGATGGCGGACCCGTTATATAACACTTGGTATAGCATATGCCATTCGTCCATGGCCACGCCAATTTTAAGAAAAAAAAACTCCGATTTTCGTCAAACAAAAAGGAATTTTTATAAATTATCTCATTAATATATTGGAGTTATAATTTAAGGATGGAATGGGATAGGATATTCAACGATTTGCACAACGGATTTTAGCAATCTCATTTTTTTATGAATAACAGTTTATACCACATTATAAAAATATGTATTTCGAAATGACAAAAATTAATTTTGAAATAACTTCAAAAATTCAAAACATAAACAATCGAAAATTCTACTGTTATTATAAGTACTATAAAAGTTTAAAAATTAAAAAAATTGTTGCTTGTTAAAGTGTTTTTAGACCATTTTTTTTTTAATTTTGTTTGGATATTGCATTTAACGCATATAAAACATGTTTATCTCATCGTTTCCTACTACGTTTTGGTGGTTATTTTCACCTTTTTCAGCGATCGTTTATTGAAACATAAAAAGTTAAACATCAATGTTTATTGTTTGACGAATTTTGTACATATTTTAGAAACTTACAATCTTGTTTTAACTACATTTATAATGGTTAATTGCCCTCGACGATGCAAACACAATTAATTATTTGTTTATTTATATATAAAGAAACAATCAAATAATTAAACTTAACACAATTAAAACGCAAAATTAGAGACGAGTAAAAAAAAATGTCAGCTAAGTATGCGTATATTCTAACGTCACTGTCAAATCACTAACATATATGTGTTTCGACGATCACTCACCTTGTCGCGGTGAAAGGGCTTAAGTAGTTTCCAATGAACCACGGAGCGAAACCGGAAGTCTATGTAAACATAAACTGTCAGGGCCACCCATGCCGGTAAGGTCAGTGGCGAGGAAACGAAAACCAAAAGGTGGTCTCCAAGGTAAGGCGCGCGCCGATACCTGCATGGCTGAGGGAATGCTCAGTCGCTAGCGCAAACTCTAGATACCTGGGGACCTCTAGTTTTAATCCAATTTCCCCTTTCCTGTATACAGGGGGTGAGTACAGGATGACATTCCTTCCCCCTTACTCGTGGGTCCAAAATTGACAAAAACAAACAAAACAAAAAAGGGACGAGTGCAAATGAATCGGGCACTCCAAACCCTATAAAAACCGATTCTCAACAACAAATGACGGAGGAGGAGGAAAGCCTCTTGCTCCGAGATCCGTCAAACTCCAAGATACTGTCAGATGGGGGAAGCGAAGGAGCAATAGACATCCAAATGGAGAAACTTCTTCTCGATGAGGATGACACCTGCTCTAACGCCAGCTCATCTAAATTCTCAATATCGTCAACTGCGTCCATCCGCAGCAAAGTAAAATCATGCAAGTTGACGATCAGAAGATTAGGCAAGATAGTAACTCTAGGAGAAAAGGATCGCCTGAGACTTCAGAAAGCTCAAGAGTTTTTACAAAGTCTGACATTAGCAGAGAATGAGCCGATAGCTCGTACCTGCTCAATGAACGCACCGAGTACCTCGAGCATGAAGGGACTGATGGGACCACCTTTGATGCAGGGCGCTGGCCCGCTAAGACAAAGAATGGTCTCATCAGACCCTGCGAAAGTCAAAGGCGAAATCATGGCTGATGATCCCTTGTATACCCCCCCAGCAGCCGACGAGCCGCTCGCTCGTCGCTCGCCGAGAGGAGATACAGGAATCGAAGCTGAAGGAGAGCTGGATGGATCGGTCAACGATGCTACGGGCGCATGCCCACTAGGAGTTGACATGATCCCTTCAAACTCCGAAACAAGGGACTGCATTAAAAGCACCCTTATTCTGCAGAATCTCACCACAGAAGAGAATGAGCCGCTCGCTCGTACCTTAGGTGGTGAGGTAACGCAGAATAAGAGTGTTTGTGAGCTGAAGAGATTGCCTCCAGTCGTGAGTGACCCTGGTCAATCCAACTGGAGAACAGTCTCTCCAGACCATACCAAGGATGGATCAGAGGACAAAACGGACACAAACGTCAATCAGAACCCGAAGGAGGAGCTGGGGATGATTGAATTCACCGGCGCTGTGATGAGCAACAACTCATCAGGCAAAGGAAATCGATCAACCTCAACGCCGCCAGGGGTCTGTGAGACACTGACTATAGGACAAGGAGAGGCTGACTCAACATTAGGTAGCTATTGTACGGTTATTACTCGCCGCAGCGATCCGAAGCATCACGACAGCTTGGAAAACTCCAACGCTGCTGTGTCTGTGGAAGAGAGTAGGCTGAGGAACGCCGTACGACCCCAACCGAAGTCAGAGGTTCAAGCTCCTCTAAAAATGAGGGCCAACGCGCAGAGGCTTCTACGTAGGTTCAAGCACCGTGACCCAAATTCCTTCACGGAAAAGGACACGGCAGCACTTAGCAGAGCTAAGGAGACGCTAAAAGCTACAGCCGAAGCGTGGCGGCAAAAAAGGCGCACAGGCAGGGAGCTCTCCTCTCATAAAAGGGAAGTAGTCGTGGAAAGGATGGAGAGCTGTAAACCCTCCACCTCAGCTGCGGCCACACCTAAGGGACCATCAGCTGCTGCAGGTAAGGTTGCGACCAAGCCTGGACCAACTGCAGGTACCTCCAAGAGAGGAAGGCACGATGACACAGTCTCTCCAATCATAGGTAGGAACACGAAACCTAGGTTAGACGCCAGTCATAACCCAGTAAAGGACAAAGATAGTTTTCGGGTCGCTATTGTCGACTTTGGTAATCCAGAACGAAAACTATCTCATGACCAATGGCAACTAATAGAAATTAGAATCCTGGACGGAGTGAACGACGCTATCCTAAAAAATGCAGGGAACATCCCGCTCTTTGGACAGCTGACCACGTTCAAAGGATTCAAAATAATCCAGTGTGACAATAAGTGCACACTGAGTTGGTTGACGAAGTTCATCGACGAGACGAAAGCCCCATGGTCAAATGCAGACCTTCGCATCGTCGAAAAGAAAGAGCTTCTTAACCTGACCAGACCCAAAGGTCGTATCCTTATCCCAGGGCCATGCATCCCGAAGGATAGGATTGAGCGCAACCTACAGAACCTCAACCCAGAATTCCTCAGTAAGGACTGGGAGGTTATAGAGGCAGGAGAGCACTCAAAAACCGGCACGGAAGTTGTGGTGCTACTCAGCCACAAATCTATGCCGCTGTTACGAAAGAAAGGGTACAAAGTACGAGTCGGGATTACCCGATGCAAAGTACGTCCCTTCGTAACAGTTAGACGCAATGATGGGAGGAAAGCTGACCGCCATGAAGATAATACAAATAAATCTTCACCACAGTAAGGCGGCCAGCGCCAACCTAGTCTTCCTTTTAAATAGGAACGACATTGACATTGCCCTAATACAAGAACCTTGGGTAGTCCAAGGCAGTATAAAAGGGCTAAACAGCAAAGATCTAGTACTGTACCATACTGGCTCATCCGACACAAACAGTAAGACTAGATCATGTATTGTAGCTAAGAAACAAATAAACCTTTTTCTCTTATCTACTCTCAGCAACAATGACCAGACCGTGGTAAAATATGAGCGGCGGGGGAAGTCCCCGATTGCAATAGCAGCCATCTATATGCCATACGACTCAATGGATGGACCTCCATCTGCCCTAACAGACTCCCTGGTGCAAATGGCCAAATGTAAGAAGTGGGACCTCATAATGGGATGCGATGCCAACTCTCATCACACACAATGGGGCAGTTCAGACACCAACACACGAGGTGAGTCCTTGTTTCAATACATTGTAGACAACAATTTGTTAGTGGCGAACAGGGGTAATGACCCCACCTTTGTCACTAAAAATAGAGAAGAGGTTCTTGACATTACTCTCTTCAACAATTCTGATAAATTCGCTGTGTGCCACTGGAAAGTTTCATCAGAAACATCATACTCTGACCACAGAATAATAGAATTTGAAATAGAGGACGATACTAAACTCCCCCTTCAACATCGAAACCCCAAGAAAGCCAACTGGGACAAGTTCGTTGTGGAAGTAGGGAGACAAAGTAGCGCCCTTCCATTGCATCTGATGGAAACTCCGTTTGAAATCGATGCTGCAGCGGAACTAATAGGCAATATTTTAGTCAAAGCCTATGAAAGGATCTGCCCTCTAAAGACTATAAAACCACAAAGATCACCGACATGGTGGACGAAAGAGCTTCAAAGCATTAGAAGGGAAACCAGGAAAACCTTTAACGCAGCAAGAAGCTCAAATTCGGAAACCGACTGGGATCTTTATAAAAACAATCAGCGCAAATTCAAAAGTGCGGTCAACAGTGCTAAACGCACCTCCTGGCGTAACTTCTGTTGCAGTGTAGAAAGCACTACTGAATCAGCTAGACTTAGAAAAATAATCGCCAAAGAACCGGCTGTGCCAGGTTACCTCAAGCTCCCCAATGGGGACTGGACACAATCCACCCATGAATCTTTAACACATCTACTGGAAACCCACTTCCCAGGATGTGATTCATACTCTGGTAGCACCCCAGACACAACCGTCTATGATTGCAACCCCATAACAGCAGCAATGGAGGATATGGTTAGTGTAGAAAGAATCAATTGGGCAATTGACTCCTTCTCCCCCTATAAATCTCCAGGAGTCGATGGTATTATCCCGATCATGCTACAAAAAACGAAACACCTCGTAACAGCATTCCTACACAAACTGTTTGTTAGTAGTCTAAAATGCGGTTACATCCCTAGGTGCTGGCGGGAAGTAAAGGTAGTCTTTATCCCAAAAGCCGGCAAGCCCAGTCACACGACCGCGAAGGACTTTAGACCAATAAGTCTTACATCCTTCATATTAAAAACATATGAAAAACTAATGGATATCTACATTCGTGACAAACTCGACCCCCAATACATATCCTCGGCACAGCATGCCTACACGAAAGGTAAGGGAGTCGAAACTGCCCTACATGATATCGTTAGTACAATAGAAAAACCTCTTCACGAGAAGGAATATACACTCGCTGCATTTCTCGACATTGAAGGAGCCTTCAATAATGTGAACACAAACGCAGTCGAAAGAAACCTCGCGAAGAACAACGTGGACCAACCTCTAATACATATTATTGGAAGTATGCTCAACCACAGAAATATAAATGCGAATCTGGGAGACACCCATCTCAAAGTAATAGCATCAAGAGGCACACCACAAGGAGGCGTTATCTCACCTCTGTTGTGGAACATAGTCATCAATGAGATACTCATAAAGCTAGAGCGAAATGGGGTAAAAGTCATAGCCTACGCAGACGATGTAGCGATACTAGTTAAAGGGAAATTCCTACCCACTATTAGTGAACTACTCGAGCGGGCATTGAAAGCTCTCAACGAGTGGACAAAACAATGTGGGCTTGGCATCAACCCCCAGAAAACGGAACTCGTTCTCTTTACGAACAAGAGGAAGATACCAATATTCGACCTACCGGCTATCGATGGGACTACCCTCAAACTAGCCGATAGTGCAAAGTATCTGGGTGTCATTCTTGATAGAAAACTCAACTGGAACCTAAATGTGCGCGAGCGCATTAAAAAGGCCACAGTCGCTTTCTATACGTGTAATCGAATATTCGGAAAAAACTGGGGTCCGAACCCCAAGATCATCCTATGGATGTACACGGCCATTGTGAGACCTATATTAACATATGGGGGGCTTGTCTGGTGGCAATCCACAAATAAAGTCACCCATCTGAAAAATATGACAAAGGTACAAAGAATAGCATGTGTGGGCGCTACTGGCGCAATGAGAACCACGCCAACAGCGGGACTGGAAACCATCCTTAACCTGCTACCGCTTGACCTTTACATGCAAGAATCTGCAGCCAAAAGTGCTCTAAGAATCAGCCAGCTCAACTGCTGGAAATCGAACTCAGGAGGACATGCCCAAATTCTACACAGATATCTGGGCTCAGCTGTATCCTCTGACTACATGCTGCCTCACCATGACTTTCAAAGACCATTCTCCTGCATCCTCCCAAGCAGAGAGGAGTGGGAGAGGAACGAATTGGGCCCCGAAACCATATCCATCTACACTGATGGTTCAAAAATGGATGTAGGCGTTGGAGCTGGAGTGTTTTCAGAAACACTTAAGCTAAACAGCACCTTTCGTCTCCCTGAGCACAGCAGTGTCTTCCAAGCCGAAATATTGGCAGTGGCAGAGGCAGCCAAAGCGACCTCAATGCTGGCGATACCACCAGATGATATCACCATCTTTATTGACAGTCAGGCTGCAATAAAAGCTATCTCTGCTGTCGAAATAAAATCTCGGCTTGTGAAACGTTGTCGTGAAGAGCTAAAGGTTCTTGGCGTCCAACATAATGTTAAGCTCTGCTGGGTCCCCGGACACAGAGGCATACAGGGCAATGAAATTGCTGACGAACTGGCAAGAAAAGGATCTGCCTCCAGCACTGACCAAGCAGACCAGTCTGTCAAACCACCACTATGCGACCTCAAATCTCAGGTGGGACAGAAAACACTGATCGCTGCCAAAAACAGGTGGAAATCCCTTCCAACCTGTGAAACTTCCAAAAGGATGTGGCCTGAGTATGACAAAGCCAGAACCCATAAACTGCTTCGTAGAAACAGGAAATCTGTCTCTACTTTAGTTGGGATTCTTACTGGACACAACTTACTGAAAAGCCACAAACTGAAAATGCATCTCATAGATGATGACCTCTGTAGAGGCTGCGGTGATGAAGAAATACACGAGGACACCCTCCACTTTCTGTGCCACTGCCCAGGCCTCAGCCAACTAAGAATGAGAACCTTAGGAAAATACTTTTTCCATGACCTCACGGATCTATCCGAAATCCCTCTCCCTAATCTTTTCAGGTTTGCATCAACATCTGGATGGCTAGAAAGAGAATAACAACAATGGACAGTAACGGGACAATGAATGAACCAACCACATAAGTGGACCCCCAACGGGCATCACAATGGGTCTATATTGACCTGAGTGCGATGAGGGAGGACACACACCGTCTGCCTCATCAACCCACCAACCTAACCTAACCTAACATATATGTGTGGAGTGCAATTTATGTTGTCTTTGTCATCTTTCATGTTCATCGTTTTCGTCATCTTCTGTATTCTGTTGGATACGTAGGCTTTCCAGTGTATATCTGGTATTTCTGTGTCCAATATTCGTATGTTGTCAAAATCAGCTCTGTGTTTCATGTATAAAAATTTGTGAATGTCTGAACCCGCGGTCTTTTATATCATTTAAATATGTATCAAGTATATCAAGTATAAAAAAAATTGAGAAAAATATCCAAATTTTATTTGCAAATAACGAGCAAGTTAAGCAACTAAATCCTACCTCTGATGAGCATAAATGTGAAATCTCTGAATTTTGAGTGAGGAAAATCTTTCCAGATATTCGCTGTAGTTGGTAATATGAAAATTATTTTTAAGTATCTTTGGAATTTACTTGGAAAAACTTTTCTCATTAACTAGAATATTTTCACTTTCATTGTATTGGTGTATTTTCTTGTAACGCTTGCAGCACAATGGAATTCATAATCTACACGAACAAACAGAAAATCCAGGCGTCCATCTTTCCACCTAGTTATTATTTTGAATAGTCTTTGATGTTTTTTATTTTTTTATTCCTTGAAAACTAGCTATATTAAAAATGAAATAACAATTTACTGAGATTTAAATGTTCTCTCTGCGATTATTTGAGCATTTTTTTTAAACTCTTTATTCACGTTTGCTATCCTTATTGGAAAAACTTAGTACATAACTCCATCAACAATGTGAACATAATTGCTCCTTGTCACAATTCGCTACATCAATGGCTGTGTAGTTTTGTGCACTCTTTTGACCAACAACACTACCAGGCCAACCGTGTCGTTAAAATATTATTAAATGTCTGAACAATTATTATAAGGGAGACGGCAAGACTGTACACCATACAGATTATCCGTCCACCGTCTCCGGTCGCACGCTCAAGGACGTGAAACGTTAAA
This sequence comes from Rhingia campestris, assembly GCA_932526625.1. Classification (NCBI taxonomy): domain Eukaryota; kingdom Metazoa; phylum Arthropoda; class Insecta; order Diptera; family Syrphidae; genus Rhingia; species Rhingia campestris. The sequence goes on from OW052183.1 coordinate 148,975,705, forward strand.
CCTGAGGGAATTCCGGAACTCCCACAATACGGCTGAGGAAGAGAAGACTTCTATCTCGACTTTCAACATTTGAGCATTCCTTTAGCTGCTCATATTGTATTCAATTATTTTTTTCTTGGCATCTTGCTTTCGTTGTATTTGTACATGTATTTTCTTTTTTTCAATTTTTTTTAACAACCACAAACTGTACACATATTATGTATAGGTACCACTCAAAAAAAAAAAAGGATTATGTACAAATTTCTGTTCTGATATTTTTTGAAATGTATTTAATGGCGATGATGGAGTTGAGGACGTTTATAATGTTCCTTTCAACATGGTTGTAATTTTTTAATTTAATTGCTGAATGCTGTTGGCGTCGCGTCGTGCCAGGATATTCTTGAGAATTTTTTTAAACGTTTTTTTTTTTCGTTAATTGTTTTTGTTTATATTTAAGGAGAAAAGTGGGCAAAATCTGTCAACCATCTTTGATTTTGAATGGGATTTTTTGGTGTCTGGGAATGTCGGCGTTTATGATTGCTTTTATATTTATTCTCTTGAGTTATTTTTTATTGAGGACAGGCTGAATATATTATGTTGTCAGGCATACAAAAGTAGGGGTGTTTATAATGGAAAACGAAACTATTAATTTGACTAAAAAATAAGAAGGTCAGTTGGAACATGCAGCCAAGAACGAGGGCAAAGCCTTGCTCGAAGGAAATCAAATCTGTCCAAGACTTCTACGGAAGCAAAAAAAAAACGACATCTTGAAGAAGTACAAGCAATAGGCACTTGCCTTTGCAAAGGTTATATTCAAATTAGAATTGCATTTCTTTAGAAGTGTTTTATGTCAGATCTAAACGGCATAGCTAACCGGCATGCCGCGGAATTTCCATTTGTAAAACAAATTAAAATTTCTGTTACTGAGTGAGTACCGTTGCCTAATGGTTAGCTCCTGGTCTGGTTCAAACACCTCAATCGAAAGTTTGACAAACATGCAAGGGCATAAACTGTCATGAGAAGCTTCTCAAGAGGTCCTATTATTTTATGTTGCATGTCGATTTTATTTGGTTGCCATTTTTGTGTGAATGAAATTTGTCAGTTGGCATTCAACAATTTGTTATATCACATAATAAGGCAGCAACAAAGTGTAACATGAGTTTTTCAGCTCGTTATAGACGACCGTCTTATTGGCAAATTATTGTTATGAGCGACGAACCCCATTTCGACATGGCTGGCTTTGTAAATAAATATAATAGCCGCTATTCGGGGTAGTGAAAACCCTAGATTGATACAGCATAGACCACAACACCCTCGTAGAGTAATTATATTGTGCGCCATTAAAGCACCCCGCCGTCGCGTCGTGGCTTCAATTTGCCATATTTCTTTGAAAATGAAATGCTGTAACAGTGACCAGTAAGTGCTATCGGGACATGTTGGAAAACCTTCTGGTGCCCGAATTGCAACAATAAAACCTACAGAACATGTTGTTCCAGCAAGACGATGCTACATCACACACAGCTCGTGCTAAGATGCGATTTTCGTTGAAACATTTTCCAGTGCAAAAAAATGTCAAAACGTAGTTCTATCGACTATCCCACAGGATCACCTGATATGACGCATCCCAATTTTTTTTTATGTGGATACTTGAAGGAAAAGCTGTGCATTCACGAACCAGCCACAATGTTGATGCTTGAGGATAACATTATAAAGAAATTTCTGAAATTCCTCCAGAAGTTCTGCATCACAATTTCGCAGACTTCGGGGTGTACATCATAGTCTCTACATCGATTGGACCGAGTATAGGTAATCAATCAATAAAATACAAATTATAAAATTGTATTTTATTTAAATGTAATTGCAAAAAAAAATCAGATAGATTCTCTATAGACGCTGGAGTGCCTCAGGAATCAGTTCTCTGACCCACTCTATTTCTGCTTCACATTAAGTATTATATATTAAGATCATTTACATTAACGATTAACCGACTCGTTGAGGGTCTCTTCCTGAGACAACACAGCCTTCAACCCTCTTCCATCTTGGAGAAGTTATTTCCTGTCATTCACTCTAAGCAAAAATTTGTCGATGACTTTTCTTCGAAGGTGCCTTATATTTGCTTCTTTTTTTAGCAGGTTTGGGGTTTTGAACCCATTTGTTTCGGTAAACCGAAGTAGCATCGGTTTCGTCGGGTTGATGAACTCATTCATTACCTCAAAGTTTTAAATGTCAGCAGGGACATTTTGTCTTAGTACTGTCTAAAGCATATATATTGTCTTATCCTCTTTAATTACAAGACCAACGCGTAAAATGACGGGCTCAGCGGCGTGTTGGTTAGTGCGATGAACTGGCGTAATGCGTAAAATGACGTAAATGCTTCTGCAACGGAAAATGAGAGGACCAATGATATTGATATCCTCTGAGTATACCAGTAGCTAGACATATTAGTTATACACAGTGCCTTCCATGCTACCGAGATTAAATCGCATGATAACAGGTGTTCTTGTCACAATGATGTACATGTTTGGAAAAGCCGAAATCCGATTCTTCCAAACTTAACGGTAATCCAGAGTTGAGCAGAACAGTCACATAATTTATGATTCCGAAATCAGTCTATAAAGCTGTAGTCGACAGACGGTATCAAATGCTGCCTTAAAGTCGAAAAAAAATTCGTTGGTCCTTCCTCTTTTCCAGGATTTGCCTTAGTGTGCAGATTTGGTCTATGATCGTTCTGGTGGGGCGGAAGTCTTACTGATAAATTGCGTTGAGTTTATTTCAGTACGTTGGATAGGATACAGTATGCGACATTTGACTGGGATATGCCTCAGAAGTTAGTGAAAAGTAGGGGATCGTAGATGTAGATGGGACATATGGAGGTGATATCCCAGTCATCGAAGATGCTCTAATCCAACCAGACTTTGTTGATGGTTGGGTGCATTCAGACTTCTATAGCAACACCTCCGTAATTGAAGAATTCTCCTGGTAATACAGTACCGGCTGCCTTGTTTTTCTTCGGTTTTTTGATGGCTGCTCTTACTTCTTCAATACTGGGAGGGAGTGTTACGTCTTCGGTAACTGGAGGTGGGTCGGTTTCTTCCCCTATCACTATATCGACATTATGCCCATTAAGCAGCTGCTGGAATTACTGCCTAAGAAAATCTACAATTCCCAGTGACTAGGTTGTCATTATTATTATGTAGAGCCGGAATTCCTACTTTGAAGCCAGGTGCCAGGTGTTTAACATTTGAGTAGAATTAACGGATGTACTTCTTGTCATGGAAATCTTCGACTTCCCTGAGCTGGAAGCCTCAGGCTACATTCTCATTTTTTTCCTACGTAGGATTTTCTTTTCGTCTCTCATTTGATTTGATAATTTTCCCGAGATAGCATGCGTTTTGCACTATATCGCACTCTTCTGTCATCGCTTTATAGTGCTTGCAAGTATCCGCATATACCATGAGCATCTTTCCGGTGATTGCTGATAGCATTAAAGTGGTTTCGGTTAATTATTTGATTATAATGCGATAATGTATCCACTGGCATACTCTGAACCACTAAGGTGACCAATGTGAAGCCACTTTTTTTGCAACATTTGTAGATTCTTCTCATTTTGCAGTAGAGCTCTGAATTTGTCTGCAATAAGAAATTAATCCTAGTCGATATTTTGTCTCTCTTTATATGTATGTACACCAAGGATATTCGATGCTCGCCCCGCATCTATGAGCACATGGTCGATTTGGTTAGCGGTTCGCCAGGTTCCTTTGTGGTCTCGAAGTCATCTGGAAAACCTGGTGCTACTGATAACAGCTGCAAAGTCTGTTAGTTGGAAGGCATTATTATATTTTAGCGATTTCTGACTATGATTTTTAACTAACCCAACTACCCAAGATCAATTTTTACATCATATTCCGAAAAGGGTCCGTTAGTTCCATACATAAGGTCGTAAAAATTTCACCCTGACGTGTTCTCGATTGGTCTCTCTTCTCTTAAGTGGCTCTACAGTCCGGGATGGCCTCAACCAACATGCCTCTCCAATTAGCCCGGTCCTTAGCTAACTGCCTCCAGTTGCGCACTCCAAGTTGGTTGAGGTCGGTTTCTACTTGTGCGCGCCAGTTAAGGCGAGGTCTTCCTCTACTGCACCCCACGTCTGGCTGGGAATCGAAGACTCTGCGAGCCGGAGTATTGGTGTCCATTCGTTCTACATGTCCTAGCCATCTTAAACGTCCAATGCGGAGTTTTTTGACTAGGGGTATGTCGCTGTACAGCTCGTATAGTTCTTGGTTGAATTTTCTTCTCCATAGCTCGTCAACGCAAACGGGACCGAAGATTTTCCGAAGAATTTTTCTCTCGAATCGACCAAGGATTTCTTCATCCGCTTTTGATACGGTCCATGCTTCAGCGCCGTAGAGCAGGACTGGGATGATCTGGGTCTTATATAGGATCTCCTTAGTAGTCCGAATGAGGGCTTTACTTCTAAATTGCCTTCTTAGCCCGAAGAAACAGCGATTAGCAATTCTTCATTTGATTTCTGACGAGATGTTGTTGTCAGAGTTAATAGCGGAGCCGATGTAGACAAAGTCCCGAACTACCTCAAAGTTATATCTGTCAATGGTGACGTTCTGTCGAATTCGTTTATGCTGTGTGTCCTTTCGTGTTGACAGCATATACTTAGATTTACCCTCATTTACTGCTAAACCCATTTTTGCCGCTTCCTTCTCTATACTAGCAAACGTGGCTATGACATCACGTTTAGTCCTACCATTATGTCAATATCGTCGGCGTATGCTAGTAGTTTCACCGATATTTTGAAAATTCTGCCTCTGGTGTTGACTCGCGAGTCTTGCACAATCATCTCAAGAATCAAATTGAAGAAGTCACATGACAGTGCATCGCCTTGCCTAAATCCTTTTTTGGTATCGAATGTGTCGGTGAGAACGTTTCCGACCCTGATGGTGCAGCAAGAATTCTCCATCGTCATCCTACACAAACGGACGAGTTTGGACGGTATACCAAAACTAGACATGGCTCTGTATAGTTCGTCTGCGGCGTATGCGGCTTTGAAATTGATAAATAGGTGGTGGGTATCGATTTGGAATTCTTGTGTTTTTTTCCAGGATCTGCCGAAGTGTGAAATCATGAAAAGCCGATGGTCTTCCCTTCTTCCTTGCCTATAGAGCTCAATGGCAACTCTCGTCTTCACCTGTAGCTTAGCCTTGTAGGCCTCGTTCTTGGCTGGGAGCATCTCTCGGCATTCCTCATCAAACCAGGGCTTTATTGCTGGTGGCTGCGAGAAACCTAGCACATCAGTTGCGGCTGATCTAATCGCTTGTTGGCATCGTTGCCATTGTTCTTCGACATTAGATGCTGGCGGTGTTGTATAAATCGAGAGGTAAAGGGATACGCATTGCGCGAAGGTCTTGGCGGTCTCTTGCGATTGCAGTCTTTCGATATTAAATTGTTTCACAGTATTTCTAGTTTGTTGTGGCGTGGTGGATATCCGCATCCTTACATTGGCTACAACAAGGTAGTGGTCCGAGTCGATGTTAGCCCCTTGGAATGTTCGGCCATCCAAAATACTGGATGCGTACCTCTTATCAATCGCAATGTGATCAATTTGGTTGCCTGTTCGTTGATCTGGAGACCGCCATGTCCCATTATGTATATTTAGGTGAGGAAACCTAAGTCCGTTACCAGACATGTTGTCGTGTAGGGTATATTTTCCGACAGTACTGCTAAAGATGTCTTCTCTTCTTACCTTTGCGTTAAAATCTCCCGGCACGATTTTAACATCGTACTTTGGTAGTCGCTCATAGGTTTTGTCGAGGAGCTCGTAGAAGCAATCCTTAGTTATATCATCTTTTTCCTTCGTCGGAGCATGAGCGCATATAAGGCTTATGTTGGCGAATTTGGCCTTGATGCGGATTGTTACAATGCGTTCGCTATTGTCTTGAAAAGATAAGACTTCTTGCCTATGTCTGGCACCTCTAACAAATCCGCATCCAAATAGTCGCTGTTTCTGCTCACTATAACACGGTCCATAGTAGATGTTACAGTTTTCATACTCTTTTTGCCGGGCCCATCCCATCGTATTTCCTGGATGGCAGTAATGTCTGCTTTGTAGCAGTTTAGGGCTTCCGCTAGTTGTTCGCCTGCGCCTCTCCTGTTTAATGTTCTCACATTCCAGGTGCAGATACGAACGGCATTGTCCTTTTTTCGTTAAGCATGGTCGTCAACAATAATATCAGTCCTTTCCGAGGCTATTGGTTGCTTCGTAACATAATTTTTTTTCCGTGGATGGGTAGTTGACCCAAAGCACAACCCCCAACCCCCAGGCCCTGTTTTGACCCTAGGACAGCGGGCCGGAAAGAATACAGATGTCAGTAGCCCATTTTGGGATATGAGCGCTGCCGTTGACCCATTGAGGGCTCCTCAGCCACAAACTCTTTTCCAATACCCTGGCTCAGTATTGGAAATCCCTATAGACCTGGTGTTCAAATATGTCGATTGGTCTGTGTGCACATATAAGTATGTTGTTGCAGTTTCTTTGATACGGATCACAGCCAGGCGATCATTAAAATGCTTAAGTCAATTACTCTTGATCTGAGTGGGCTTCTCACAATGAATCTACATCTTTATATGGACAGCATTTGGTGATAGATGCGTAATAAATGTCGCATGTTTTACTCATTGCATCCCTGATCCTGTACATCGAATTTATTGAATCACGCTTATTTCTGCCCGTGCGTACGTTACAGATGAGTCGTTTTTCGTGGTCGCTCCGGGTTTAGTTGGAATTTAAGGGAACCCATTATCCGAGCCTGTCGTCTATCTCTTCGCTGTTCAAGAAGCCCTTCAGATTCTTTGATGACCTGTTATCTGAATATATAGAACTAGCTAATTTAAGTTGTTTACTCCATCTTGAGAATTTTTCCGCTGTCTTCTTGAAGAAGCAAGAGGTGGCTTTATGTAAGTACACGTTGTTTGGTTGATAGCCACTGAATTTTGTTAATCAAATGCAGAGAATCAAAATTATTTAATAAAATCAACCATATTCCTATTAATTAAAGCAAATGTATCTCACGGCGTCGGTTGCAGATGAAAATATTATTTCTCACATTCCATTTAAATACATTTTTGGAATTACATTATGGTTACCCTCCTCAAATGTTTCAACCATTCTTTTAAGACCACAGCCACAAAGTGACAGACTTATTCTCACTAGGTGGCTCTTCCATGCCAAGGTGGCTCTTCCATTATTTCTATGTAAATTATTTTAGATATAATCAAACGATTATAAGCTCGAATAATTTCCTCGTCTTCGCCTAATTGGATTTGAAGAAACCGTTATTTGTTGAAGATTAATTTCGATCGGTAAATGTTTTCAAAGTCGATTTAATATTTTAATCGATGGCATTTTAAGATAACCATAATTAAGTTAAGTATCCAGCAAAATAATGAAGATGGTGTTGTTGTTTTTTTTTTCGGAAGATGAAAATGTCTCTGCTTCAGATACTCATATTTCATAATTAAGAAATCATTAGGCCGTGAATTTTTTTTATTTTTTAAGATAATTGGTGGTAGAAGCTATTTTTAGCTGATTATTGATTATTTTTGATATAAGATATTTGAAAAATTTTCGTTAATATATATCTAGATACTCTTTAATTTGTATACAATGTTCCGTTTAAGTTTAATTTAAGAAATGCCGAACCCATTTCTTTGGTGAAAGTGGAGACTAAATTTTATGTAGCAAAATCCATAGTCAAAATCAAAGATGGAGATCTCCTAAATTTGGACTGTTTTGAACCTCTGTAACCTTCTTGGGTACTGCATGACGTGCAGAAATTGTTTTGCAATGTTTGATAACCGCTGCTGCTGTTAGACGACTTTCGAGCAAAGCGAGTTCGAAAAATCTCAATCTCAGTAATAATCAAGTACCAGTGCCCTTGCCATTTGAAAAGATCCAGAGTTTACTTTTGCCACTGATGAGATGGGAGTTCCGATGGCATCAACTTTTCTCCAATTGCTCTTAGTTTCTGAATGCATCCATGTCATTTGGATATTATCTCAACAATAAGACACAGATTCGCGATCTCTATATCATGAGACCAAAGCGGCCCTTACACGGTCAATCGATTGACATCAATCACTTACAAGTATTTGTGAAAATGTCTGATTGACAAAAATCAAAGCAAGTAAATGTATGTGTATGACACATACATTTACTTGCTTTGATTTTTGTCAATCAGACTTCACGATTGACAAAAATCAAAGCAAGTTTGATTTGGCATGATTAACATCATGCTGATGTGCGCAAGGGTTGGATTGACGTGATTACTTCATTGTGTCTTGTGTCGCGGAAGAGAAAACATGACTGGCGCTAGCAAACAATTAAGGGACGATGAAGACCGAGGGTTTATTGAAACTTACCGGTCATTACCGAGTTTATGGGATGTGAAGTGGAAAGATTACAGAGACAGAAACAAAAAATTGCACCAATATGAAGTTTTACTGCAAAAGTATAAATAAGAGTATCCTGATGTACAAGAGCAATATGCAATACAATCGTCCGTTTCAATCATCCCACATCCGTACAACACGAAAACTCATAAAAAAAACTAAAAAATTCACGTAAAACTACACATAAGCGATGCATGATGTCAATCGATTGACAATGTATGCCCCGCTTTAGTGATTACCCGATGATCAACATAAAGTCTTCATTGAACATCCTGGCACAAATGCGCGCATGGATGCTGGTATGATAAAAAGGCTCCGTTTTCATTAGCTTGTGCTTTTCAGGTCATTCGTTCAGCGCATAATATTTTTGAAATTTTGGAAATAAGCGTCGCGTTGCTACCCTGTCCAGATCTTTTTTTTTGCCGGAATGTGAGCAGTCATCATACTGGCATGGGCGTTCTTCTTCTAGTTCCTGTTTTTCGCATACCTGGACAGAATCAGAAAGCTGCAATTAAATCTTACCTGTCGGGTAGAAGATCAAAAAATCATAGCGCATCATCTTCAAATTCTAGGTTGTGAAAATGGGCAGAATGGGCCTGTGGTCAGTCTCCAGATGGAATCATATTACGGTAAAAGCTTGGAATAGTTCGCAAGTCCATGTGACAGCAAATGCGTTCCTCTCAATTTGTGCGTACATTTTCTCGCTGTACGTCAGCATTCTGGAAGCACAAGAAATGTGGTTAAACCTCCCCTTCCTACCTACCTATAACAGGTCCGATCCTAAACGATGAACTGTCAGCTGATATACTGATATCTATACCGTTAGCACAAGTTCACTGGTAGAAATTGTTTTGCCTTGAGTAAACGAGTTCTCTTGCTACCTTGAGCATTTCTTCATCAGTCAATATTTATATCCATATATTTACGGATGGTTATCTAAATGGGGTGATCATAATCCTTCCACTTATATGCATTCCTACTGGTTTGGATTCTTATGATTTCACTTTTTTAAATGTTAAATATGTTACTAGGTTCAATATCTTAGTCGACTTTTATGGCAAGCGGTATATATTGACGAAGGTGCATTCATACTTCCTCTCCCTTTATGGAATCTTATTATATAAATTTATTTTTATTCTATAATTTGAAAAAAAAAAAATAGATATGAAAATGTATGTAGGTATGCCTATGTGTGTATTCCCCGATTGACCGAAAAATTTAATTGTTTCAAATCCAATAGATACAATCATTCATAACCAATTGGAACACCTACATACAAATTGCCAAATAAAAACCCACACAAAACAAATACAATCCGAAATGCTGTACAATTCATGACAAGGACGATTTTATTACCAATAAATAATCGACTTCATTCAATTGGAATTCATTAGACTCTTACATTGTATGTATTTAGTGTGTTTACCCTCAAATCGAAACATTAATTCTGCCCGTTCTCTACATTCAGCCGTTCCACTGTCAATTAAAATGTCCTTTTATATTTTTTTGTTTCCAAACGATAGCTAGACCTTTTTTCATTGTGGGATTATTTGCTCATCAAATCTTCAAACTGCTAATATCGTTCTTTAGTTCACTGATTATTGTTTTCTGCTCCTTCAACTTCTTATCATTATAAGAATCCCACACCACACCGTTATAGGATAAAACTTCAAATGATATAAAAAGATCAAACTTCCACCGTCATTAATGAGAATACTCCTACTATGTGTCGATGAGGGCAAAAAAAAAGCCCCACTCACTGTTATCATGTTTCCACCTTATTGGGAATTCATTTCGTTATCCTTTAAATGGCAAACTTTTGCCAGCCTTTTTTTTATCTGTATGCGTGCGCTCCTAATGTGAAACGAGATAATACCCGAACGTATCTGCATCCATGGAGCATTCGAATTAAGATGATAAATTGAATTCGTGTCGAAACAGAATGCAGCGACAACATTTTTTTTATTTGTTTGATAAAGACCGCACCCTTCATAATGCTGTAAGGACTTAACTAGGGTTTCAAGTAACGAAGAAAAGCAAAAAAAAAATAAAAAAAGACCACACAGAGACAAAAAAAAATAAAAAAAAGTCAAAGTTTATGAAAGTTCAACTGTCTATCGGCTTTGTCTTGTCATCTTCATCGATGAGAACAAGAGTGTTGTAGGATGCCCGATAGAAGGCTCATGATTTTTTTTGCACTCATGGGTCGTTTGCATCGATATCTTTCAAGTCATGGTCGTCATCATCATCATCATTGGCGTCGTTATTGTTGTTTTAGTCATTGTTGTCGTTGTATGATGGCTTTTGTTAGTCCGGAGCTGATAAAATTTAATCCTATGGGGAAATGGGAAATATAGTAGGTTCCTGTGATGACGGATCAATGAGTTGAAGTTTAGTTGTCGGTTCATAATATCTTCGTAACGATAAATTGAACAAGCAAACCTGAATCCGTTCAATATAAAGCAGTGAATTGGCACTTTATTGGGGAAAATATTTATTGTGGACTATTTTTTAAAAAAAAAATCTCCTTATGAGATGACGTCAAATAGGTATGGTGATAAGGTTTTCTCGGAAATATAGCATATACCATACTGTCGAAATAGTTAACAAATCGAGAACTTAAAACTATACAAAAACACTAATTTATTATTAACAGATTTTTTTTTACTAAATAACCATAATGGTCATATGTGTGCTCTCTATGTTTAGCTCTTTCATTATTATTAAAGCCTTTCGGCCTGAAACTAACTGTACTTCTCTATCGTTTACTTAATATTTAATATTCCAAGAAAAAAAAAACTTAAATCTACTTAAAGCATCTAAAACTACACCTAACTCATTGGTAGGTACGACAATTGGTCGACATCCCAATTGCGTCGTTGGACGTCCATCCAGCCATCATGGTATTCCATCAAGCTATCTAGATTCGTCCGATGCTTAAAATTTAGGCAAATTTCGGTGGTGTTCCATGATGGCTGGCTGGCCAAGCCCCATCAAAAAGATCCTCTACAAATACAAATAGAATTTTTTGACGCAACAGGCTCGTTAGTACCCAGGACCTAGCTTTCTCACAACCATTCATGTGTGCGTGTGTGTACTTCTTGCACGATGGCGGGACATCCTGTTTTATGCCAAATCCGAACGGCTAAGTTGAGATAAGCTATTATTTTTCTTTACTACCCGGATGATTTGTCAGATCATCACGAGAGAAGGGCCAGTGAAAAATCATTTAGGTGTTGCTGCGGTTGGGAGAACATCTGCGAGGCAGTTCATTGCACTACCCATCGCGCCACTGAGCCCGTCAAAAAAAGATCCTGTGTATCATATTATAACCTATCTAGTAGAATAGTACTCCGTTAAGACATGGAAAAGCGCTAATACAGTTTCCGCAATATTCAGCAAATAAATTTTGGTCCGGTTTCTTTTTCTATCGCGCGCCGCGGTGACCGGGATGGCATCACTTTCTTGAACTTAAACTAAAGAGTCGATTTTAAAAAAATTCGTTGGTTGGGATAACATTTTTGTTCGAATATAGAAAATGGTCGAGGTTAGGTTAGGTTAGAGTGCTTGCCAGATAGTTCGCCAGGACACTTAGATCATTTTTTTAGTCGATTGTGGTAGCACGTGGATACTGTCCATTCTCCTTGTTATCTGTGTAAAAAAAATCGCTGAGATTTTGAAAATGGAGATGGAGCTTCCTTTAGTTTGATAGGGTCGGGCAGTTACAAAGGAGATGAAGTATTGTTTCTTCTTCATCTTTTTCCATGCAGCTCCTACAGAAGTCGTTTGAGTTGAGGCCTAGCCTGACTGTCTATTTAACAGTGTCCAATGATGACACCTGTGGTGGCGCAATGTATGATCCGACAAGCGAAAACAGTCTCTTGGATGTTCTCAAATCAAGCTTTGGCCAAATTTGTCTGGTTATTTCACACGTCGTGTAAAGACTTCATCTGAGTTTTAATTTGCTCTTAGCATGTTGCTCTTGTAAACTTTTGCATGTAGCTAGTGCACCCGTGTTGGGAACAACTGGTAATTTAGTCCTATGTTTGGCGAGTTCATCAACCATACAGTTCCCTGGATACGAGGTTTCATTCCCCATTTCATGCCTATGGCTTTGTTTAATGAACAAAGTACGACTGTCGTTTTCTTAACTCTTTCTGTTATGTTCAGCTTCGAGTTAAGCTCCTTGTCCAAAATAAGTCCCAGGTATTTAGCTTTGTCTATGAAGGCTAGTTCGATTCCGTTTAGTGACCGGGAGTCAATGTAGGGAATATTTCCTAGTGAACAGGACCAGTTCAGTCTTGTATGGGTTAACACCCAGACCACAAGTGACTGCTCATTTTTAAAGTTTGTGCTGTGCGTTTTGTAGCAGTTCATAGAGTTTATTTAAATACCTCCTGAAATTGTGATAGCAACGTCATATGCGTAGGCAATCAAGGGGCATACCTCTGCTTCCAGGATGAGTAAAGCTCGTTCCAAAGCACGTTGCAGCACAACGACTTTTCGATAATACGTTTAATGTGTGTAGGGCTGTTGCAACAGATTTTCCCTTGCAGTACTCCTGTTGAGATGCAGATAACCTATTTACATCAATGCGCTATAGTAAAGATGAATATCAATTAATCTTTCTAGGGTTTTCAGGAAAAATGATGATAAGCTGATTGGTCTCAGGTTTTTGATGAATGTATGAACTTTTGCCAGAATTGGGTATGAATTTTACTTTGACTTCCTTCCATGCCTTGGTAAATCAGCTTGATGCAAATCCAACCCTTAAGGATACATTCCATCTATATAAGGATAGAATCTGATGAGTGCTGTAGCTCGGCTGGTACAATGCCATCAAGTCCTGCGGATTGAAAGGGTAAGAAGCTGTATAAGTTGCCGGTCAATAGGTTGGTTCTATTGATGTCGTCTTAAAATGCTTTTTAAATTTATGGGGTTTCTTTGTAGGAGATCCAGTTATAAATTTCGTTCAATCTATTAGCTGTTGAAATGTACACTTCTGCCAAAGCATTCCTAGATTTTCAGGCCAATATGGAGGTTTTTGTTTCCCTCTAGGTTTCCTTAATTGATAAGAGACTGACAATGATTCGTTGAAAGCGGATGTTAGCTTATCAACAATTTTATCAAGCTCCTTGGTGCTTCTAGTAGGCCTAGGTTGAGCAGGGAAAACTAGTCTTTTTCATAGTTTTCCTATATTTAAGCCAATCGGTTTGCTCAGAATATGATCATCTAGACCGAATTGTATGTATCTGTGGTCGGAAAAAGAGTTCTCAATAGATACCTTCTAGGCTTTGCAGGATGAATCCAGCTTTCCTCTTTTCTTTAGGGAAGGGTCCCACATAGTTGTGGGCGAGATAGGTCGAAACCAACCAGTATATCTGTGTTTTGACTTCCAGTTGTGATACGATTATATCTCGATCGCTGTAACTGGAGAGTAAATTAACAAATTGGCTACTATTTGCGAGTATATAGGATATTGGTTAACTTTTGTCTGAGTCTTGAGTCAACAGACGTTAACGACCCAAGGTTCCTGGATCAAGACAATATCTTCTCAGTGTGTTTTTTGCTGCAATCAGATATCCCCACCACTGTTGCATTCGCGTCATCGAAGTCCGAGGATGCCAAAAGCTCACCCCCCATCAGAGAAGCGCTGTTTGATGATTCTGTCGTCATCAAAATGGTGTTCAGGCTGTTGAGAGACAGGGTATTGTTTTCCGTTTCCCTTTATGGATTTGATGAGGCCGATCCGTCTGCCGGATATGGACAACTCAAAGCAGCAACATGTTCTTAAGCGCCTGTAGTGAATGTGGGATAGGGTGAACCGCTTTGGCACCCAACTTATCCTTTTTGTAGACTTTGAGTTTGATTGATTCTCTCTCTTCAAGGTGAGCAAGGAAGGTGAGAATAGTGGGCTTTCATCCGTGTTTGAAGGTTCGGCTGCGATCCAGGTGCGCGACGTGGACGACTTAGTTTGATGTGGCTCTAATGCCACAACAGGTTGGAGGTATTCCCTCATTATGCTAAGGAATACTGTAGCCATCTGGAGAGGTATCAGCTTCCACCATTCAGGTGTAATTGTACCATCGATGTCGCTGGGGTCGATCACCGCTACCATGATGTTGCCTGAAAGACTTGGATGTAGCACTGGCGGGCTTGGAGTGATTTTTGTTATTTGTAACTTTGGCCCGTTAGGTTACATGTTATAGGCTCGCCTCACCTGTGATAATATAACAAAAAACATATGAGAAGGCTAACGCTGTTTGGATCGTTTAGTACCCTATCCCATCCCATCCTTAAAATTAATATCCCCAAAATGTGGGCTTTATGGGGGGGGGGGGGGGGGGGAATATAGAAATTGGCATTGTCACAACATATTGTATAGCCAGTTTATTAAAATATTTTATGGTTCCACAGAAATTGAAAATTTTCTATTGCACATGCTATGGGATAGGGTATGCAAAGATATTTTATATGAAACCGCCCCCTTAAAGTGGCGTGAGTTAAAATGATCTATCTACGAAAATTTCATAGTAATATTTCCGACATTTTTGCATCGAACGTTTTTACAAAATTTCTTTAAAATATAACCTACAACCTTTTTTTATTAAAAATGCCTCCAAAAATTGGAGTGGCAAAAAATATAAATATCTTGTTTACATTTTTTCAAAATTCTTACCGGTTTGGGCAAAAACGTTTTTCTTGTTTCACTGGGAGCAACAAGGATTACATGTACCAAATTTCATCATTCTAGCCCAAAATTGAGGGCCTTAACGACATTTCTTGCAATGTTGTTGCTTCTGCCTCGCGTCCTTTTTATTATTTCCATAGTGCTGTATATCCGCAAGATAACTGTTTACAACAGTCTTACTTGTGTTAAGCCTCCTTGCAATTTCTCGACCTGAGAATCGTAAATCCTTGAAAGCATTTATTTTTCCTCTTTCTGTCGCTGTCATTGTCTTTCCGGAACCCATTTTTTTAGACTAAATAAAAACAGTTCTTATCAACGCTTTTTTAAATATTTTTTAACAAAACTTTGAAAAAAATCGTTGAGGTGAACTATTGCAACGAAATATTTGAAATGGCCTCATTTTAGTGGTTCATCTTTTTTTACCCTTTGGAAAGTCCAACGATCGCTTCTTATTTACCCTTTAAAGTTATAGCTTCCCGGTGCGCAGCAAGCAGATTGGCATTTATATAGACGGACTATACAGAGCCATATCTCGTTTTAGTATAGCACCCAAACTTGTCCGTCTGTGCAGGATGACGATGGGAAATTCTAACTGCTTCACAACCTCACCGAGACATTCGACACCAAAAATGTCGGCCGTTAATACGAAATATCAGGTATTATTTCTTCTACAGAATTTCCACCAATCGTTCATAGAACATGATTTTGAAATAATCACATAATTGGTATAGCAAAATAAATTCAAGCCCATCACTTAAATGACTAATTTTTTTTTTTTATAATTTGCGCGCACTCAGGGTGTTATGAATACCCTTTATATGTTTTAGCACAGTGCGGGCGTTAAGGAAATTAGGGATAAGAAGATGCACATTGGTTTTAAATGTCAGTAAGTTATAATGGAAAGGAAAAACAGAGTTTGGTAGAGCATTTCACATTCGCGTTGTTCGGTTTATGTACGAATCTCTGTATTTCAGCGTACGTCCGAAGATAGGCTGAATTTTTGAATGGGAGGAATGCAGCTGGCTATTTCATTTGAACATTGGTTGTTAAAATAGCGATAAAACAAGGTAAGGCAGGAGATGTTTCGACGTTGTTCGAGCGAAACTAAGGAGTTCGCTATTCTTATGTCTCCTATTAGTTTTTTCGCACGTGTTTGAATCCTATCTTTTAGGTGCAATGTTGATTTTGGTGCACCTGACCAGACGTGGGCGTTGAATTCAAGTTTTCGTATAAACGCTTTATATATTGTGGCCAGATCAGAGGGGATAAAATATTTCTTACATCGATTTAGGAAACCTAGACATTTCGCTGCGTTTTTAGCGACTTCGAATATGTGGTCGTTTCAACGTAAGTCGTTACTAACACACATACCTAGCATGGAAAGCTTTTCGGTTTCTTCGACGTAAGTGCCATTCATGGATAATGGCTCTAGATTTTGGTTACGCTTTAATGACAGAAGACAGCATTGTGTTTAGGAAGCATTGAATTCCACTCTATTAGATTTACCCCATTTAATAATGCTGTCAAGGTCGGAATTCAATGAGCTTAACATATCTTGGCGTTTAGAGTCCACGTTCGAAAGTGAGGGACGAGGACCTGTAGGTTAACGAATATGAGAAGCTGAGGGTACTGTCATCAGCGAAGGAATGGATTGGATTAGAAGTTGCAGACAGGAGATCATTTATAAAAATGAGAAAGAGAGTCGGAGACAAAACTAAGCCTTGAGGGACACCAGCATTTATTTGGTGAGTTACAGACTTGAAACCATCCAAAACAACTTGAATTGAACGTTTCGAAAGATAATGTCAAATCCATAGAAGAAGTTTTTCGTCGATTCCAAATGCACGCATTTTCGACAAAAGGGCTTGATGCCAAACCCTGTCAAATGCCTTTGAAATATCAAGCGCAACAATCTTGCTTTCGCCACCATGGTCGATTGATTGGTTCCACTTTTCGGTGAGATATGTCATCAAATCACCAGTAGACCTGTTGCTGCGAAAACCATATTGCCGGTCATTGAGAAGTTTTCGTGTTTCGAGATATTTCATAAGCTGATGGTTTATCAGCGTTTCCATGACCTTGGAAAGAAGGGACGTAAGTGCAATTGGTCGGTAGTTGGAGAGAGAAGAAGATTCGCTTTTTTTTGGTACAGGCTGGACAAATGCTGTTTTCCATCTACTCGGAAAGAGTCCTGATGAGTAGGATAGATAGAAAAGCTTACGCAGTGGTTTTGCTAGCGTAGAAGAACACCTCTTCAGAATGATGGGGGATATACCATCTGGACCAGCGGATTTGTGTATGTCAAGATCAAATAAAACTCTTGCAACTGTACGAGTACGAATGTGAATTTGTCCCATAGAATGATCTACGTTCTCAAGTACAGGAGGAGACTGAACACAATTTGGCAATGTAGAATTGGCTGCGAAATGCGCAGCAAGCAGATTGGCTTTGTCTAAAGAGCTGACAGCTGGAATGTCATTGTGAATGAGCGTCGGAATTGATGATGAGGCCGAATTTTTTATATTTTTAACAAATGACCAAAAGTTTTTACTACCTCTGGGACATTGTAGTATTTTTTGCCTCAACTTTTGGTCATAGAGGAATTTGACACGCTTTAAATGGGAATTACAGTCATTTCTGGCTTGTTTGAACTTTTCTCGATTTTCCTCTGTTGGGTTGGTCTTGTACAATCGAAATTTTGTCTCTCTCAACCTGATAGCTTCTTTGCAGCTCAAGTCGTACCACCCTTTTGCCTTTGGTCTGATACTCTTTATTCTGTTGGGAATAAAAGATCTCATACCAAAGAGAATGATATTTGATATCATAGCAGCATCCACGTCACTATCGAGGAATCATAGTGACCAGTTAAAATTCCTAAAAAAAACTGTTTAATGCTTCCCAATTGGCTTTCTCGTATTGCCATACAGTTTTTTTGGGAATTTGTTCTTTAACTGTGTGGTTGGAGTACGAGAAATTTGTCGATATGATACAGTGGTCTGACGAACCTAGAGGCGATAATACATAATTGTTAAAACAATTCAGCTTTAACCAACATTAAACCCAAAATTATACCAAAACGCCTACATCAATTTAAAATGTTCCGTAAGTTTTCAAATTTAAAACCAACTGACCTTAATTATCCATCTCTATTACAATTTAACACAGTCTACATCCTCTCCGCAGGATTTAATTTCGATTAGCAAAATGCAAAAAAAAACCAAGCGCTCCTCGCCTTGGTTTTTCTCGTTTTCCCAGTTTTCCATCATTAATCGATTAGCGATTTTCAATAAAATTGCAAGCCAATACCAATACAAAACCAACAATTCCAATATTCATCGTGGATATGGAGAGAACAAAAAAAGAACAGAAGAGCAGACAAGAAATCGCATCTACACGAAGGAGTAATTTCACTTCCTTTGCAGCGTTTCATCTTCATACAACAGTACAGGCAAGGGCCACCAGGAAAGATACCTTCACAAGAGAGTCCTTCGGAGATTAGCTTAGTTTTATTGGTTAGCAACACTGACGAGATTTACTGGGTAGGAACTCCACCCAACTGGACTCATACAATACCCTCACAGAGTTCTTTTGTTTCTGTTAAGGATAAAATCGTTTTTCTTTTTTTTATTTATTTCTCCTTAGTGAAAGGAATACGTTCAGTAGAATATAGTAATACTGTGAATTTGAAGTGAGAGCGAGATTTCTTCCTGTAGACTGAGACAAGATATAACTCATCTTCAGTGGGATATGGTTCGAAGGAAGTCAACACAAGTGTATTGAGAATCACAACAAAAACTAAGCTCTGCAATTAAATCCACGTAATCCATTATGAAGAGGAATACCAAAAACACACATACAGACAAAATTTTTCGGATAAAATTGCTTAAGACGCGGCTCAACCCATACAAAAAGAAAAACTACAACAAAAAACACAAAATAACACCAACGCCCTAGTCCTCCCGCACTCCACCATCGAAGAAACGCGCTAAAACTTAGAATAGAATTTCAACTAACGAATTCATATTTTAAGGTGCCAGTCTATATAGTTAGGGGGTGTCTTACTGACGTTCCTATTTCGCGCAGACAGGATAAACTTTTCGAAACATCATGTAAGAGGGATTGCTCAACAGAAGTGAAATACATCACATCGCGAGCTATATCGAAAGACATAAATTAAGTGCAGGCCGGGGTAGTAGGGCGCCTCTGCAAAAGCTTAGCTAGGAGGTATTTCTGCTCTATGTCCTTTTGGGGATTCAGAGCGCTTAAAATAAACTATCGACACGATGGCATGTAGGAGTGAGGATGCCGCTTAGTTGGATTAGTTTTTGCTCATTAACGACGCGAGGGAACTAAAAACTTGTACCAGCAAAGAAATTAGGGAGAAAATTACGTTTACGTATACGTAATGTAAGGGATTGTATATTTGTTTTGTAGCAATGGCGCAACCGGATGGTGGTGGCTGTGCTCGGAACTTTTCACTTACTGATGGGTGTTGATTGATTAAGTTACATCAAAACTTACCAGTGGAACAGTTTAAAGAGAAATTTTATGACTTTAAAATTTATTTGAGGGCACAATGATTCGACGTAAAGCACATCGATTTTATGATTTAGACAAATTGGTTAACATTTTATTTTACAATAAAAGATACAAAATACAAGCGTCTCAAGATTGATATATAGATGTTGTATACTAGGTACAATGTTATATTAAAAAAAAATTTGAGTGGAGTGTACAACAGAGTCTCTTCCAAAATATTTTGGAATTGTTTAAATTTATCAATTTTATTTGTTAATTTCCGATCGTTAAAAAGGCAAATACTTCATCTTTCTAACGATCAGACCACCATTTATTGCAGCGAGACACTGATACTTTTTATCTACTCCTAACTTCTTATTCTTCTTAATTTAAACTACAGTTATGAATGAACATGGATGTAAACTAACATTTCTATCCAATTAAAGCGGCCTTTATCTTACTTTCTCCAGTTGCGAACTTGTAACGGGTCCGCCATCTAACGTTTTTTTTTCAACTAGGGCTTATTTCGTGGTGAATGTCTGATTTGACAGATAATTAGTTTTATCCTTCCGCTGAACGAATATGGTTGTGTCTACGCTTGAACAACGGGGGGAAATATTGCGACATTACTTTGAAAATCATGGTAATGTTGCAGAATGTGTGAGAAAATTGCGTACGGATTTGGGAAGAAGAGAAGCACCGTCAGCTCCGTATGCTCGTTATCTTGTGAAAAAAGTGAGAGAAACTGGCATCTTCATCGATAAACCAAAGCGTGAAAAGCCAAAAACAGTGCGTACACCCGAGAATATTGCTGCTGTGGCAGAAAGTGTGCGTGAAGCGCCATCAACATCAATTCACCGTCGTTCTCAACAATTGAACATTTCGGAGACATCATTGAGACGAATTTTGCATAAAGACCTTGGTATGACGCAATACAAAGTCCAATTGGTTCATGAGTTGAAGCCAATTGACCATCCAATGCGTTTTCGTTTCGCTAAGTGGGCCTGTGATCGAATTAGAGAATATGCCGATTTTGCCAAAAAAATCATCTTTTCAGGTGAAGCTCATTTTGATCTTGGCGGGTATGTAAACAAGCAAAATTGTCGCATTTGGGGCACAGAAAACCCGCACGCATACATCGAAAAGCCGATACACCCAAAACGAGTCACTGTTTGGTGCGGATTTTGGTCCAGGGGCATAATTAGGCCATTTTTCTTCGAAAATGAGCAAGGAGTGGCCGTTACAGTCAATGGCGATCGTTATCGGGCCATGTTGAAAGAATTTATGTTCACAAAAATTGAAGAGAAGATATTGGCAACATTTGGTTTCAACAGGATGGCGCTACGTGCCACACAGCCGAAGCTACACTCGATGTTTTGCGCCCTGTTTTTGAAGATCGCATTATCAGCCGCAGAGCTGATGTCGTTTGGCCACCTCGGAACTGCCATTTGACACCGTTGGACTATTATTTGTGGGGTGACGTAAAAGATAAGTGTTACGCCGACAAGTCAGAGACAATTGACGCTTTAAAGGACAATATTCGTGAAGCCATTGGTGAAATACAGCTGCACACAATCGATAATGTGCTTATTGATATATATATATATATATAAATTGGACCGATCGTGTAGGCTACTGCATGGCCAGCCGAGGCAGCCATTTGAATGAAATTATTTTCCATTATTAACCGAAAGGATTGTACTTTCAAATAAAGAAAGAAATTTGAGAAAATATTTAGTAGTTTTTTTTATAGCATTTAAAAAAAAAGTTATTTGGCGGACCCTTTAAATGTTTGATGACTCGCACTTTAATTGTTGTCGATTGTATATTGGTGGGAAGACGTCTTCTGGAAGTTCGATTCATTGTTAGCTTGTTCTGTAATAAAAAGGGTTCTGGTATTGCGTTGTTTATGTCGTTGTTAGATGGACATTGTACCTATATGCTAATACTGCGTTTCTTGTCGTTCGTGAAAATGCATCGAGTATGGGGATTATTTCCCTAAACCCCTACAAACATCTACAATTAAAAATACAAATTTGTGGCGCAACATGCTCGTTAGTACCCAGGGCCTAGCTTTCGCACACCCAATCCATGTGTGCGTGTGTACTTTTTGCACGATGGCGGGACCTCCTGTTTTATGCCGAATCCGAACGGCTAAGTTGAGATAAGCTTTTCTGGAAAATTGATACTACCCGGATGATTTGTCAGCCATTTGAATGAAATTATTTTCTATTATTAACCGGAAGGATTGTACTTTTAAATAAAAAAAGAAATATGAGAAAACATTCAGTAGTTTTTTTTTATAGCATTTTCAAAAAAAGTTATTTGGCGAACCCTTTAGTTGGTTGAGGTCGGCTTGTAAATGTAGAAGGCGAGGTATTCCTTAGGTGCGTGTGGCTTCATTCTTAAAATCGAAGACTGCAACCCATGTTATTCGTCTACATTTCCTCTACTTATCATAGCCATCATAAACATTTTTTAGACCAGTTGCAAGTGTATCTTGACATTCACAAATAGGCTGGTCCAGATGGTACCTCCCCCATAATTCTGAAGATGTGTTCTTCAACGCTGGTGATACCACTGCGTAAGTTTTTCCATCTGTCCTATCATGACTCTTTCCGAGTCTATGGAAAACTGCATTGTCCAGCCGGTCCCCAAACAAAGACAAATTTCTTCTCTCCTCAACTACTGACCAATTGCGCTTACATCCCTACTTTTTAGGGCCATGGAAACGTTATTAAACCGGCATGAAATGTCTTGAATGACGAAAACTCCTCAATGACCGAGAATATGGTTTTCGTAGCAACAGGTCCACTGGATATTAGATGTCATATCTCACCGAAAATTGGAACCACTCCATTCACCTTGTTGCAGAAATCAAGATTGTTGCACTTGATATTTTAAAGCCATTTGACAGGGTTTGGCATAAACACTTTTGTCGAAAATGCGTGATTTTGGTATTGATGATATTCTTCTTCAATGGAATAGAGACTACCTCCCGAAACGTTTAATTAAAAGTTGTTTTGGACGGTTTTAAGAATGCTACTCACCATATAATTGCTGGTGTTCCCCAAGGGTCTATTTTGTCTCCGACACTTTCTCTTCTTATTAATGACCTCTTGTCTACAACTTCTAATCCAATCCATTCCTTTGCTTTTTCTCTGTGCCTGTGACATCAAGTTGACTTTGACCAATGATGTCAATATCGTAGGCATATATGTTTCGGTGAGGTCATTCATTGCCGAATCTGTTGGTGCAGCGAGAATTCTCCACCGTCATCCTGCATAGAAGACCAAGATTAGGCGGTTTACCAAAATTTTATATAAAAAAATTCTGTCGGTTTCAAAATCGATGCTTAGGTTCCATTTTTCGGACATACTTTCATTTGATTGGTATATGTTACGTACCAAATCATCTCTAGTTGTTTTATAAAGTACGGCAAAAAGGCCTTAATCTCCCGCAATTTTGTTAACATATCGTCATCCTTCACTTAAGTAGGGAGGCCTGTAGTTATCGCTGCCGTCGCCAACACTGAAAGGTTCTTTCTCCCTGGCAGCGGGATGTTCTCCTTAACCGTATAACAGTCAGCAGAAATGATGCTTCCATATTCTCAGCATCGACTTTGACTTTAGTTTGATTTTTTCTTGTTAATCTTGACAGGATTATGTTCGGTCGTTTATCTCAAGGTTTGACTTTTGATACTTTTGTAAATCTTATAATCAACATTTCTGGAGTTACACCTACCTATATTCCTATATATATATATACCTGCTTGGTTGCCTATAATGCTCAAATCCCAAAGGCAGCAGTCGGCTTCACCAGCAGCTTTGCCTTTTATAACTCATTTTTGACTGCTATAATCTATTGGCATTCTTCGTCAATTTAGAGACTTTTCGTTGGTGGGCGGAGCGAGTATGTTATGAATCGAGAGGTTAAGACCACGAGAGGTTAAAAGGACCCAATTGCAACATTTCGATGTTTTAATTTTGCACAATATTCTGAATTTGTTGAGGCGTGCTGGGAAGCTCACACTATAACTTTGGCTGCAACAAGGTAGTGGTCCGAGTTAAAATCTACAAGCATATCATATTTGGTAGTTGCCAACCAGTTTTGTCAATTTCTCTGTCGAAGCGTCAGCGTATATAAAGATTATGTTGGCGAAATAGGTCTTGATGAGGATTCCTGCAATGCGTTTTTTTGATATCTTCGATGAATAACACTGCTTACCAAGGTCTGTCGCTTAAGATAACCAAGCATACGAAGAGTCGCTGTTTTTGCTTACTATGACACAGACCGCAGTCGATGTGACAGTTTATCGACTTTATTTTTCCCGGTCCAATCCATCCTTTTTTCTGGATAGCAGCGATATCTGCTGTGGGCGTTAGGGCGTTTTTTTAAGCAGTCATTCTGAACAGGCTTTTTATTGGGTTGGTATTTTTTTCTGCTGTGGCCAATACTGAGAGTTAACTATTGCCACGTTCTACAACAACTAACAACACCTTGCAGTTGTCAAATTCTGAACAATATTGGTGTAGCGAATAGGGTCAATATTCGTTATACCAATTTTGTTCTAGTTAGCCGACATCTTATAGATGAAAAGGTGGTTTCTAATGGGTATCTTTTAGATTTTTTAAGTCTTCATATATAATACAAAGAAGATACATTATTTTATGGCCCGAACGTGTGTAGTCTTTAGCTCAAATACAGGAAACTTCACGCATCGTATATGATATCCGATAAAACCGGATGCTGTGTAACCCTGTTTCTCATAACAACAATATTTTTAAAATTGGAAGCACACAAAACAAAATATTTATACCGGAAGTACTCATTTCTCTCTAATCAAATATAAATTACCTACACAAACTGGAGTAAGGAAACTCATTCACAAAATGTATCTATTTATGGACAAAAAAAGCGTTCGTATAAATATCTTCAAATGTCTATTGTATCTGTAAGAAAGGCATTGTCCTGACACTGCGGTGGTGGTGGCTAGGTGGTAGCAATTCGATAACATTGGATAATTGAAAGCAATCTTAGAACTCATGGCTTCCAAAAATAAGGCCCCTTTCGTTGTTATTTTTATCCTTATGTGTTCTGGCAGTTTATCATTGTGCGTATTTTTTTTGTATGCTTCCTGCCATAATGGTGATGTCGATAATGATGACACATTTTCTGCCAACAAAGTCTCTTGTTAGTTTTACCCTGCAATCTCTGAACGGATATAGGCTCAGCTCCTCTTGAAGTGCAAAAAAAACGACGATGAAAAAAAAAAAAAGAAAACATAGTCTCGACTCGATTTTATGTAGGTATCACTTAAAGGTAACTCGATTTTATGCTTCGCAGGGTTCCAATTCAAAAGGAAATTCCCATTAGGATGACAACAGCGACGATTACGATGAGCACACACACACCCACACAAACACAATGATAACGACGAACGAATTTCACATCATTCGTTCATTTGGATTTTTCGCTACATAAAACTCAAAGGAACGAAAAGAAAGAGAAAGCAGATGAACGAAAAAAAAAATGAAACGGTAGAGTGGTGATGGGGGTTTGGGTTACCCACTAGAAACCCCTAAAGAGACAACATTGACTACCCTACCTTAGCTTGAAAGAAATGTAACTCAAAGAAAATGGCAAAAAGTCGATTGGTATCGATGGTGGCAACGGTGTAGGTGTAGGTATCACTGAAGGTGATAAGCATTGGGTGACAGAAGTCTATGATATCCACCCTTCCAATCACGGTGTTTGTGTGCAAATAAACTTACCTACATCAACTAGGAAATCGTCTCAACTTATCTATTCTCATTGTGTTTCCGTTTTTCCTCGTCTCACCGCAGATGTTCTCGTTTACTCTTACTAAGATTTTTTTCCATTTTGCTTGTTTTTCGTGCGATATCCTTGCCAATGTGCACCTTGTATCCGTACAGTTCGGAAATTTGAATTGGAATAATTTAGACATAGAATTGGAGAAGGAATGTTTTTAATCCCGCTCCATGGGAAATTGGGAACTTTTTTTTTTATTGTGGTGAAAAACGAGTTTTTATTTGTGTCTTTGATTTTTTTTTACCTTTTTACTTTGGTAAAGCAAATCCCAGCATAAAGTGTAGGATTCAATGGATGGATAAATAGAAACCACATAGACACCTAGGGGTTGATTTTTATCCTTCCATTACCTTAATTTTTTTTGTCTGTATTTCATTTTTTGGACGATGTATTTTCGTGTGCTTTGATTAATTTAATAAAAAAACGGAATACAAAAAATACACGGAAATAGAATGTGTGTGTTTTAAACAAGAAAGGAAAAGGACACAGGGGGGATGTTATATTGGGTGAAATAATTCACAGTTGTTCATGGATCAATTCGTTGACATTCAACAGGAATTTCAAAATGAGTAATAAATGTATGTAGGTGCTGTATGAAGGACGTAATTCTGCTATGTTATAGCAAATCAGAACGTTAGGATCTTAAACAACAAATTTGTTTCGAAATTAGTTTATTACCAGTTCAAACACGACGAAATGCTGTAATTATTGTGGTCATTTCCGAAAGCTAACATGTTTAGTCTCACAAATGGGGTCTTTTGTGAGACTAAGACCCGGTTTTTCAGAGCGAGATTATTCTTGTTTAAACTCGAGTTAACTCGAGAAAGTAGTTTTTCAATCCAGAGTTGACTTCGAGTTAACACAGAAAGTTTGGTGAGTTAACCCAGGGATTAATGATCAAATATTTTTGACAGATGATAACATAGCAAGCGAACAATTTTTTCTAATTTTATTTATATGGACATTTTATCAAATTTTTAGAAACGTTTTGACTGCAAAATCGTTAATTACCAAATTAATTTTCCACTGAAAAACTGCTTCAGGAGTTACCTCTAGATTAAAATTATTTCAGGGTGAGTTGACTCTAGGTTAACTCAGAGTTATAGTTATATAAAACTAAAATGACAACAATATAAAAAAATCTCTTGTTAGATTGACTGGCGCGGAACATCCAGAAGATAGATCTGACCATCGAGGTTGGGGGTTTTGCTTTGAATTAATTAGCTAATCACGGAAATACCTATTGGTACGAAGCAACCAGAAGCTTTGGAAAGACATGATTTTACTGCTGATGAACGCTTATCAAAGAAGAAGTTTCCCGGATGGAGTTTTCTTCTGTCAGAAAGAACTGGTCAAGAGCAGAGATGGTGAGTGATACTTTCCTCCTCTTCTTCGCCTAAGCAGCTTCTACAGAAGGCATTGCTAAATATGCCTTTTCTTTTTGCGTGTATGTTTATAGGACATCGTAAGGACACTGATTATGGTGCTGATGTTTGATCTGTTAAGCATTGTAGGTTTATGCCGTTTATCCATCCGCTGTTTGCTTTCTTGATCGCGTCCAGTTTGATCTGTAATTTACATGTAGCGACATAGCTAAAATGTCTACTATCGGTTCCTTTTCAGCAAGGCTTCTTTAATTGACATTGTTTTAGCAAGGAAAACGCAACAAATTATCTCGGGGAAAATACCTCCACCCACTTCAGAAAGAGATATGTGGTGGCTTACCCCATTTCTTTCCGATTGCCTTTTACAAAAGTAAAATGTTATGGTGGCTTTCTCAATGCGTTCTTGGATGTTAGCTTTCCAGTTCAGTTTCTTATCCAAAACCAAACCCAGGTATTTGGCTGATTCTGCGAACTTGAGACTGACGCCATTATGTTGCGGGACTTTCTATTTCCTGTTGGTACAGAGAGACTATTTTGTAATAGTCCTTTAAAGGTATTTCCCTGATACAATCATAATGCCAAATCTGCCAAAAATTGTAGCACGATGTAACATTTTTCAGATTTGAACTTGACACGTTCTTAGATAGGCAAAATATTTGATCAAGTTTTGTTTATGTGATTCAACAGATCCTATTGAATTTAAGGCGATTGTATTTTGTTGTGTGCATTTGTGAACGATTATAAAGTTTCACTGCTAGCATTACAAGAAATTTCTTATAGCGAACAATTATTAGCTCAACATTTAAGTCCTACAAATTGGTAACAAACAGGACTAATAGACTCATATCTTGATTATGATTGATTATTGTAGCTGACGACTTCGCCCGAGTACAATTTTAATGATGAAACATTTGAGATATAGATATATAGATACCTCGAATGCTTCACGAATGCTCAGCCTATGTAAGTGATAGAGCAATTGAATACACTATAGAATTTCAAGGAACATGCAGATAATAACAGTGAAAACCACATCGAAATCCGTTAAGCAGTTCTCGAAATTCACGCATCCATACACGTTTTGGGGACTTTATTTTATAGTATCTATGTATGTTCAAAACTATTTAACTAAATTATTTTTCTGCTGTAGAACCACATTGCCGATTTGAATCATTCAATTCGGTGCGGTGTTGGCATTCCGACATTAAAAAGAGCAGTACCTAGCAAATTTAAACAATATTTTAAAACACACCAAACTAAAAACGGAGTTTTCTAAAAATACGTTCACACCGACCAACCACGAAATTGCGTTTGACGTTTCATAAACAAAATAAAAGGGCACCCTGATTCTGCAGCTTTGTCCATACATTTAATATATATACTCTATACCATGGCAGGTAGGTAGGTAGAGGTGGCGGTTCAGCATGAACCCAAGTAGCACTTGTGGTGGATGTGATAGGCGGTCTCTAAATCCAGCCTGTGATGTTTAGAAAACGGATAAGATTTTGTATCCTTTTACCCGAGATATCGCTATAGTTAATTCCGGACATTTGCAGATGAAATAGGAGAGGTTTTCGCTCTTATTTGTGTTCCCGAAACTACGTCATTGGATGTTGAATGGGATCGCTAGTTTAGCCGAATGGTCTCTAATTGTTCAGTGCCCCGTGACTATCGCCGTAATTCTTGCGATATCTGGGTTCTATTTAGTCGGTCCTTTGGTCTGTTCTTGTAGGAAGCCATATCTTCCTTGATATGAGGCAATTTGTTAATTTCTCTATTTGGAGTTG
Source organism: Rhingia campestris (assembly GCA_932526625.1). Classification (NCBI taxonomy): domain Eukaryota; kingdom Metazoa; phylum Arthropoda; class Insecta; order Diptera; family Syrphidae; genus Rhingia; species Rhingia campestris. The sequence goes on from OW052183.1 coordinate 149,004,354, forward strand.
GCCTTCTTCAGGAAGTATGAGTGGATTTGTCCCTTAACCGCACCTAGCGGGATATGGACCCTTGCCGCAAGTGAGCCGTGTAGAGCTGATCCTTGCCTGACCAGCTCGTCCGCACGCTCGTTTCCTTCAATGTCACTGTGCCCTGGAACCCAGAAAAGTGTGACCCACTTCGGAACGAACTTGCTTATCTGAGCGAACAAGATGAGCAAGTTCGTTCCGGCAATCCAGTATCAGCTTGGAGGATATGGTAGCCGAGTTGATGCCCTTAATGGCCGCTTGAGGATGAGGATAGCAATATTTTGCTTTTTCGTAGTGTCACTCCCCAGTAGCGTGGATGCCTCTCGGATAGCCAGTAGTTCCGTCTGGAAAACTGTGGCAAAATCCGGTGGCTGTATAATATGTACTAATATTTTCGGTGATTCCGGGTAGACTACGGACCCCACAATACAGTTCATCTTGGATCCGTCGGTGTAGACGACCGTGTCGAAATCTCTTACTATTTCGTTCCTCTTTCACTGAGCTCTGGTAGGAAAGCCTACGTGGAAGCCTTTCTTGTAGCCTAGTGTAGGTGTGATGTAAATGAAATACCCTACAGGCCTATACCATAGGGGTATATTAGTTCTTATACATAGTATGTAACACAGATTGACTCAGAATCGCTAGTTGAGTCGATTTAGCCATGTCTGTCCGGGTCTTCATTTTTGAGCCGGAACGATAAAATTTGGTACACGTGCTGCTCCCAGGTGAAGAAGTGTAAAAAATTGCTCTCTTTTCAGAAAAACGAAGTTTTTAGTCAAACCGTAAAGAGCTTTGAAAAGTTTCTTAATAAAGATATATAGACAATCTAAATACCTATTGTTCGCCTATATAAAGTTTTTGCTACGCTCACTTTTTGGGCTCGTTTTCGATAAAATTTTAAAATAATTAAAAAAAAAACGTTTGGTAAAAATACTTTGACAATACACAAACTTTTCGTCATTACGCCATTTAACCCACGCCCACTTTTTGGGGGCGTTTTCTTATTAAACGATTTGTATACCATATGCCATAGCTTATTATATAGGTCATAGGGGTATATTTTTTCAGTTGGGAAATGTTGAGCTAGGATGATGAAATTTTCTACATAAGCTCTTTGTTCATGGATTATGTGCAGAAATAAATACTTTTAAATCCGCCATCGGCCAAGCCCACTTTCAAAATAAAACGTCGACTTTGGTCAAATACAAGAAATTTTTATAAAGTTTATAATCAATATATTCTGACAATCCCATTTGCTATATTTAACACAAATAAAGTGTCTTAAACCCATTTTTAGGAAATTTTGAAATTAAAGATGGAATAGGATAGGAAATTCAACGATTTGCACAGCGGATTGTAGCCTACGTGTTTTAAATCAGACTTAACAATGTTAATTAAAATTTTCTTTAAATTCCAGGTATTACTCACCCAAGTGAGTAAAGTTTCGAACTTATTCGATGGTGAATTTGAACTAAACTTAATCGTTTTGGATAAGCAGCTTGATCAGGCTCAGCCGTGTGATGGTAAGTGCGAAAAACTACCACGCAAAAGGTCTGAGCTCTGAAATGTCTTTTTACTGGCCCTCTACTCGCAATGATTAGACAAATCATCATAGTAGTATCCATTGTCATTAATAGAATATCTTTACTTAGTTATTCGGATTCTGGTTAAAGAGAAGGTCGCGCGATTATGCAAGAAGTACACATGAAGCAAGGCCCTGGATCGTTAGTATCCAGCCTGTTGCGTTAATACTTTTTTTTATTTCGGATAAAAATCTTGTTCCTAGCGATCTTGGTGATTTGAAAATACCATATTGCCTTTAATAGTTTGGAGAATCCTCTTTGGTAAATAATAGCTCTTGAAAAATTGTCTAACTGAGCAAGAACGGTCTGCAAATGTTTAGAAAATTGTCTCAGAATTCTATTACATTTTTAATTCCCAATATTTTTTTACTATATTTTGTTTTATGTTTATGTAAGTGCTATGATTTATGTCGTCAGTTCAGTCCAGTACTTGATCGAATCTAACTAAATATAACTAATGATTTACTTCTTTATCCTAGACTTTCTCACTCATCCTATGATTAATCTATTTACTCACAAATACATTTCGTTGAATCTATTTTCAGGTAAATTTCCATAGCAACAAAATCGCCCATCTAAGGCTGGTTCGTAAGTATGCTCTTAGACTTACCGATCTCAAATATGTAATTATTTCAACTAATTTGAACCTCATTAAGTCCTTATGACGACGTAAATAAAACATTTTAACGCCGGTTGATTCCGGCAATCTCCCCACTTAAATATTTAATTTTCTTCAAATGAGCGTCTGTTTATGAACCCGATTACCTTTAGCCTTAAAAGGCATGTCGATTAGAGTGCAATATTCCTGTCGCTGACGCAATTTACTTGTCCATATAAAACCATTATCGCAATTATCCAATTATTTGAAGGAAACTGTTTTCTTGGACTTCTCATGTTAATAATATAAGTGGACGTAAATAACTGGGTCCCAATAGCAGGCTTAAGATACCATTTGCCTTTCTAAATATTCTATTTCATCATTAATTTCAACCCACACCATAGTATTTCCCATTCAGATAAAGTTTGAAAATTTAAACCATCCCCCTGAAACGTGCCATAACTTCCAACACCTTTCCTCGTCTTCCCAAAAGTGGCTAAATAAACCGACATAAGAAACACCCCGTCCCCCCTCAACCCCAACCGGAATATACACACAAATTGAAAAATCCTACCTGAAAACTAAAAACTTCATTGTTCTGACCTGTTTTCTTCACCAAAAGTTTTTAAAACGCTGTTCTTTTTTGTTTTGTTTTCTGTTTGCTGGTTTTTTTGTTTTTGCACCTTTTACATGGTCTTTCCGCTTGCAGTGCGATCTCTCTCGTTTTTTTGTCTTTATGCACTTCTTCAATATTTAATATTCAAACTCAAAGCCAACACCTAACGAACAGTACCAATTGCAACTTGGACTTCATAAAAAATGAATAAAGGAGTAAACATAGTGATGCTGCTAGAAGAAAAACGGGAAACTTTATCAAAACCCTGCTCTACAATGTTTGCTATACCTAAGTCTCGGTATATAGACGAGCGGGAATACGAACGGGTAGTTGTATGGAACTTTTCCGTTTCAGAGTTGAGAAAACTTCAAACTGTTGTTTCTCCCTCAGCAGTGTGTACTTCTACTGCACAAGTTTGTTTTAGCTGTGGAAACATTAGGGTCTATGAAGGGAGGGGGTGTGTGTGTGTGCGCAAAAAACTGCCCTTAAGAGATTGCCGGTGACAAGATATGTAGGAGGTCTACCTACCCCGAACACATGAAACAGTTTAGGTTTTTTTTTGTCTTTTACGTGCGTTAAAATGTCTGTGGAATTGTGCAGTACTTGCAAGTATCTCAGTATTTACCATTGTACAACCCGTCAATTATTTTTCCATGAATTGTTAATGTCAGAAAAGTAGTTGGGTATACCTATGGCAGAGGTACAATGGAAAGTTTTCTTTTCCACCATGCAAAGTAGTTCATAGTGTAATTGGATAGGTTGTGTAAAAAAACGTGTAACACATCATAAAAACTCCAGCGGTTTAGCAAAGCGATTTTGAAAGTTTTTGTCATCTCTGAAGGTGTGTCGAATAATAGAAAAATAAATAACAAAGTGTCATGTTTTAATTAGAATTTGCATGTCACAGACATGTTTTATTTAAAAGTACCTTCAGAATATATCGGGTTTTTCAGAAGGGAGATAACACAACCTTAAACTCTTTTATAATTTGTCGAAACATCAGACAGGGATTACATTTTGAATCATGGTGAAGTTCAAAACAGGAAACATTTGGAAATTATTAACACGTGATTTTTTAAGAGTGAGTGAGTGATGGACAACATTTACATGAAGTTGTTTTTAAAACGTAAATGGCATAGGCCTATTTTTCGATTACAATAAAATTTGGAATATATGATGCAAATTTGAGTGTTTTATTCTATTTAAAAAAAATACGCTTTTAAAATACCCGTTAGAAGAATTATTTTTAGGAAATTATAAGTAATTACTACTACCAATATTATGAGTCGGTGATCGTAACTTTAAGTGAAGTGGTAATGTTTTCGCCTGTTGAATGGAAGGTTGCCCGTCCATTCTCTTCCGAAATCGATGAATCTTTTATTCAAAGAAATAAAAGTAAAAGTTTTGAAAGATCTGCGAATATATCGAACACAAAACACAGTGACTCTCAGTAGTTAGTTCGGACACCACCCATCACCCATGTAGTAAGTCACCACTACATCCAAACTTTTCCCTTTAAGTCAATTACTCTCTTTCTTCCCCTTCTCTGACGCTCATACTGTCGTAAAACATTCAAAGGTTATTATTATTAATAACCCCTTGAGTGAGCGCAAATTTTAAAAAAAAGTTCGCTTACTACAATTTTCGTTCGTAATACTCGTACTCCATATGTTATAGTCGATAAATTCGAGTCGAAATAATTACTATTCAATGTTCCTACGCATACAAAATAAAACACCGGTCAAAGTAGCGATAGGTCCTGATAGGTCCAAGTTACAAATGAGCCACACCATTTGCTGAAATTGAAACTCTCTGCGGATATATTGTTACGGATTCTGCATAACGATCTTCAGACTTGGGTTAATCTTTTACTTTTACAATATTAGGATCAACCTATGAACCAATGATTCTTGATTATTTGATGCTCTGAAACTTCTTTGTCTGGGCTGTTGAAACATTTTAAGAAAACCCTGAATTTCATCAAGAAATCATATTTAGCGATGAATTTTTTTTGATTCAATAACTTTATCAATAAGCAAAATATGTATAAAAAAAACAGCAACTTTCCCAAAAATGTGCTTTATAGGAGTCTCCATTGGATCTACAAAAATTTACCGTGTGGATTTCAAGTCGAAGGTCTGATTGGATTAATTCTATTCGTCTAAGAAATAGTTAGCCTTTTTTAATTGATTTAGTTTCGGTGTCACCTGAAATGTTGAAAGACAGTTTTTGGACGGACTTGAAATTGGCGATATGTGGTTACAACTAGTTGGTGTCATATTTATAAATCAACTTATTAATTAATTTAAACGAAAAAAATAATAAAGAATTCGTTGCTTAGTAATAATATAAAAATAACGATATATAGATAAATTGTCATGATAAAATGAATTTATGCTTATATTGATATAAATATATTTCTTGAAGTAAAAATCAAGAATAATAATAAATCAAAGAATGTGATTACTTATGGGAATCATATTTTTAAAAAGCAATAGAAATATAGAATTAGCATCAGAATAAGTTGGAAAAAGTCTACTTTCGAATGGAGCTTTTAATCAAACCTTATTTTCAGAACCTTGCTTAAATATCCCTGAACATAAACTATCACCAGGCCATGCAAATGAAATTAAAGAAAAATATATCCATCTCTTGAAAGTGAAAATGGAAATAGGTTTCATTGAACTAACAAAATTCATTAGTCAAAATTTTACTGTAAGGGAACTGTCAAATGTTAACAAAATTATGAGAGATCAGCTTCAACAAAGCATGTGCATGTAATGGGTGATCCATTTCGAGGTTCCCTACTTTTTTAAAGAAAACACAGAAAATTCAAATTTAATGGAGAATGTTTATTATCATTTGAAAGAACATTCTTTGACATTTATTTTTTGAAGATTATGTCTATCAAATGTTGGCCGTTGCTACGTCGCAGATGGTCCATCCGTTGAGTCCAATTTTCGATCACTCGTTCGAGCATTTCGACTGGTAACTGGCGAATGACACGCGTGATGTTTTCCTCCAAGGCCTGAATTGAAGCGGGTTTGTCGGCATAAGCTTTTGACTTTACATATCCCCACAGGAAAAAGTCTAACGGTGTAATATCACATAAATAGTCGGTTATCATGGCACGATAACGGTCGCCATTGACGGTTACGTTGCTGCGAACGGCGCCGAATCGACTCTCTACGGTCTTCGTGTACACTCTCAGCTACGGCCGCTATATTTTCTTCACAGCGTGCTGGACGTGGTCTATTCGGTCGAATTCCAATAATGAATGCTGGGTCTCAAAATGGGTGATGGTGTTGCGAATAGTACGCTCAGTAGGCCGATTATGTTGACCATAAGTTGAGCGAAGTGCACGAAACACATTCCTCACAGAACGTGAATTTTCATAATAAAGTTGAACGATTTGTAAACGTTGTTCACGCGTAAGTCTTTCCATTATGAAATGCCAAAAAATACTAAACAAAAATAACATGACAGCATGACACGACTCACACGTGATCTGTCAAAAAAGGCTATTGAAAAAAGTATCTCTACTTGGATCACCCGTTAATAGCAAAACTTCGCTTCGTAAACATGCCTCTATAATGTGAAAATGTCCATTTATAAGTGCATAGGCCAACTGGTTAGTTGGGGTCAGATACCCTTAACGAAGCGGAAGCCTATTGGGTATGTAAACAGCATAGGTAAAATTGCCTAAAATGTTGACAATGAAATAGCAGAAAAATGTTAAATATCGCTAATTAGCAATATGTCATCGCACAATCTCTGACATTAAAGCTTAAGCCGAAGAACATTAACTCTGTCACCTAAGCTCTGACAAAATTAACTCTATACAATTCATTTTCCCTAAAAGGAAAGTCACGACTTCCCTAAACAAAACGCTAGAAGTTCATCTCACACAGTCACACCTACTATAAATTTATGTTTCGTAGTAAAGCTCAATTATAGAAAAGTAATCACCTCTCTCTGCATCCATCTCATCCCGAATAATTGTTTCATTCACACCACCTGAACAGGGGAACCTCCACCTACACTTTTCAACTGAAAGGTTGCACCACTGTAATTACAATTCACCTGTTGCCACAAAATTCCTTGTTACCACGATTTTCTCCTGTGAGTGAAAATTATCATTATAGTAATACAAAGTGCAAGGATATTCAACATCCTTACTGTCATTAAGCCTCCGTCGTAACGCCAGTCCCAACAAAAGTAATTACTACTCCGCTAGCTATTGCTACCCCATCTAAATGATGTACGTTCATATGTATGGGTAGGTACTTTCGTTTTCTTATATTTCGTTTTGCAACAAATAACTGTAAAATGGTTTCTTGTTCATTGTTCGGTTAGTACCGTCTAACGAAGGTTATTGTCTCCAGCACAATCGGAAGAGGCTATGATTATGCAGTGTACATTTTCAAGTGGAAAAATTATTATTGTATGTGTGTTTTTTTTAGAAACCCTCACAGCATACATGTACAAAGATTAGAATGTTAAGGACGAAAACAAACGAAAAATGACACGTAACCAAAATGACGACAAGCGACATTTGCCCCAAAAACTGGGGTTTGGGGAACATAACATTTTTGATATTCAAAAAAGCAACCAGATTTTGTATATGTGTGTACGCTGTTTTTGCGACCATAAGAGCTACAGCCGGGTTGGGAAGCAGGATATATCACAAGACATGTTCCTTTTGAAAATATTTTACACAGAGTGTGTTCTGTGTTTTTTCATTTATTCCTTTTTTAAATTTTGCATCAATTTAGACCGAATGTGCGAGTGGATGATAATCGCTGGATATGCAAAAATGCAGAGAAACACAACTCAGGGAGGAGAAGAGCGTGATCCTTTCATTTGATACATAGAAACATGTATTTCTGCCATAATTCTTCAAGACACGACAATTTACAGTCTGCTGCTGGTGGTGTTGCTGCTGCAGCCACATCCTTCTTGACTTGGTATGGTAAATATGCAAAGTTACAGTGTGGCTTAACAGTTTTCGGACGGAAATTGAAATTTAATTTGTTATTTTGTAAACAAAAAAATATTAATAACGAAAAGTGAATAGAGGTTCACAATGGTAATTGAATTACTACAATAGTGGCCCATTTCGTGCACCGAATTAATGATTTACATTTCATTTACTTGTTAAACGATTTCACAACCCGTCAAGAATATCTTCCTTAGAGAGTAATTTTTTGATCCCGGACAAATTTCTTCGGGTTTCAAACGCCCTCCTAATCGTTCGAACCTGACGGCTTGTATTCGAAGACTGTCTTGACTATCTTGGTTGGAAAATTAATGATCAGTCGACGTGGTTTTACCTTTTGGATTACATCCCCATTTTGTTAAACCTCAAAAAGTCCGCAGTTGTATATTCTCCTGCATTCGCCTTCTTCGCAAAAAGGATTAAACGTTTAAAGGATTTGTTTATGCTTATTGTGCGTCACTCCGCACCTTTGAGTACTACTACTTGTAGGATTATGAATAGGTAGAGCCAGCATTTGTTTAGCTAAAACGAAGTAGCATAGATTTTCCAGAATTAATCTCTTTGTTATCTGCACTAAGGTGTCCTTCGTTGGGTTGTTGCTGACTTTTGACTAATTTGAAAGATCGACTTTCATGCAGATATAGTCTCCATAGCTCGTTAGCGCAAACGGGAATGAATATTTTTCACTCAAAACGGCCAAGGATTTCCTTATTAAGCGCAGTGGAACAATAATGGGATGATCAGGGTCTATATAGGATATCCTTAGTAGTTCGATTGAGGGCTGTACTACTAAATTGTCTTCCTATCCCGAAGAAATAGCGGTTGGTAAGAGTAATGGTACTTCGCTTTATTTCTGACGAGATGTCAGAGTTAATAGCGGAGCTGAGTTAGACAAAGTATCGTACTACTTTAAAATTATATCTGTTAATGATGACATTCTGTCCAATTCGTCGATGTTATGTGGCCTTTCGTGTCCTTCACTTTATAAACCACTTTTACCGCATCCTTCTCTCTACTAGCAAATTTGACATCACGTTGAGTCCGACCAATTATGTCAATATCGTGGGCATAATTGCACTGATTTATGGAAGATTATGCCTCTGATAGTGGCTGGGGAGTTTTGCACAATCTTTTCAAGACTGAGATTAAAGAAGTCACATGACAGTGCATCGCCTTTCTTAAATCCTTTTTTGGTATGAAATGTTTTGGTGAGGTTGATTCCGACCCTGGTTGAACAGCGAGAATTCTCATCGTCATCCTCCACAGACGGATGAGGAAAGTATACCGAAAATAGAGATGTCTCTGTATAGTTCGTCTCTATTAATGTATATGCGGCATTGAAATTTATGAATAGGTGATGGGCATTGATTTGGATTTCTTGGTTTATTTTTTTTTAGTTATTTAAAGAGTATCGATTTTTGCGACTTATTGTTTGGTAGTTTTAACTGTCGTCGCCAATATTGAATGGTTTCTTCTGCCTGATTTTTCTTCATCTCCCTTTAACAACCTTCAGAAGTATTTCTTCCATATTCTCAGCATCCACTATGTTTCAACTTTGATATTTTATCACGACAGGATTCTGATCTCGCCTTATGTCTTTGGATTTATTAAAACTTGCGAACATCTTTTCTGGAGTGGCACCTCTCTATAGGCCTCGTTTTAGCTGCAAACATCTGTCGGCATTCTAGCTGGTGGGTGCGAGAAACTTAGCACATCAACTGCGATTGATCTAATGTACTGTCGCCCTAATTCTTCGATAGTAGATGGTGGTATGGTGTGGTGGTAATCGAGATGTTAAGTGTTAGGCCGCGGTTACGACCAATGCTAGTAAGCGTTGGCGCTAGTTCGCGTTAGTGCGCTAGTAAATCTTATGTATGTATAATCAATAACGTGGTCGCAGATGACTCTTTTTGCGTTCGCGTTAGTCCAACCTTGTAATTTATTTTGATTTTCAAGTTTAATAGCTTGAACTAGCGTGAACAATGCTCCACGATTTTTTTACTAGCGCGGACTAGCTCAGACTAGCGTGAACTAGCGCATTCGCTACTAGCGTTGGCCGTAACCGCGCCCTTACGCGTTATGCAAAGATCTTGGCGGTCTCTTGCGATTACATTCATTCATATTATTTCGCATTTTTTATGGCACAGTGGATATCCGTATTATTGCCTTTGCAAGGTATTGGTGCGAGTCAATTTTAGCCCCGCGGAATGTTTGTACAAGGTGGCGCAAAAGTTGTCACCCGTCGCAAAAGCTGTCACCCGATGTTTTTTGGTTGCAAATATTTGAATTCTTCCGCAAAAAAAGTAGAAAAATTTATTCCACGATTCATGTCCTATGCGTCACCTATAATAATTGTTTCGATTTTTTTGCAAAACACTTAAAAAAATGACGGCCAAGAATCATTGGGTGACAACTTTTGCGACGGGTGACAACTTTTGCGCCACCTTGTACATCCAAATTATTGGAGCGTACTTCTTGTCTTTCGCTATGTGATCAATTTGATTGACCACCATGTCCCCTTATGCACATCGAGGATAAGAAACCATGTGCTCGTTTTAGTGGCATTTCCCTTGCCAGCGAAATCAATTAATCTCAGTCCGTAGCCAGACATAGGCTGCTAAAGATGTCCTCTTACCTTTTCATTAAAATCTCCCACCACTTTAGATCTGCAGTCGCTCATAAATTTTGTCCAGGACTTCGTAGAAACAATCTTTCTCAATATTATCTGTTTCCTCCGTCGAGAGCATATAAGGCTAATGTTGTCGCATTTGACCTTAATGCGAATTATTATAATACGTTCTTCAAAGTATTTATAAGACTTCTTGCACTGATAACAAATACATATATTTTCTGCACTTTTTCTGTTATCTATTAGATGGAACTTGGAAAATGTCTCAGTTTTTCTTTATTTGTTTAGCCAGCCCATCCTATCGTATTTCCTAGTTGGTCTTTGTAGCAACTTTAGTTTTTGGTAGTTGTTCTGCTCTCGTTGTCTCTGGTTGCCGTTGTCCTTTTTTCGCTTAGCATGGTCTTCAACAATAAAATCAGTCCTTTCCGAGGTTTTTGCTTCCTTCGGTACCGAAAGCACAACCTCGAACCCAATAGTCCGTTACAGTGTTGCTGTTTTTCGCCTTGTTATCAACTGCAAAAAGATCCTGACTATTATGCAAATCTCGCTCGATCAAGTTTCTCGTTTGTGCAACCACATTTATCACATCTTTCACCCGCAAAGAATTGTTTTACTTTTGTATATTCTCTAAAAAATACTTCAATCAAGGATCATGGCCAGAAAGCGATGCCAGTGGCTGTGCAGTCGGCGTCAGTTGTGGTAATTTTAACTTTCCACTCGTACAACATAATCATGGCGGTTCGAGTCGAAACCTAATAGCATAGCAATGAGTTTGTTCCAAAGTCTTTAACACATGCGTCGTAATCTACTGCTAGGTCGTATCTGAACGTCATCCGTCCATTTCGAACTATCACGTTTGGCAGTCTGTGTTGATGCCATTCAAATTTTCTTTGCACGTTAGCTTCAACTGAACAGGTCGAACTCGATTATATCCATTCTTCCGGAGTCATAAAGGATCATGTTAGCTAAAGTCTTGTCCGATTTGCCAATCGCTGTGTACGCTCTTCTTCAGTCTCAGTGCTTCGACGAATATGTATGTGTCTTGCATTTCACTTACACCAACCGATATTTCGACGTCTCACTGGTGCCATTATTTTCAAACTGAGAAAAATATTGTCAAACTGAAAACTTGAGACAACAGAACTTTCAAAACAGAATGTCACTTGTTTTTCATTGCGGTTTTTAAACAAAAATACCAAAAAAAAATACCGGTACCTCAAAACATACTTTATCTACGAGAACTTAAAACATTTTCTTAAGATTTAAATTAAAATTACAAAATTTAATATTAAACCAACCACAACTATTCTCAACTAGCACAATATAATCAATCTGAAATAAAATGTCCTCCTCACTTTTCAACTCAACTGTATGGAAAATTTATCAATTGCTGTTTTTTTGGAATCTAGCATCAGATGAAGTGTAGAAGCACGTAGATACTGGATAAATATTCTCCATTTTCCCAAAGAAGAATGGAACATAGACAACAACACAGAAAAATGTCCGTCATTCTTTATTTTCCTTCCTTTTTTTAATTTTTTTTTCATTCGTCCTCTTGTATAGTTTTCGCAAGTCAGGACATCTTCTTTATCGAGTCGCTCACTTTCAAATAGAGGTGCCTACGTGTATGTGTATCTAAACAGTGTTGATTTTCTGCTGCTTTCCTCTCCGTCGAAGAATTGGTACCCATAAGACAAAATGTTAAAAGCAAAAAATAAAAAAAAAAACTGCTTCCACTTCAATTTAGAAAAATCCTTGCAATTGCAGAAACAGCTGCAGTGCACGCAATAAATCATTCATCGTCGGGGTTGAATGGTTATATACCATTCGTCGTCATTTCATTTCGTCCTTTAGTAAAAGCGTCGTCTCAGTTTGCTACAATCCTGCTGCATCTCTTCTACGACCGGCCGGTTGATGTCTTGTGCCATTCTTAGCTGGTAGTTTGTTTGATTGTTTCCCATTAATATTCTCGCACACAAACAAGTGTGCACAACGCTTTAGATTGCAACTAACGGTAGAAAAAAAAATTTCATATTCATGTGAATATCCGTGTGGCTCCAAATGGCATATTTAAATGTAAAAAGTAGAACTAGAAAGAAAACGATATGCTTGCCGGAGAGGAGGCACATCCGACAGATATAACAGGAGAAAATTGAAATCTATGCATCCTGGTGGACCATTTTGCATATGTAGGAGTTAAGTTCAACTAGCGAGCGAAATAATAAAAAAAAAACAGGCCGAACGACCTTCGGTAGCATCTTCGTCATCATATTGCACCTCATCATGGTTTGTGATTTATCTCTGCTGACATTATTCCCGGTATGGTAAAAGATAGATGATGAGGGAAGGTGCGGGAAAAAATTGCAGAAATGAAAATGAAAAATAAAGTGTATACCGTGCTTTTATGGAGATGAAGTACTTTTTCTAGATTCCAGATCACTTTCACTGCTACTCCTCGATAGGGTATATCATGCATACCTGCTGCAGCAATATGTGCAATGATATTCAGGGATGAAATTTCCTTCGATGTCCTGTGTACATACTATAGAAAAACATGTCATACCAATATTTATTACATGAGGGTTTTGGGGAGAAAACGGAAACAGTTTTTTTTTATCGAAGTTATCGAATCGCATTTAATGATGAAAATAAGTTTTCGAAAATTATCAGTATATGCATTTCAACGAAATAAAGTTTATTACGCAGTCAATTGGTTGATTAATGAAGTTATATAAAACCAAACTTTTTCATAACTAGATGTATATTTTACCTTACTTACCTTAAGAATTAGTCGGGTTCCTTTAATAGAGATGGTGGCGGATGAGCCGGAAGGCAGCACCTAATCCCAGTGTGAATACTGATGACCCCATATCCCAGGTGGATATAATAAATTGTAATTGGCTCTACAGGTTGTAGGTTGTACTTTGGGTTAACAACCCACTCACGGAAAAGAAACAACGCTATGAAGTTAGCAAGAGGCTCTCAAAGACTGACTTTATTGCTGACGACAGTTGTAAACAAAAAAAGTACAACGTCATTTGTATCTGTACTTTGAGTGTTAAAATATTTCATATCAAAAGTCTAGCCAAACAACTAGCAGAAGCCCTAAATTGCTGCAAAAAAAAACATTACTGCCAACCAGGATATATGATAGGAAACGCATGGTGGATAGAGGATGAGCAATAGTGGCTTTTCAGATGCAGATCGTTCGAAGATATTAGCGATCGCATTGTACCAATACACATCATGGTCAAGTTTGCCACCATAAGTCTTATATGCGAAGAACTGTTTCTACGAGCTTCGAGGCAAAATTTATTAGCAACTACCGAAGTACTATGTGAAAATCGATCTGGAAGAATTTAACGTAAACGGAGGAAGACAAGCCATCTTTAGTACAAAATAAATTCAAATTTATTGGGAAACAGACTCGTTAGTATCCAGGTTCTAGCTTTTCCTTACTAGCATTCATTCACAACCTAATGTTTTATGTCGAATACGAACGCTTGAGCTGAAATAAGCCTTTTTTGGCAATTGATAATAATTGGATAATTTGTCCGTTAATCGTGGTGCTACGGCTGAGAATAGAACCCAGAGTTTCTGCACGACAGTTCATCGCACTAATCATCGCATGAGCCCACGACACCACGTCTAGAATCAGGCTAACTGACTTCGCTGTGATTACATTCCAATAGACAAGAGGCACGTATCCAGTATTTCGGATGACCGAACATTTCGAAGGGCTCACATAGACTCGGATCACTACCTCGTTGTAGTCAATGTCGATGATATCACCAAGATATAAGATCTACCGCAACTTATGTGCTAGGTTTTTCGCTCCCATCAGCCAAGAAACCCCTGTTTTGATGAAGACTACCGATAGATGCTAGGATCCAAAAGTGAGCCCTACAAGGCAAAGCTGCAGGTGAAGACGGGACCTTCCATTAAACTTCATAGGCATAGAAGAAGGAAACATTTTCAGTCTCCGATCCGCTATTAAAAAAGGGAATCAATTAATTAAGTAAGTTTGTAGACCGAATATTTGGACCATCATCTAAATGCACGGAATATATTTCTCGGAGAACGCTTATTTTCGAAATGAAATAATATATCTGGCTTTAACAGACCATACAGGGCCTCAAACCAAGCTTCTGTAATTGTTTGTATGTGCGAAAATATTTTCCTAAATTTCGTTAGTCTAAGTAAACCATTCCGTGCTAAGTATAAATGTTTCAGCATTATTTCGCTTCTGGTTATAGTTTTACCAGAATTGCCTGGATATTATATTCATTGTGACGTTTATCCATCTGTGGTTTGCTTTCTTGATTGCATCCATTTCGATTTATGAATTACATGTAGCAAGGGGCATACCTAACATTTTTACTGGCCGTAGAATATCAAGTCTGGTAAGCTCATCCGCCTTACAGGTCTGTGACCTGGTATCCATAATAGGAGAATGGTAAAGTGCTCTGCCTTCTAACTAAGAGGTAGTTGGAATATGTGGGCGATGCAAATGAGATTGATTCCAAGAATTTGATTGCCGCTTCAAGATGGTAATATTCTTCTTCGTAGATATTACATTACACGTTAGCAAGGACAAGACTTCTTCAATTGACATGATTTCCGCCTTGCAAACACCTGGATCGGAAAGACGAAAGGATATGCTTGGAGAAAAAATATCCAACAACCCCAGATTCTGTTTTAGTCCCATCCGTGTAGATGTGAATTAATTATCTTCAATCGAAGCTGACTTCAACACGAGGCGACTGGTAATAGTTGACTTGAAGTTATGCCCAGAACTGAGTTGGGCAGTGATGTCGGAGTTTTCTGTAATTTTAAGGTGATTTAGTATCTTTGTGCTCATAGCCTTTATAACGAACATTTCAGTCTCCCAGCTTCACAAGCTGCACTTTTTTTTCTATGAATATTAAGGGGCGGTAGGATAGCATCTTGGGCTCGGTAGGTACGTAGAGAGAGGTGGTTCTTAAAGCTCCGCTAATGCATATGCAAGCTTATTATAATCTAGACACACCATTTTGTAACAGTTCTTTAAGTGTAATAAGGTGCTTCCCTGCTACAACTATTGCCACATCATCTGCTTAGGACAATCACCTTGCAGCCTTCTCTTTCTAGAATTAATAATTCTTCCCAACGAATCATCAACATTGTGGAAACTTAATATAAAAACAAAAATTAAAAATGTTTATAAAACATAATTGTTTTCAAGAATCAAGCAGACAACGAAATGTTTAGTCCCATGTTTTCAACACTCTCTATACATCTTTCTAGATATGTATACCTTTTTGTCTAGTAGCAATTCCTTTCGCGAATTAATTTGACATTTAAAATAAATTAATTCGGGCGTCCATTTCTGAACAAAAAAAACTCTGAAAATAATTTGACTTTTTTTTTCTGCATTCTAATTATTCTAAATATGAAACACACGCGGCAACAACCCCACGACCAGTCAAACATCCGTTCTTCTCAAATGTACAAAAGTCTAATTTACCAAAATTTAATCTCATCGCAACCCTACGGGTATCTACCACAAATAAAACCTGATAAGTGAATAAATTCTTAAATCTAACATGACAATCCCTGGGCGTGTAGAGGACAATATGCCAACAGGCAAACAGTGTATATTTTTAGGTCTTTTTTTGGCGTCCTCAGGAAGGTTTCTTAATTATATTTCTCGTGCGATATCCTTTAGGCATACTCGTGTTTGAGGAGTTTTCGGCTATTGCCCCATCATTTTCGGTAGATTTTCATTTCGCTTTGTGTATATAGGTATGTATGTCCTGTGTATATAGTTGTCGTGGACAGATTTTCTGTCCTTACCATTACCAACGTAATGTGTATTAATTTCCCCTTAGAATACGGTGAGGGTTGCAGAAGCTGCGATGTTATGGATTCGTTTGTGAGGGTGTTGAAAAAAAATTGTAGGCAAGTGCTGTCACTTGGGGAGTTTTAAGCATACAATTTGTTAAATTAAATTTTCTTTAAACAAATCTGACACTTTAATTTTTTTTAAATTTGGTGTCGCATCAATAGATCAAAGTGATATTTTGAGAATACCTAATTATCTATTGTCAGTAGTGATGATAATAATGATAAATACTCATCAAAGCATAAACGGTACTCTACGTAAATTAATCACACTAAAACGATAATTGTCAAGACGGCTGTATTATTAGCTCTCAGCATTATATTACCTCGAAGTTGGATAGCTTATCGTCTTAACTTTTGCGATTTAAAAATCTGACAGTGTTACACGATTCTTCAAACAACGTCGTCAGCCTGTCATTGACCTACTCGATTCAAGCCCAGAGTGTTCAAGTTAATGGGGTAAATCTAGTCCATAGGTTAGGTTAGGTTGGTAGGTTGATGAGGCAGACGGTGTGTGTCTTCCCTCATAGCACTCAGGTCAATATAATAGACCCAATGTGATGCCCGTTGGGGGTCCACTTGTGTGGTTGGTTCATTCATTGTCCCGTTACTGTCCATTGTTGTTAGTCTCTTTCTAGCCATCCAGATGTTTTTGCAAACCTGAAAAGATTAGGGAGAGGGATTTCGGATAGATCCGTGAGGATCTATCTATGGAAAAAGTATTTTCCTAAGGTTCTCATTCTTAATTGGCTGAGGCCTGGGCAGTGGCACAGAAAGTGGAGGGTATCCTCGTGTATTTCTTCATCACCGCAGCCTCTACAGAGGTCATCATCTATGAGATGCATTTTCAGTTTGTGGCTTTTTAGTAAGTTGTGTCCAGTAAGAATCCCAACTAAAGTAGAGACAGATTTCCTGTTTCTACGAAGCAGTTTATGGGTTTTGGCTTTGTCATACTCAGGCTACATCCGTTTGGAAGTTTCGCAGGTGGGAAGGAGTTCCACCTGTTTTTGGCAGTGATCAGTGTTTTCTGTCCCACCCGAGATTTGAGGTCACATAGTGGCGGTTTGACAGACTGGTCTGCTTGGTCAATGCTGGAGGTAGATCCTTTTCTCGCCAGTTCGTGAGCAATTTCATTGCCCTGTTTACCTCTGTGTCCGGGAACCCAGCAGAGCTTAACATTATGTTGGACGCCAAGAACCTTTAGCTCTTCACGACATCGTTTCACAAGCCGAGATTTTATTTCGACAGCAGAGATAGCTTTATTTGCAGCCTGACTGTCACTAAAGATGGTGATATCATCTGGTGGTATCGCCAGCATTGAGGTCGCCTTGGCTGCCTCTGCTACTGCCAATATTTTGGCTTGGAAGACACTGCTGTGCTCAGGGAGACGAAATGTGCTGTTTAGCTTTAGTGTTTCTGAAAACACTCCAGCTCCAATGCCAATCTAGTCCATACATTCAGACTAATAGCGAACAAAACTTTGACAAGTCCAACATTTTATGCCTTATTGGTTGTCATTGAATAGATGATAACTACAAACTAATGCAGATTTTTGAAGTGGTACTTTGGTGTCTAACAACGTTTATTTCGAATGCAAATGGATGTTACGATTATATTACGTTACGTTATGATTGTTGACTTTTTTATCGTTTTACTATAAAAAATATAATTCCTGTATCTAGGATGCAAAACGTAATACACGAAAATGCATTGCATTCCAAATAAGCTATTAGTGCGGTTTGTGGGGAAGCGCCATTTTGTGCCAAAGATGTGGATAAATAGACCATTTCCGGAACTTTACTAGCAGATGACGAACTTTTGCAGTATAAAATTGAATAAATTAGATATAAAAGAACTTTTTTGTGGTGGGGGATTAAGGAGTAACAACGATTCTAACGCTATGGGGGGCAGCCCATGACAATTTCTGTTGGGAAATTTCTGTCATTTATCAATAATTGAAAGATTGAAATTACAATAAGAACATATGAGAGGCTACAACTACAACCCGCTGTGCGGATCGTTGAATACCCTATCCCATCCCATCCTTAAAATTAATATCCTCAAAATATAGGCTTTATGGCGATGAAATACAGAAAATGACATTGTCACAATATATTGCTCAGACAGTTTATCAAAATCTTATGTGGTTCGACAAAAAACAACGTTTTTTATTGCATATGCCTTGGGGTTGGGCATAAAACTGTTTTTTGTAAGAAAACGCGCCAAAAAGGGGGCGTGGGTTAAAATGGTCTATTGACGAAATGTTCATATTAATACTACCAATGAGTGTTTTTTACTAAAAACGCCCCCAAAAAGTGGGCGTGGCAAAAACATTGTATAAACAAAATATAGATATTAGGATTGCCTAAATATGCTTCTCAGAAACTTTTTTGAAATTCCTTACGATTTGGCTTAAAACTACGTATTTCTAAAAAGGGGGCGTGGCAGTGGGTTGATTTCAAAATTTTTTACACTTGTTCTGCTTCGTCGGCAAGAGCGTCTATATACCAAATTTCATCTCTCTAGCTCAAAATTTAAGGCCCGAAAATCGGCGACACACAGACGGACGGACGGACGGACAGACAGACATGGCTTAATCGACTCAGCTAGCGATTCTGAATCGATCCATATACTTTGAGGTATATCTAACGAAATTATTTCTCTATGTTACAAACTTCATGTCAAAACCAATATACCCCTATGGGATAGGGTATAAACACAACTATTTCGTTAGAATTATAGCCATTTCGGACATTACCAAGTTTCCTCATCAGATTCCTTCTAAAAGTGGCGCTAATTTAACGTTCAGTTCTGTGTATTATTATTAAAACAACTAAATATAGTCAACAACGCAGTCCGCAAACGAGTGATGTCTGGTACGAGAATATAGCTTCTGTTTAAACTTAAATTCCGGATGGGTTCATTTCCACACGTGGGGTCTCACCGATTAGGACTTCATCAAAACAACCACATAGGTAACTGCCTCTAGTTTCATTGAAATCCCTTCCTTGCCAACGGTATTACATTTAGCAATTGGGATTGGGTTGGTTCGCCATGGACCCATACAGCTTTCATTTCTACACCCTTATTAAAGGTGAATTACAATTGCACGATTTCTTTAATTTTACAGTGGGCCTACCCAAAATATCAGAGTTGAGGAAAAGCACCGCCCAGCTTAAATCCCGAACACCTCTTGCGAAAGTCTGACGAACATTCAAGGTAACACAGTCATGGGAAACTTCTCATATTTTCGGTTCGGATTCAGTGTTAAACAGAGGGTCCTCTTATTTGTGACAAAAATAATAACTACGCACACATAAATGAATGGAGAAGCTATTATTGAAGTCCTGTATCGACCGTAAAACGCAGATATTTATTTTTTCATCATCAGTTCATCATTGTGAAATAGATTTAGGAATGCTAGAAAGTGATGTGCCTTTACAGTTTTCATTGCAATAACCTCATAATTTTTTTCAGTTATTTATTGCATTACCATGACTACCTCAATCCACATCCCCAGCACCCGCCTGGTAGGGTTCCGGCCCATCAGGGGTATGAAGGACAGATAATCAAGTAAGCTTAAGGTGAGCAACTAGCCATTTCAGCTCTTATATCCCGGTATTGGTAAACACCACAATGCAGGACAGATTACATTGGTACAAGTTTGAAAATTATGTGTAAAGCACAAACATCATCCTTGCTAATGACTGAGGTCCATCTAACACCTCTTCTTTTCCAAAGTCAATTATTCCATAGATCTCAGAAGAACATTATTTTGTTCCCACAAAGTTGGGTAACCACAACCACCACGATACTCCCACAAGAGGGAAAACCTACTAATCAGGTTAAGCCACGCAGTTCGAAAACCAGTCATGTCTTAGGTGCTCCTAATTCACGTGGTACCAGACTATAGCCTCTGGTCGTGCTCCACACGATCATCTTTATGAGTCCCTTACAAATCAGTCTAGAATCTCTTCGTTACTCAGCACCACTACAAACCGAGGTAAGTCATCAGCAGCAGCCCCAAGCAACTTTTCCAACTTCATGAGCTTAGTTTTTTTTTTACATATGACTACAATTCCTTATCCAACATTAAGTTATGATTAACGAAATGCCCTTGGGGTACCACGACACAAAACTCTATTCTCGTATCAAGTGAAGCAGTCATTTACCATGCAGACGCGGACCTATGAAGATCACGTGCTATAACACCATTCGACGCATATCGCCTTAGTACCGAATTACAGGATACTTAGATTTCTGCGGCTTCCTCTAAGAGACCAGTAAGAGACCAACCCCCGATGGGAGGTTATGGAGTACAATTAGATCTTCGGATACTCAAATTGCTAGAGACGACATGCTGCCGACTTAAACCAATATGATTTTTGCGTTTGTAAAGTTAGGTAAGACTTGAGCAGGTTGTTAGACAGAAGTCTTGAAAAAATCGTACACATGTCAAATGTCATTTCACATTATACGAATGCGTTCAATCCTTCATCTAAAATGAATCCTTTTAGTAGAGTACAAGATTTAACTACTAATCAACTGCGTTTGGTGGAAGAACTTTTAACATTTTTAATGTGGTCTTCCCTTTAGCTTTAAAAGACAAAAATTTTTTTTTTAAATTCTGACCTGCCTAAGCAGTAATATACACATCGACCTAAAAGATCTATTGTGCTTGCCGTCAGATGTTTTTTAGGTTAGTAGCGCTTCTACTTTCCTAATGTAGCTGATAATACTTTCAGCCGAAGATTTCCTCAGTTCTTCGGGACTAAAAAATCCCTGAAGAAAGATTCCCTTCTCATACCGTAAAGGGCCGGGCATTCACATATGATATGCTCGGCTGTTTCGTCT
Organism: Rhingia campestris; assembly: GCA_932526625.1. Lineage (NCBI taxonomy): Eukaryota > Metazoa > Arthropoda > Insecta > Diptera > Syrphidae > Rhingia > Rhingia campestris. The sequence continues at coordinate 149,025,534 of OW052183.1, forward strand.
TCTTCTAGACATATGTTGCACTCCGGTGAGTCGACTAGACGCATCTTATTTAGGTGATATCGCAGCCATGATGACCAGTTAGGTAGCCTACTAAGTTTTTGATATCGTGCCTGCGAAGATTTAGTATCTTATTGGCATCTGATTTGAAGGGCTTAATAGCTCTTTTGGCCTGTCATAGGCCTGGGATGTTTCCCCAGTATGAAACACAATTGTTTTGTTCCCAGTTTTTTATGACCAGATTTATGGCTGATATGGGGATTGCACGAGAAGGGTTCAGGTCCAATGAAGGGGGTTTCCGAACCATTTCTGGCTAGTTCATCAGCTTTTTCGTTACCTTCAATTCCCTTATGTCCGGAGACCCATAGTCTGGTTTTGTTTCTGGAACTGAGTGTTTGGAGGGAGTTGAAGCAGTGTAGTACTGATTTGGAGTCAATGATGTGTGAGCTAAGGGCTTTTATAGCTGCTTGACTGTCCGTGAATATATGGATGTTTGCGCCTTTAATACCTGAGTTGTGTATTAGGTTTACGCATTCTTTTATGGCATGGAGCTCAGCTTGGAATGCACTGGGGTTTTTTCCCATAGGTATTGAGATGATTTTATTTGGTCCATGTATGCCAGCTCCTACCCCTGAGTCCATTTTTGAACCATCAGTATACCACTTCAGGCCGTTTAGGCAGTTTGGTGGGTTGTTGCTACACCATGCTTCTCTGATTGTGATCTCCGTTGAGAATCTTTTGTCGAAGCATAGTGTCTTTGGTAAGCGGTCTGTAACCGCACATATCGCCTTAGTACCGAATTACAGGATACTTAGATTTCTGCGGCTTCCTCTATCCACCACCCGACGACGCGCCCAGTAACAGAACAACCCCCGATGGGAGGTTATGGAAGACAATTCGATCTTCGGATACTCAAATTGCTAGAGACGACATGCTGCCGATTTAAATTAATCTGATTTTTGCGTTTGTAATGTTAGGTTCGACTTGAGCCACAGATTGTTAGACAGAAGTCTTGCAAAAATCGTACACATGTCAAATGTCATTTAACATTATACGAATGCGTTCAATCCTTCATCTAAAATGAATCCTTTACGGAGAGTACAAGATTTAACTACTAATCAACTGCGTTTGGTGGAAGCACTTTTAACATTTTTAATGTGGCCTACCCTTTAGCTAGCTTTTAACGTAAAAAGCTTTAGTCTTTTAAAAACATCGAATGCGCCCCAATTAAACGTGGTTGACATAGCCTGCTTTTAAATTCTTTTGTCATCCCCATACTTAGGAGTTTGCACCAACCGAATAGACATCTTTAACATACACACCCTGTCTATAAGCAGAAAGAGCATAAAGGTTATATTACGCTTAAAGGTACCTAAAGTGGCTGAAAGTTCAAACTCCATATCACATCCCAACCCATCCCTGGTTATTTATTCATACTGCGCTCACTTATTAAAGGGGGATGAATAAAATCCTAATTACATCAGGCTAATATACTCAACGGAACTTACGCTTGTAGCATGTGGAAATTACCATAAATTAATTTCAATCCTCCGTCTTCAGCGTCTTCATCTTCGGTCCTATTAAAATATTTCGCAATTATGCGGGGTGTACGGTTCAATCGAATACCAAATGAATGCCCTCATATTACACCCTTCGCGCTGGATAGCTTAAATCCAGGTGTGTGTACACTAACACCATACACCAGCTGTGTGTTTGTGCACATACAACCCCCACTTGCAGCACTTAGTTAGATGATGATAGTAACGATGATGAAGGGTGGTTGTAAGGTTTTACAATCGCCGTGCCTTCACTGAGCGGCTTCCATCGAAAGGATTGTAACAAAATCACAGGAATGGGTGCGCGCGATTTTCTTTGTGGCAGGTGAACAACAACTTTATATTACCCCGTCGTTTACCCCCCGGTAAGAGGTAAAGGACTAAAGAAGTACGCCGCCGACTGATACTTGATAGGTATTGGTAAAATAAAGGGAAACGGAGGTATGCGGACAAAGCTTGATAAGTAGATCAATATGTACGCAGTGCTAATAGTGCGGCAACAGTGCTCTAGAGTTGCGTTATCATAAATAAATTCTGAGCAATCGGTGTTGGGATGCGGGTGGGCTTTTGTTTGCCGTCGTTGTAACCCGTTGGGGGTGTATTAATATTGGGGTAGTAGTTTATCGGGTCATTTTAAAGGTTTTGCTGTTATTTGTGAACATTATAATGTAGACTGGTTTTTTCTTGACAACATACGAAGTCATCGGTAGTCTAACTTGTGTATTTAAATTATTGGTAGGTTTATGTTTGTCATCATTATAAAGGTTCTGCAAATAGTTCTTGAAATTGGTTTAATATTGTGTTCATAAAAACAAACAAATTGGTTGATATAATGCAGATGACAAAAGCAAACATCTGCATTAATAGCGGAATACACTTCTAAGACCATTGGTAGTTTAATTGATAGAGTGGATTAGATGGAAAGGCTGCTATTCTAAGCAGTGGTATGAGATCATCCAGGGGGGGCTTAATCTCAAATGGCTGTTGACTTTCTTAACTTAAGTGACGCTACAGTTCGGAAAGAACCTGGGCCTCAACCAACATACCTCTTCAATTAGCCCGGTCCTTAGATAACTGCCTCCAGTTTCGCACTCCAAGTTGGTTGAGGTCGGTTTCTACTTGTGCGAGCAACTTAAGGTGAGGTCTTCCTCTACTGCGTCCGAAGTCTAGCTGGGAATCGAAGACTCTGTGAGCCGGAGTATTGGTGTCCATTTGTTCCACATGTCCTAGCCATATAAAACGTCCAATGCGGAGATTTTTCATAAGAGGTATGTCGCTGTACAGCTCGTATAGTTCTTGGTTGAATCTTCGGCTCCATAGCCAGTAAACGCAAACGTGACCGAAGATTTTTCGAAGAATTTTCCTTTCGAATCGACCAAGGATTTCTTCATCCATTTTTGATACGGTCCATACTTCAGCGCCGTAGAGCAGGACTGGGATTATCAGGATCTTATATAGGATCTCCTTGACGTGACGTTCTGTCCAATTCGACGATGTTGTCGCTTGTTTCTCTATACTAGCAAACGTGGCTATGACATCACTTTAAGTCCTTCCAATAATGTCAATATCGTCGGGCGGCGTATGCTAGTAGTTGCACAGATTTTTGAAGATTGTGCTCTGGTGTTGGCTCAGGAGTTTTGCACAATCATCTCATGAATCAAATTACAGTAGTCACATGGCAGCACATCACCATAAATCCTTTTTTGGTATCGAATGTGTCGGTGAGGTCGTTTCCTACCCTGATGGTGTAGCGATAATTCTCAATCGTCATCCTACACAAACGGACGAGCTTGGGCGGTATACAAAAACTATACATGGCTCTGTATAGTTCGTCTCTATAAATTCTGTCGTAAGCGGCTTTGAAATCGATAAATAGGTGGTGGGTATCGATTTGGACTTCTTGGGTTTTTTTCCAGGATCTGTCAAAGTGTGAAAATTTGATCAGTAGTAGACTTTCATGGCCTTAAACCACACTGATAAGGGCCGATCAGGTTGTTGGTAAGAGATTTCAGGTGTTCACATATTATGGCAGATAGGATCCTGTAGGAGATGTTGAGGAGATTTATGCCTCTGTAGTTGGCGCAGTTCAGTGGGTCCCCTTTTTTGTGGATCTTGCAAACGATTGTGAGGTTCCATTCTTAAGGCATGCTTTCATCCGACCAGTTTTGGCTTATGAGTTTGTGGATGTAACTTACCTAGTCATTTTCGCCGGCTTTATAGAGGCCGTCATTTCCGGCGGCCTTGTTAAGCTTGAGTTAAGATATTGTTATCCTCACAACTAAGGTCGGGTAGTTGGTATTTGTCACCAATATTGGATGGTTCCTTCAGCCCGACAGCGGAATGTTGTTCGTCATCGCCGTTTAACAGTCTGCAGAAGTGGTTCCTTCATATCCTCAGCATCGACTGTGTCTGAACTACGATATTTCCTTGTTCATCCTTTGCTTTGGCGTTTGCTTTGCTTTGCTTTGGCGTTTTACACTTTAGTAAAACTTGCGAACATCGTTCCTGGAGTGGCACCTGTCTATATCCTCGATCGCGCGCTTTTCTTGCTCTTTTTTCTTCTTTTGAAAAGCCTGTGTTCTTCCCTTCTTCTCTGCCTATGGAACTCAATGGGAACTCTCGTTTTCACCTACAGCTTAGCCTGGTAGGCTTCGTTCTTGGCTGTAAGCATCTGTTGGCACACCTCATCAAACCATGGGTTTTTTGGTGGTGGGTGCGAGAAACCTAGTACATCAGTTGCGACTGACCTAATGGCTTGTTGGCATCGTTGCCATTGTTCTTCGATGTTCATTGCAGGTGATATGGTGTTAATCTAGTGGTTAAGGAATACGCGTTGCGCGAAGGACTTGGCGGTCTTTTGCGATTGCAGTCTTTCGACGTTGATTTGTTTACCTTCTCTGCAGAAAGATAGTCGTCCGAGTCGAAGTGAGTCCCTCGGAATTGTTGGACATCCAAAATACTGGATGCGTGCCTCTTGTCTACCGCAATATGATCAATTTGGTTGAACGTTCGTTGATCTGAAGGACGCTATGTCTCCTTATGGATATCGAGGTGGGGAAACCGTGTGCTGGCTATAGTAGCATTTCGTGCCGCAGCGAAATCAATTTGCCTATGTCCGTTGCCAGACGTGTTGTCGTATAGGCCATGTTTTTCGATTTTAACAACGTATTTCGGTAGTCGTTCATAAGTTTTATCAATTAGGTCGTAAAAGCAGTCTTTCGCTATTCAATTTTTCCTCCGTAGAGCTTTAGCGCATGTAAGGCTTATGTTGGCAAATTTGGCCTTGATGTGGATTGTTACAATGCGTTTTGAAAACATAAGACTTCTAGCTTAATTCTAGTACTTTTTTTCTTATTTCTGCTCACTATAACACGGTCCGTAGTAGATGTCACAGTTTTTCATCCTCTTTTTGCCCTGCCCATTGTATTTCCTGAATGACAGTAATGTAGTAGCTAAGGGCTTTCGCAAGTTATTCGGATACGAACGTCGTTGAACGTCTCGTATAGCATTATCGTAAACAATAAGATCAGTGCGCAACCAAGTGAGTCCGTGAGTGGCCTATCTACGATCAAGGTATTAGGTAGTTGCCTCGGGAAGGCTAAGTGTCGGAGTTGGTAGTCATAAGCTAGGGGAACGACTGCAAGGGAACGATTGCATCGTACACAATAAGATCAGTGCGCAACCAAGTGAGTCCGTGAGTGGCCTATCTACGATCAAGGTATTAGGTAGTTGCCTCGGGAAGGCTGAGTGTCGAGTTGGTAGTCATAACCTAGGGGAACGACTGCATTCATATTAAATGGGGGCTGATCGTAAATCCAGATGTATTTCGTAGATATTATCGAAACTTGAAATAGTTGTGATTTTTAATTGCAATTGTTTGCAGGCTTGTGAGTTCTTCTTTACAGATCGTAAGATACTATCGCAGTAGGTAGATGTCGAACTTTAGACCCTTAACATTGCGCCTTAAATGCCATGACAGAAGATTTTCTATTTCGTATAGAATCCAATTCCCTGCTATATATGTAGTTGCTTCATTAAACTACCAGGCCAGGACATACAGGCCAATGTTATACTTAAATACTGCAGAATAATTTCTTTGGCACGCAACAATCATAATCGCACAAAGAGTCCTCCTTAGCACTTGTCTTCGTTTCTCTATTGTCATACACATAACGACAAATAAAATAACTCCTCATTGCAGAAGCCATACGAATAGAATGCCCTTAAGCATGCTCAGACATACCTATATCTACAAACACACACACATATTCCTGCTCTGTTTGAGGTCCTTGGAACATAACATTTCATAGGTATGTGCAAAAGGACATAACTAAAGATTCTTATAACTAGGGGTGTCCTGACAGCAGTTATAGATGATGCATGCATGTTATACAAGGATAAACAAGGAAATGTGAAACGTAAAGTTGCCTATACAAGACCCCGTGCCCTGCTCCGTTCCTCTTCTATTTTATAAATAAGAATTAGCCTCTGTACTGTGGATAACCGTGGTGAGGAGTAGCAGGAGGTGGTAGATAGTGATGGTGGGGATGATGTCGACGAAGGACCTGCTGCTGCTGCTGCAATGCCATGTCGTGTGTTCTAATTAGCCATGCAATGGAACGACAACGAAGAGCGAGCGGGTTAAGATTTATTTATTCATTTAATAAAAGCAAAATAAACGAGAGCTACCTACACTCATACACGGCGGCTGGGTGGTGTGTGCGAGTCGCATAGTTGCTTCGGCGGAGAGTGCTGAATTTTAATTCCAAATGTTATCCTTTTACTCGTGTGTTTTATTGCAGGTGTGCTGCAAATAGCCTGATTAGTGCGGTTAGCTAATCAAGAGATGGACATGTCCTCAACGGAATGCAAACAAAGGGAAATATCAACAAATTGTGATAATTTGTCATTGGTACTAGGCAAACAAAGCCATAAGTAGCGGTTCGTTGGGCGCCATTTAATTGCTGAATATCTATGTGAACAGCTACGACGATAGAGTTGAATTGATGCCACATTACGAACCCTGTAAGTCCTTAATCAATAATTTAGATTGTAATTGAATTAGTTTCGACGTTCGTCGGTGGAATTTCCAACCGTATAGTAATGGTGAATACCCAAGTTGATGTGTGTGTGTGTGTGTGTGTCGCTGGCTCCCTCTTTGACATTATGTGTGCTCTCCATAAACCCAATTACTTGAGAATTCAAATTAATTTTCGTACGTGGTAGTTAGCAGTTGAGTTCTCTTATTCCTTCCAACACCGTCACCACCACCAATGTCGCCGCACCGTTATAGTAAATAATAATGTCTAAGGATCGAGACACAACCGAACACAAACACTAAAAAGTTAATTCAATAATCGGCAGTATTAGGCAAATGCACCAGTCCTAACTGTCTGGGGCTGTGTGTGCAAAGACCGAATCGAACTGTGATAGTCAGGTTTGCATGCAAACAGAGGATTAAGTCAAGTAATCCTTTCGCATCGATTCCTATTGAATAGCAGTTGCTGATTGCTTGGCCATGTGCGGATTTGAGTTGAGAAGATGGTGTGAAGGTGTATGTGTGCGTTGTCGGATTTAGGCAAGGTCGGCGTATAAGTAATTTCATATTCAGTCATTATTGCGGCATGGCAGGAAATTGATTTCAGGCTGTTGCATGTGCGTGCGATGATTAAAGTGAGTAGGCGTGTTAAATTACAATTAAAATTGACCGACTTGCCAGGAGTTGGGCTAGTTGTATATGGCTTCGAGTATAAATTGGAATCTATGGTCGTATGGATTTTCAATCAGGTTGTGTTTATAGTGTGTAGATGTTTATTAATTATGCATCGACAGATGAAATAATAAATATTACATTCAAAGTCAAAGCCGATGATTACCATGACTTAATTTGAAATAATGGGCTACGAGTTTCTAATTTGCATTATATATAGAGGATGAGGTTTATTCGAGTTGTCGATTTTGATGGTTGGTAATGACAGATTGGGAGAATGTAGGTCAATATGGTATAAGTGGTTGGAATCCTCTTCCAGGAGTAGGCTAAGCATATTACTGCAGCAACCGTAAAAGATGACTAATGGTTTGAACTGATTAATTCAATTATATCCCGTGATATGCCTGAAAGTGGGTGGGACACGTGTCCTTACCTTTAGGTACCAACTAATGCACCAACTTCGGGAGCGGAAGAATTTTAATTATGGAGTCAAAGGTGGCTTCTATACAATCCCTATTCGAATGGACAAAGTGCACAACCTACATGAGGTGTTCTGACATAAGGTCATCTAGGAATCTCATGAGCTAGTCAGAACCATAAAAGGGAGTTGGCGGATGGACCGGAAGCACAACAGCAGTGCTAAATACTGTAGAGCATACTTATAGCCCCGACTCCTGGTTAGGAATTATTTGACTTTAAACAATCATGTTAAACCATGTTAAATCTGAAGCTTAGAAGTATAAACAGATAATGTGCAGCTGAATAACTTGCGTAAGCCCATGTCTGCTACAAATCAAACATAGCTGTGAACTAGGAAATGCATTTACTGCGTAGCGTATTATAGTGAGAGATACAGCCACTTTTCGGATGCGGATTTGTCATAACCGACAGACCTGGGTAAGAAGCCTTTTGCATTTAAGACATAAGCGAACGCATTAGAAGTATCTGCACCAAGACCGAATTCAGCAATAAAAGCCGAATATGCGGGCAAGCTCCGGTGCCGAAATAAGATGATATTGCGAAAGACTGTAGTTACGAGCTCCTAGACAAAACTTATGAGCGACTATCAAAAAACTGAACAACTGGCAACAAAATAAATTTTTTTTATTTAGGATAATTTACTTCAAACATATTACAACTAAAGGCGTTCCATGTTTTTCTCACCTCATTATCCATATGGGCACATGGCGGTCTACAGATCAACGAACTGTCAATTAAATTGATCACATTGCGAAAGACAAGAAGCATGAATCCAGTGTTTTGGATGTCCTACATTCCGAAATTCTAACATCAACTCGGTCATGGGGATATCCACCGAGCAACCGTTTATATTATTCTATCGATTAACATCATACCACCAGCATCTACTCTCGGCGAACAAAGGCAACGATGCCAACAAGCCATGGCTGATCTAATGTGCTAGGCTTCTCGCGCAAGATACCCTAACTTTGATGAGTAATGCCAACAGATACTAGCTAAGCTGCAGTTGAAGCCGTGAACTGCCATTGAGCTGTATAGGCGAAGAATGAGGAAATAAAACCAGCTTTTAAGAAAGAAGCAAAAAGAGCAAGTAAAGCAAACGAGAGGTGCCAAACCAGGAAAGATGTTCGTAAGTTTTACCAAAGTGTAAAACGTCAAAGATAAAGAAAATAAAAATACAAATTTTTGGCGCAACAGTGTCGTTAGTACCCAGGGCTTAGCTTTCTCACAACCATTCATGTGTACGTGCGTATTTCTTCCACGATGGCGGGACCTCCTGTTTTATGCCGGCTCCGAACAGCTAAGTTGTGATAAGCTATTCTTGAAAATTGATACTACTCGGATGAATTGTCAGATCATGACGAGATGTTGCTTCGGCTGGGAATCGAACCCAGACTTTCTGCGCAGCTGTTTATCGCACTAACCTTCACAGTCGATGTCAGACAGAACGAACCGTTCTAAGTGAAGTAAGGATAGCAAAATCTAAGCTTAAGCTTAACAAACCTGCCGGAAATTACGGCCTTCCTGCCGAACTTTATAAAGCATTAAGTAATATTCACCAACTCATAAGGACCAAGTGAAGATGGCTGGGACATGTAGAGCGAATGGATAGAAAAACTCTGGCTTTCAGAGTCTTCGATTCCCAGCCAGACGTCGGACGCAGTAGAGAAAGACCTAGCCTTACGTGGGGCGCACAAGTAGAAACTGACCTCAATCGCGGAACTGTAGGCAGTTAGCTAAGAACCCGGCTAATTGGAGAGGCATGTTTGTTGAGGCCGAGGTTCATTACGGATTGTAGCGTTACTTAAGTAAGTAAGTTCCAGTTTTTGAAGAACTGGATTAATTGTAGAAGAAATTTTTTGGAAGTACTCACCGGTTTCAATAATGAATGTGAAGAATTCATATATTCCGAGGTTTCTTCAACAGATTTGTCGTTTTCCTTCCCCTGGTCAGTGTTGGACGCTGTTTTGGTCGCCAATTTAAAAAGCAAACGCCCAATGTGATTACAGAATAAGTATCTGTTGAAATGTAAACAATTTATCACAAGAAACCAGCAATTAAAATTCTTCACTACTTACTTACTTATTTAAGTGGCGCTACAGTCCGGGATGAACCTGGGCCTCAACCAACATGCCTCTCCAATTAGCCCGGTCCTTAGCTAACTGCCTCCAGTTGCGCACTCCAAGTTGGTTGAGGTCGGTTTCTACTTGTGCGCACCACTTAAGGCGAGGTCTTCTTCTACTGCGTCCGACGTCTGGCTGGGAATCGAAGACTCTGCGAGCCGGAGTATTGGTGTCCATTCGTTCTACATGTCCTAGCCATCTTAAACGTCCAGTGCGGAGTTTTTTGACTAGGGGTATGTCGTTGTACAGCTCGTATAGTTCGTGGTTGAATCTTCGTCTCCATAGCCCGTCAACGCAAACGGGACCGAAGATTTTCCGAAGAATTTTTCTCTCGAATCGACCATGGATTTCTTCATCCGCTTTTGATACGGTCCATACTTCAGCGCCGTAGAGTAGGACTGGGATGATCAGGGTCTTATATAGGATCTCCTTAGTAGTTCGAGGGAAGGCTTTACTACTAAATTGCCTTCTTAGCCCGAAGAATCAGCGTTGGCAAGAGTTATTCTTCGTTCGATTTCTGACGAGATGTTGTTGTCAGAGTTAATAGCGGAGCCGAGGTAGACAAAGTCCCGTACTACCTCAAAGTTATATCTGTCAATGGTGACGTTCTGTCCAATTCGTCGATGTTGTGTGTCCTTTCGTGTTGACAGCATATACTTAGTCTTACCCTCATTTACTGCTTAACCCATTTTTGCCGCTTCCTTCTCTATAGTCCTACCAATGATGTCAATATCGTCGGCGTATGCTGGTAGTTGCACCGATTTTTGGAAAATTGTGCCTCTGGTGTTGGCTCGGGAGTTTTGCACAATCCTCTCAAGAATCAAATTGAAGAAGTCATATGACAGCGCATCGCCTTGCCTAAATCCTTTTTTGGTTCAGTGGCGCGATGGTTAGAGCGATGAACTGCCGCGCAGGAGGTCTGGGTTCGATTCCCAGCCGTAGCAACACCTAAATGATTTTTCACTGGCCCTCCTCTCGTGATGATCTGACAAATCATCCGAGTAGTATCAATTGTCAAGAATAGCTTATCTCAACTTAGCCGTTCGGAGTCGGCATAAAACAGGAGGTCCCACCATCGTGCAAGAAGTACACACGCACACATGAATGGTTGTGAGAAAGCTAGGCCCTGGGTACTAACGAGCCTGTTGCGCCAAAAATTTGTATTTTTGTATTTTGGTATCGAATGTGTCGGTGAGGTCGTTTCCTACCCTGATGGTGTAGCGATAATTCTCAATCGTCATCCTACACAAACGGACGAGTTTGGGCGGTATACCCAAACTAGACATGGCTCTGTATAGTTCGTCTCTATAAATGCTGTCGTATACGGCTTTGAAATCGATAAATAGGTGGTTGGTATCGATTTGGACTTCATGGGTTTTTTCCAGGATCTGCCGAAGTGTGAAAATTTGATCGATTGTGGACTTTATTAAAATTCTTCAACAAAACTAAAATTACAGTGTTACAACTAGACATACTCCATGTTCATCTTTGGGTTTAAATCGACTGTACTGTAGTAACTTGAATAAAAAGTTCAACATTTACATACCTCATTCAGCGATAACGATGCAACTCAAATTATTGCGGTCTAAAACAAAAAGTGGCACGTCGTTTCTAGCCGAATGTCGATCGTAACTAAAGATGATGATGACACATTGTGCCATCTCTTTTTAACTTTCTCTTACAAAGAGAAAGATATTGTTTTCGTGAAAGTTGATTTTGATTGATTCTATCATTACGGTGATAGCGGAACCCAAAACAAGTGGTTTTTGGAACTCCGTCCGTCGGTCCACTGATTTCTTCGTCGTAGACACTGATTCCTTCAAATTTCGGAGTAAAAGTTCGTAAAATCACATTTCGACATTATTTGTATCATTTTTAGCATCAAAAATCAGAATTCTTATGATTGATTTCGTACGCAACTTTCTCTTTCACAGCGAGTTGGGCGTTAGCAACTCACTGTGAAAGAGAAAGTTGAGTACGATTCAGCCATGCAGCCACCAATCGTTTCTTTCTTGTAAAGGATGATCCATTTCGAGGTTCCCTACTTTTTTAAACAAAAAAACACAGAAAATTCAAATTTAATGGAGAATGTTTATTATCATTTGAAAGAACATTCTTTGGCATTTATTTTTTGAAGATTATGTCTATCAAATGTTGGCCGTTGCTACGTCGCAGATGGTCCATCCGTTGAGTCCAATTTTCGATCACTCGTTCGAGCATTTCGACTGGTAACTGGCGAATGACACGCGTGATGTTTTCCTCCAAGGCCTGAGTCGAAGCGGGTTTGTCGGCATAAGCTTTTGACTTTACATATCCCCACAGGAAAAAGTCTAACGGTGTGATATCACACGATCTTGGTGGCCAATCGACCGGCCCAAAACGTGAAATTATGTGCTCACCGAAATGTTGTGGGATGTGTGGGAAGTGGCGCCGTCTTGCTGAAACCAAATGTCGCCGAGATCACGAGCTTCAATTTCAGGCATCAAATAGTCGGTTATCATGGTCCGAGTTGCTGCGAACGGCGCCGAATCGACTCTCCACGGTCTTCGTGTACACTCTCAGCTACGGCCGCTATATTTTCTTCACAGCGTGCTGGACGTGGTCTATTCGGTCGAATATTATCCAATAATGAATTCTGGGTCTCAAAATGGGTGATGGTGTTGCGAATAGTACACTCAGTAGGCCGATTATGTTGACCATAAGTTGAGCGAAGTGCACGAAACACATTCCTCACAGAACGTGAATTTTCATAATAAAGTTGAACGATTTGTAAACGTTGTTCACGCGTAAGTCTTTCCATTATGAAATGCCAAAAAATACTAAACAAAAATAACATGACAGCATGACACGACTCACACGTGATCTGTCAAAAAAGGCTATTGAAAAAAGTATCTCTACTTGGATCACCCGTTACTATGCTAACGGCGGTTTTATTTACGTGTAGGGGTATTTAACAGATTTTGAGTTACAAAAGTATTGCATTATTAGTGCAATTTTTTAAATTTTGTATTGTTGTATTTTTAGAGAAACAAGCGTTAGACAGTATCTCGGCATCATATCATCGGCTGAGAATTGGTATGACGTATACGCCATTTCCACTTTTTTGGGAAATCGCAATTGAACGTTTACGGTTCAAATAAAATTAGAAGTTTCTCATTATTTCATCAAGTTTTACTTAGAATATCTACTTTCTAATCAAAATAACCTTAAAGCTCAATCTCTTCTAGTTTATTTTTTATTAAACCATTTTCTCAGAATCCTTTAAATTCATTATGTGCAGCAAACCAACACTAAACTATTTATTTGTGTTTTCGCGTACGTGTGTACGATTAAAGATATGTATTTACTTAATATATAATATCGTCGTATGATGGAAGTCTGTGGACATACGTCAAAACAATACTAAACAAAAACGAGTGGTGGGTGCACGACCTGGTCGTACGCAACTTTCTCTTTCACAGCGAGTTGGGTGTTAGATCAAATAGAACGCATTTTGATTATTAATGCTTAAAATGATATGAATAATGTCGAAATGTGATTATACGAACGTTTACTACGAAATTTGAAGGAATCGGTGTCTATGGGAATAAAAATGATTTTTCGTTATTGGCCAAAACTGAAAATTCCGTTTAGTGATAGTTGGGCTAAAACTAATTATGTGGAATTGCTTCAAGTAGTAATAGTATTATATATATTAAATTTCATTCAATTTGACATAATAGTTTGCGAGAAATTTTCAATTTTCCTTATATGGCCTAAATGACAAAATCCGTTATATGGATTTTCTCGAAAAAACTGGGTATGCAGTTTTGTTGGAGCTAATATGGTTACAGTATATATCTATAAAGTTTAATCAAAATCGTTAGAGCCGTTTTCGAGAAAATTGAGGTTATGTGTAATTTTTATATGGCAGGTACCGTTATTAACATGGCTAAAAGCAAACAAAAAAAATGGCCTAGAATTATGACCAAAATAAGCTTGGATACGAAGTTTGAAGAAAATCGGCCAAGCCGTTTAGGCTGGGGAGACCATTACGGACAGACGGACCGACGGACCGACGGACCGACGGACGGAATTCCAAAAACCACTTTTTTAGGCTCCGCTATCATCGTAATGTTAGAATCAATCAAAATCTCGAGGTCGAAAATTTTCACGAAAACAATATCTTTCTCTTTGTAAGAGAAAGTTAAAAAAGTGGGAATTGCATAGAAAATTTGACGTGTATCCAAAAAAAATGGCGTTTTCGTCAAACCAATATTCGATTTTATTAATTTGGGTGGATATACGTCAAAACAATACTAGATATCTCAGGATTGGCTAGAGATAGGACCAAATAGATAAAATATTTGTAAAGAGCATACTCGAAAACATAAGACTGCATTCATAGTGCAAAAAGTGCATTTTGGCGTATACGTCAAACCAATTCTCAGCCGACGATATGACTTTTTTTTGTAAACATTTTTTTTTTTTTTAATTTTTTTTTTGCGTTTTTGATGCTGTGGCACATTTTTGTGTGAGTTGAAATTATGGTCGAAAGGAAAAACAAAGTTGGTACAACGCCCAAACAAATTTGTATTTGTATATGTACATATATATTTAATAATTTGTAAATTTATTTTATTTTATGCATTTTGCTTCGGTTTTTGGATTAATTTTGTAATGCTTTAATTTTGTTTTTAATTTTTTGGCTATAGCGTTAAATCAGCGAAAATTTTGTACTATGGAACATTCTTCTACATTATCTATTTCCGAAATTTTCTAACAATAGATATACTTTTCCCGATATTATATAATTTAACTCAAATTCAATAGCATTAAAAAAAAGATAACAAAACATATAAAAAAAACATATGAGAAGGCTACAATCGTTGAATACCCTATCCCTTCCTATCTGTACGGCTAAAATCCCCAAAAAGTGGCTTAAAACACGATGTGGATTAAATACAGAAAATGACATTTTGACAACAAATTGTTCAGACTGCTTATAAAACACTTTTACGGTTCTACAAAAGGCAAGGTTTTTCTCCGGCATATGTTATGGGGTAGTGTATAAAAAAATAAAAATATGAAAACGCCCCCAAAAAGTGGGCGTGGGTTAAAATGTTCTATAGACGAAATGTTCATATTAATATTACCAATGATTCTGCATCGAAATTTAAAATTTGACCGGAAAACGTATTTTACTGAAAACGCCGCCAAAAAGTGGGCGTGGCAAAAAACTTAATATGGACGAAATATAGATATTAGGAATGTATAAATATGCATGGCAGTGGGCGGATTCAAAATTTAAGGCCCAAAAATCGGTTACGAACAGACAGACAGACATGGCTTAATCGACTCAGCTAGTGATTTTGAGGTATATCTAGCTAATTTATTTCTCTATGTTACAAACTTTGTATCAAAACTAATATAGCCCCCTATGGGATAGGGTATAATAAGAATTAAGGTACCAAAAGGACATAATTTCGTTAGAACACATTCCCACCGCATACAACTCCAACAACAAGATCCTTCTTATCATCATTAGCTAATCCGAGATAAGGTACATCATTATGTCACACTGGTCTGTGGATATACATGTACAATCATATATCCTTCAGCACGCTAAGGTATGTGTACACTGTACATACATAAAACGGTTAATGGTATTGTTGTTTGGTGTCGTTGTTTAGTTCATGGCTATAATATCCTATTTGTGTTTTGAGGAGCTAAGCAAAAATTTTAAAAGCTCAACCAATTACTGTCATTCACCATGGTTCACATAAAGTGTTATCGATTTCATTCAAGGAGCCAACATAAGAAAGGACTTTGCATTTATTTTACGGCCATGTGTTAGGTGGGTTTGTGTCCGTTTTTAAAGGTTTTTTTTTTGTTGTTTTTTGTTGGGGAACTTTAAATCTTATTGCATTACTTACGATTTTATTGTGCATAGTTTATAGCCGAGATGGCGATATTGACAATTTTACGAGGATACGTATGTAGACAGGTTTGGTTTTTGTGTGATTTATAGAAGTCGACAATAAATTGGATTTCCAGTTGGATAAGGTTTCTTAAATGGATTTTTTTTTCAGATGGGATGGTGCAATTAGGAAATGAGATGATTTTATGTAATGGAAAACGTTAAGTAGATCATCATTCGTCATCGTCGTTTATTATATAAGATATATCTGGAGTTCAAGGAAAATTTGATGGATTCATGCGCTTTAATGAATGCAACAATTTAAGTAGTTTTAAAAGTTGAATGTTTATGCTTTTATCAGCTCAAAGGTTTGAGGATTTTAAGTAGGCTTTCCCGGTAAAGAAAGAACATTTATGATATGATGAGCAACCCAATTCTATGGATAAGGAATAACATCTACATTTACTACTTTCTTCATGTTTGAACATTGAACAAAAAACGACAAAATGTATGAATTCATTTGAATTTGGATCTCGACAGCCCTATTTAATCGGGTAGGTCCAATGGAGTGGAAATTAATGCTTCCAAAGCATAGTGCTCCTTTCTATCTGTGTCAGAATCGATTCCAAAACATAACACTATCCTTTTTCAGTAGCGGTTCAAAATTTCAGACCTGATTTCAGCGTATTTACTGAGGCCGTATCAAGGGTTCTGCGTTCAAATTTAGTCAGGATCAACAAAAACATAATTGCACCCATTGAATAGTGGCACCGTAGTAAACTCTATAGTCTCTCTCTTTGAACCTAAATATTGACTTTTTACACTTACACTTACACTATTTGATAGGTACTACGGCGGGTGCATTTTATGTTGCAGGTCGATTTTAGTTGGTTTGCTGATTTTGTGTAAATAAATTTTTTTAGTTGGCATTTGACAGTTGAGTGGTCGAAAACTTTGTATTATGGAGCAACAACATGTTGAAATTATTAAAACAGCTCGTTATAGACGATCCTCATTTTTGGAAAAATATCATTAAGAGCGACGAAGCACATTTCGACGCACTCAAAAAACTCGATTGCCACACTAAAGACCACTACTCACTCATGAAGTAACTGTATGGTGCGATATATGGGCCGGCGCGAGACATCATTGGGCTTTATTTCTCTGACCCAGTAACATTTACTGGTGACGGCAATCGGGTCATTTTAGAAAACATTCTTGTACCCGAATTGGATCGTTGGAATCACATGTTCTGTTGGTCTAACGTGTGGTTCGAACAGGACAGTGCCACATCGCACACAGTTCGTGCTACGATACGAACTTTACGAGCAATTTTTCCCGGCCAATAATGTCAAAAAGTGGTGGAGCTGATTTGACGTATCTTAATTTCTTCTTATCAGTGTCTACTCGCTCTACACGTCCGTCACATAGACTTATCTTTTCATAATTTTCAGGAAAATGTGACCGGAGGCGGCTAGCGCTCATAGACGTGGTCAGAGGGATAGCCGGTATATTTTGGAATGTAATCAAGGCGAATCTATACCGATCTTGCAAGTCTTTTTCACCTAAACAGTTACACTCAATATTTAAATCAATTTCGAGTCGCTGAGATCTTAATCTGAATATATCGTACACGTTTTTAGTTACTAAAAATTTAAGAAAATGTTCACAGTAATGGAATTGAAAATAATTGCCTGTTTGTTTTTTTTTATCATCTGTCAATAACATCTGATCATTTAATCCCAGGGTTAGCTAACCAAACTTGCTGGGCTAACTCGAAGTTAGATAACTCTGGATTTGTATCATTTAACACTTCATTGGAACATAAAAAATGATGAAATTGAAATTTTACTTCCTATAATCAGCTATATAGGAATCATTGGAGAATTGTATTCCATTTGTGGAATGACAA